>JAAALK010000283.1:79452036-79521411 GCA_019279435.1 Zizania palustris | reverse complement strand
CTTGGCGGTCGACGGTGGTCGGCGGGTGACAGCAGCGGGGAGCTCGGGCGGTCGGCGGCGGGGCGGGGCGCTCGGCCGGCGGTTGGTAGGGTGCTTGGCCGGGCGCGCGCGTAGGCGGGCGTGGGCGTGGGCGGGCAGCGTCGGGCGGGAGGCGGCGGCGAGCATGGCTCTCGCCCGGGAGGCGGCTTCTCGGGCGGCGGCGTGGGTGCGCGTACAGGGAAGTTAGGTTTCCATGTACGGGGAGAAAAAATATCTCACTTAACGTCCGCCGGCCAGCATTAAAACCGATGGAAGTTATGTAACTTCGGTCAGCTTTAATACGGGCCAACAGAAGTTAAGGCTTTTGTACCGGGCGGGGGGAATCCCCTTTAATTTCTGTCGGTCACGGTCAAAAGTCGATAGAAGTTAAATTAACTTCCGTTGGCTCCTTTAGGCCGGCGGAAGTTAAATAACTTCCGTTAGTTTTCCGAAATACCGACAGAAGTTAAAATGGCCGACAGAATTTTATCATTTTCTTGTAGTGATCGACGGTCTTCACCGATTGGATCGCCGAGGAACGGGTAGAGCGAGACAAGGATAAACGAAGACATACTTCCCTTACATCTTCTTTCGCTACATTAGCGTGTCTTATGTTAGAAGATAACGATTCATGATTCCTCACGCGTATGGTTTCAGGGTTTGGGGCTGAATTTTTGAAATTATCTGCTAGCATAGCTTCTCCGTGACACAACAAAGAATGCTTGAAGATTCATGCTAGATGAGCGGTCAAGAATCCAACATAGGACCTCAATAGATCAAGTATGAGGTCTTTCCCATACAATTTTCTTCGTACATATAGATGGAATTTAGTTCTCTCTTTGTTTGCTGTTGGGAAGTTAGGAACAATCACAATATACTCTGCTTCGCGTGTCAATAAGATTGATTTGAGCTGTTGGAAAAAAGCCATTTGAAATTTTATAGTTGGATAAATAATGAGTATTTTGAGATATAGAAAATAATTTGTGGGGCTAGTACGTGGATATTAAAGAGATATATGACTGAAATCTTTTAGGGTATTCCGTGAAGTAGGATATTGGAAATGAGATTTAAAAAACCGTGGAGATGCTAAATATAATTTTTACAACTTTAATTTATAATTAATTTAGGGTTCTTAAGGCACGGCAATAAAAAGGTTACCAATTGAAGTGGCTGCCCCATGCTCCATTTTGCAATAAAATTAGGCTGTCAAACCCAACCCCCTGTAAAATGCCGGGAACAAAAACACACGGACAAATCTAACGACCGCCCCTCCGCTAGCTCATCAGCTTCACTCATGCACGGATACGTGCTCGCGCCAGCGCGATTTCTCGCACCCGTGCATGTCCTTTGCAAAGCACCCCACGAACCGCCCAATCAGTTGAGTTCACGGCCTGGTCCGCACGCACGCACGCACGAACAGGTAGGCAGCGCAACACAGCAGAAAACGACGCGACCAGCGGCCGGCGGGCTGCGCGCCGGCGAGCAAAAGTGCCGAGGCTTTGTCCAGGTCTAGCTTAGCCGGTTAGCGCGAGCCCTGCACAGCGGACAGGGAGACTACACGAGAGCGGTGGAAAGCGCCCGTCGTGGCAGAGAGGATTGCCGGTTGCAGTCAGGGGCTCAGGGCGAGGTGCAGTTTTTGCCGCGGTCGTCGACGACCGAAGACAAAAGGTTGCCGTGCGCTTGCGCGCGCGGACGGCGCAGTCGATGGATCAGCGAGGCGCGCAAGGCGCGACCGCGACCGCTCGTGGGCGTGGCGGAGAGGAGGAAGCGCGCGAGGGGACACCGTACGCGCGGGGGCGCGGCGTCGCTCGGTCTCCCAAGTCCCAAGCCTCAAGCCCCAAAGGTCGCACGCACGCTGCGGTGTGCCGTGCCCGGCGGCGCGTGCGTGTTCTGTGCTGGTCGCCACTGTACTTAATAAAATCGTTAGCGCAAATAGATCGATTTAAACATATGTCATCTTAATTGAACATAAGTGTCAATTTTTATTTTTATTTTCACATATATTTAGCCCGTCCGACGGGAAGAAATGTGACATTTTCGCAGGTATTCAATCCCAAGCGGCTAACTAAAACTCCTGTAAAAAGTCGATTTGGCCCTATCTAAAAATAATTTCACACATGTTCATTCGATTTTTTCACCGGCTTCGTCTTGAACGGGGCGCAGAGTTGGCTGCATTGCTTTTTATTTTTCAGTTCGCTGTTGCACGGCAATGCTACAAGCGTACAAGGGCGCAGATGTTTCAGTGGCCGCTGATGGTGGTGGCTCTGCCTACGGACGCGACGGATGGCACACGGCGAGCGAGGTCGGCGCCGTGGCAGGGTGAAACACAGATTCGGCGAAGTGTACCGACCAGTTTTGCTATGTAAAGGCTGGGAGCAGCAGAAACTTGTCGCCTCTTGCTAGTTTCCAACATCTAGTCAATGGAAGCAGACAGCCTCTCTTTGGATTGAAGTAAACAAACAAGGGCACAAGGCACAGAGTCCATTTCTCCAAACAAAGCTCCGTTTGAAACGTCGTACCAACACCGGAAAACAGATCAGTTCGCACATTAACGTTTATCCTACGCGGCGAATGGCTCTAATGTGTACGAGTAAGTGTAGATTACCTAACCATGCACGGACTACGGAGTACACACGAATCAATCAGTATTCAACTTTTATATTGATCCACACGTACTCTTCTATGTTTATTATACATATTTACAATTTTATTTCTATATATTACTTAAATGTTTTGACATATTGTATTTTTTATTATCACTAATTAAGATAATAGTACTATATCCGACGTATATCATGAGTAATTTGACTTTAAAAAATAAATTTCTTGAACTTTTATTAAGTTTGAATAAAACTGTATTAACTTTTACGAAATCAAATAATTTGGTATTATAATTGTTGGTATATTTTTTAATACAATTGTCTAAATTTAAATTTGACATTATAAAAAGTCAAACAAGATATGTAAGGGAGTATGAATTATTTTTAATTCAGAAATAAAAAGAGATCTACAGTTATTAGAAATTATTCTCACGTGATTATAAGGACAATCATTATGTATAGAAACACTCCTATCCAATGGATAAGAGTATATTTCTAATGAATAATTTTTTATAATAAATTCCTATCCAATCAACTAATTTATATCTATTTTACTCCAATATCCCATTCTTTATTAGTTCTTATCTAATTTCTTTCTTCTCGTAACTCTATACAAAGTAAAGATTGGAAAATAAATTTTATGGGACGAAGGGCCTCAAATCTTGTTCCATGAGGCCCTTTTCAGATGACTTCCACATGTACGCGAAGGAGATCCGGCGGTACACAATGAGCAGCAAACGTGAAGGCTTGAGGCGCTGTCGGTGAAGCTCCAGGGTGCGGGCGGCCGACACGGTGGGGGGACTCCAACGGCAGGCTGAGGGTGGCCAATGCGGGGTGGCGCGGTCGACAGGGCTCTAGCGGAGGTCCGGTGACGGATCCGGAGGCACAAGGCAGATGCGGGGTGGCAGAAGTTGGAGATGGATTGGTAGAGGCAGGCGTCGAGGTGCTTGGAGGAGGTAGACGACGATGCTTTAAGACTTGTGACAGATAGGTGGCAAAAATTTGGATGGGGCCTCAAGAGATATGATTTACACTCTTTTTGTTTCAGCTTTGGATTATAACAATCTAGTTTTTTTTCATAAGGTGAAACAAATAATATCTTATTCTGCCAATTTATTATAATTTAGAGTGCAGATTATAACAATCCAGTAAATTAGTGGAATCCAATTTTTTTATATAAATTAGATTTTTATAATCTAATACCAAAACAAAGTGGTCCTTAGAGGTCCATAAATTTATTTCCTAAAGATTGCAACCACTAGCACAACATGCAGACAATTGCCGGTCCCACCATCACCCAATGATCGAACCGAACAAACACCGACTGACCGACTCCGCCAATCTTAGCAGCTGGCAGCAGCCATGCTCGCTAAGTCGCTAGCTGCTCCCGCCACACCCAAACAACCACCACACCCAGTCCCATGCTCGCTAGCAGGCAGCAGCTACCAGAGCGGCCGAGGCGCCGAGCCATATATATGTAGCACCAGCACGGGCACGGGCACGGGCACGGCCACGCATCATCAGCAAGACAGCTACACACGCGGACACGCCTGCCAGCCGCAGCCCGCAGCCATGGCGGCCGTGGGAAAGTCGAAGGAGGCGGACGACGCGGCAGCGAGATGCAGAAGCCACCCGAGACACCGGCACTCGGCGGGCGTGTGCCCCTTCTGCCTGAGGGACCGCCTGTCCCACCTCTCCGCCGCCGAAGCAGCCAACGCCGCGTCCCCGTCGCCGTCGCGGTCAACGGCCTCCTCGCCGTGCTCGTCGGCCGGGGAGGAAAGCGTCGCGTCGTCGGGACAGGCACCGCCGCCATCCCGCCGCGCGAGGCTGGGGACACTGATGCAGCAGGAGCAGCGGGATACTACGGCGACCGCGGCAGCGGCGCTCGGCGCGGGTCGTGAGCAGCAGCAGCGGGAGGAGGCGCCCGAGGAGAAGAAGACGAAGGCGGCGAGAAGGAACAGCTTCTGGGCGAGGCTGCAGCAGCAGCTCCAGTACGGGAGCTGGCACAAGAAGGACGGGTGCTCGCTGGCGCACTCCAACGCGGTCGGCGAGAAGACCGCCGCGCCGGCGAAGCGGCCAGCGGCGTTGGTCTGACGTGACGCGCCATGCAGTACGTGCAGTGGGGTGAGCGGCGAGCCAGCGCGACGGGATAGATGGACGTTTTGGTTGGTAGCTTGTGTGCCTGCGTGCGTTGTGTTCCCGGGATCACGTTGCTGACCGTCTGGCACCTTTCGTTCGGTAGCTTTCGGTGCCTTT
This sequence comes from Zizania palustris, assembly GCA_019279435.1. Classification (NCBI taxonomy): domain Eukaryota; kingdom Viridiplantae; phylum Streptophyta; class Magnoliopsida; order Poales; family Poaceae; genus Zizania; species Zizania palustris. The sequence continues at coordinate 79,516,537 of JAAALK010000283.1, read as the reverse complement.
TTAGGTCGTGGCTGGTCGGAAGGACGGCCTAATGGCATGTCCATTTTGTATAGATTAGGAAAAATATTATTGCCGCTCCAAATGTTATGTTTGGACTAGCACCGTAAAGGTGTCTTTAATCATTTGTAATCTTAAATTTTGTCTAGTTTATTCTTTGCTATTCCACTAATTTTAATTGATTTTACTTTTTATACTTATTTTTAGCCAAGATCAATTTGTCGTCAGTTATAAGTAAACTCCTTGTTGCTTGAGGCCACATGCATGCTGCCGATGTTATCGCCTGCTCCGCCCCACTGATCAATTTTCCCGTAGATCTCAGATAGGAGAGAGCTTGCGCTGTCGAATCATCAAACTCGTGATGTTCTTTGCCCTTTTTGTCATGCTTGCGAATCAGTACTAACCACAAGCGGTAGCATGCAGTTGTTACCTTTTGCCATTTCATCAGGTTAATTTAGATGCTCTGATGCTGTCCTTTTTGGGGGGAACAAGCATGCTGGTTTATCTCGTTGATGTACAAACTGACATTTTTCTCTTCAAGACGAACTATTGCAGATCGGCACGCTTCCTTCCGGAAAGCAGGTAAGCAAACCATCTTGGGAGCATTTGTAGTTGTCCGTTTCCATTTAGCAATCAAACATTACTAGTGTGTGTGTGCAGAACTGGAGATTCGACTAGATTGTTGAAGCTGAACAAACATGTGAACAACGCAACAAGGGACGCACTGTAAAAAAATATGAACAGAGTAGTCCCAGCGTCCCTTGCTCGTTGAATATGGTACTCTATTTCTTCGGCCACTACAACAATCTAAGCAATTTTCGTCGGCCAAAGCCGACCGAAGTTAGCCCTTTCTCGATGAAAGAAGCTAACTTCCGTCGGCATTTGGCCGACGGAAGCAGGTAAACGGAAGTTAGCTTGATAAGTGACATTTTAGGATTGAAAAACCATATTTAACTTGATAAGTGACATCGAGCAGGAAAGTCTAAAGTCTGAAGCTCTGATTAATAAAGTGTGAAAGCATGGAAATGCTTCCTACTGTTGACACGAAAACGTGCCCCCGCACTTGGGTCTGTTCGACGATCCAAAAGTGCACGGATACTTAGGGACAAGCCTAAGCGTGGCGTGGCACCGACGTCGCGTTCCGACTACCCTTAATAGTGATAAGGGGGGTGGAGTCGCCAGGCAACCAGATTACACAAAATAATCCAATTAGCCAAAAGAAATAGATTAAACAGAATAAAATCAACAAACCAGTCGGAGCCCCATCTGGTTCGAAGTCTGGTGCGAAGGGGTCACCGAAGTGTACCTTTGGCGTCTGATGCGAAGTACTCCGCCGAAGGGTGCTTCGGCGTTCGGACTGATCCGGTCGAAGATGGACTCCAAACAGATCTGAACGTGATGATCACCTCCGAACAGTGGGGTTCGGCGTGAGATCTCCGATACAGCAAACTACGGGATAATGACGCGAGGGCCACGCGCGAGTGCAACTTCGTCCAGTGCGGAGTATGGTCGTGGTGAAGCCTGTTGCGACGAAGTATGCTGGCGAAGCCTGTTGCCGAAGCCTGTAGTCCCACCGAAGGGTGTCCTGGGGACCTCCGAAACCGATCTCTCAGCTCCGAACACCTCCGACGAAGTGGCTCCGAACGTGCGAACCTGCAACAGAAGAGTGCAAAGTACCAATTCGGCTTGAGGACCGAGTTTTGCTAAGTGTTGCACTAGTAGCGAAGGTAGCAATCTATTATGTAGATTAGCGGATACTTCACAAGCGAAGTAACAAGGCGATAACAATCTATTACGTAGATTAACGGATACTTCACGGGCGAAGTAACAAGGATTACCACTGTTCCGTAGTGGCCGGCGGAGGGTTTCCAAGCAAACCCACGAAGAGGTACAGGAAAATAAAGGTAAATTAAATACGATCAAAGCATGGGCTTTGGTTTGGTTTGAGTTGGGGGGTCCTCCACGCCGGCCATGCCTCTCTATTTATAGGGGGTTAACTCCTAATCTAATCTGCTATTAATCCAGCCAGATAGAGATAGAGATTGAGCCGGTGACGCAAACAACTCTATCTCTACCGAGGTGGGCTTCGGCCAGGCCCGTCGAGGCCTGCTCCTCGGGCCGAGGCTTCGGCAGCGTGGGCCTCCGAAGGCTTCCTAGCCGAAGCCCATGGGCTGGCTAGAGGCTTTCAGAGCCCACAACCCAATGGACTTCGGCCCTGTAGGGCTTTGGACAGACCCTGGACATGTGTACTTTCGGCCCAAATCACCAAAAATTGATATTTTGGCAATCTAGCCATTAATGCCATTTTTTGCTATCAACACATGCCCCCTGCCTTTTAGTGAACTAGTGAACTAAAAGCACAACGAACTGAATACAATACCATTCGTATCGGTTTTTGACACTTTTATGATGTTTGCCATACACTTGGGAAATACCTTTTCAAGTACCTACCATTCAAAGCTCTTCGAAACCGCTCTCCCTACAGGGATTCCAACACGTATGCGTTGCCGGGAGCGATTTCGGCTATCTCAAAAGGACCTTCCCAACTAGGTGACCATTTAGCAAATTTGGGACTCTTCGTGCCTAAGGGTAAAATCGTTTTCCACACCAAGTCCCCTATTTGAAACGATTTTGGCCTAACTTTTTTATTGTAGGCTCTAGCTACTCTCTTCTTGTCCATTTCCATGGCTTCTAAAGCCCTTAGTCTCTTATCGGTCACTTCCTCTAGATTATCCTTTAGAAGAGTTTCATACTCATCGACCGATAAGCCATCTTGCCTTAATACCCTTAAGGAGCCAAGATCTACCTCTATAGGCAGAACGACCTCTTGTCCATATACTAACTCATATGGACTGACCTTGGTAGCATCGTGCTTTGCAATCCTATAAGCCCATAACGCCTCGGAAAGCACTTCATGCCACCTTTTAGGAAACTCTTCAATTTTCTTCTTAATAAGCTTAATCACGGTTTTATTACTAGACTTGGCCTGACCATTGGCCTGAGCATAATAAGGTGAAGTGTTTATCAACTTAATACCATAGTATTCGGCGAAGTCCCTTACCTCTTTAGAGACAAATGAACTACCTTGATCCGAAGTAAGAGTTTGAGGGATGCCGAATCTATGTATGATGTGTTTTAAAATAAAATCACGTACCTCATTGTGAGTCATGTTCTTGAGAGGTACGGCCTCGGTCCATTTGGTGAAGTAATATGTCGCCATCAACATGAACCGATGCCCCTTTGAGGAAGGAGGCTAGATCTGGCCGATGAAGTCTAAACCCCAACCTCGAAATGGCCATGGATTGACAATAGGATTGAGCAATGAGGCAGGAGCCAACTGGATGTTGCCAAACCTCTGACATGCCTCACACCCTCTATAGTGCTTGAAACAATCTTCAGTCATAGTCGGCCAATAAAAACCCGCTCTTTTAAGCATCCAACTCATATTTTGGGCCGACTGATGAGTGCCGCAAAGTCCCTCTTGGACTTCTCCTGCAGCCACCTGGGACTTCTCATGGTCTAAACACTTCAATAGCACTCCGTCGATGGTTCGGCGATACAACGTGTCGTCTACCAACACGAATTTGAACGCTTGTCGCCAAACCTTCCGATCAACCCTCCGGCTAGGGTCTCTCAAATACTGGATGATTGGGACTCTCCAATCGCCCTTACAGGTTTCAGAGGGCCTCGCTGGTACACCTTCTGAAAAAACTTCTAAAATACTGACTTCGGGGTGCCCCCCGAGCCATTCCAGCTCCTGTCGAAGCCTGGCCGAGGTGGCCATTCGGAGTGTGCCGGGCCGAAGCTCTTCGGAGGGTTCGGACTCCGGGGAGCCTTCTCCGTCCAGGAGGCTTCGCACTATGGGCTCCGGCGTGCCAAATCCTTTGATCGGCAGAGTACTCCGATCTAGCGGTTTCGGCGTGCGGTGGCCTTCGGCGACCCGAGGGGTTCGACCCGAGGCGTGTGCCTGCCCACCTTTACTGGCTTCGGCAGTTGGACTGAACACCGGCTTCTCCAATACATAAAATTTCCCTCTCCTAACTTGGTAGCCAGGTGCTTGTTGAGCCAAATCATTGGCGACTGAATTGGCTTCTCTTGACACGTGAGATATTTTGAAGTCATCAAAAGTAGCAACTATGTCTAGACATTTGTCCAAGTAGCTATTCAGCAAGCCATTAAAACATTGAGCATTCTTAGCTACTTGTTGTACTACTAATAACGAATCACCATACGCGCGAACATGTTTAGCACCTACAGACTCTAGTAGTTCAAGACCTAGCAACAAAGCCTCGTATTCGGCTTGGTTATTAGTGGAAGAAAACTCTAGTCCGGCCGAGGTTTCAAAGCGCACACCATTAGGTGATATGAGAACCACTCCAATACCTTGGCCACTCTTGCAAGCCGAACCATCAAAATAAATTTTCCATGGTACTACCTCAACTAGAGCAATAGCATCACTCCAGCTAACATCTATGTGATGATCAACTATAAAGTTAGCTACGACTTGGACTTTCATCGCTCTTAGGGGCTCGTAGGCTAAATCGTACTCAATCAACGCGTAAGCCCATTTTCTGATTCTTCCACTTAGAATCGGCTTCTGTAACATGTGTTTTATAACATTGGTTTGACAAACGACAACACATGTGGTGGGGAGAAGATAATGGCGTAACTTGGTGCACAGGTAATAAAGTGATAAACATAATCGCTCCACAAATGCGTACCTGGTTTCAGCGTCCAGCAGGCGGCGGCTCAAGAATGTGATGATGTACTCCTTCCCCTCCACCTCCTTGGTTAGCACGGCTCCAATCACGCTATCTTCAGTGGCGACATATAACCGAAACGGAATCCCGGCTTTAGGTGCTCTCACCACAGGCGGTGATGACAAGCACTCCTTGATCTTTTCGAAAGCACTTTGTTGGCTTGCCCCCCAAGTGAACTCGGCTTCGCTTTTTAGCCGGAGTATGGGGACAAAGGCATCAATCTTGCCGGACAAGTTGGATATAAAGCGATGCAAATAGTTCAACTTGCCTAGCAATTTTTGCACATCCTTTTTGCGTGTCGGCGCCGCAATGTTTCTATTCTTCTCAAGTCTCTTAGGATCAATTTCTATGCCTCTCTCATGAATCATGAAACCTAAGAACTTACTCGCCGACACACCAAAAGCACATTTGAGTGGGTTCATTTTCAACCCATACTGTCGCATCCTGTCGAAAGCAACCTTCAAATCAGCTAAATGGTTTCCCATAGCGTCCGATTTGACCACGACATCATCGATGTAAACTTCTAACATAACTCCTAACAAGTCATGAAAGATCAAGTTCATAGCGCGCTGATACGTGGCACCGGCTTTTTTCAATCCGAAAGTCATGACGACCCACTCGAACAAACCGACAAAACCAGGGCATCGAAAGGCAATCTTGTAGACGTCCTCTTCGGCCATAAAGATTTGATTATAACCAGCTTTGCCATCAAGAAAACTTAGTACCTTATGTCCTGAGGCATTGTTGATCAGCATGTCGGCTATCGGCATTGGATACTCATCCTTCAGAGTGGCTCTATTCAGATCCCTGAAATCAATGCATACCCGTATCTTGCCGCTTCCTTTCTTCTCTACAGCCATAATGTTAGCAACCCATTCCGCATACCTGCATGGCCTAATAAATTCAGCCTTGAGTAATCATTCCACTTCTTCTTTAACTCGGTCATAGACGGCCGAATTAAAGCGACGGGGAGGTTGCTTATAAGGCCTAAATCTGGACTTGATGGGCAGCCGATGCTCTACGAGCTCGCGGCTTAGCCCTGGCATTTTGCTATACTCCCATGCGAAACAATCGACATATGACCGAAGTAACTTTATTACTTCAGCCTTTTCATTGGGTTGTAGATGCTGATTTACAAAAGTTGGCCTTGGGATGCTACCATCACCTATGTCGACCTCCTCCAAGGGATCGGCCGACGCAAAACCTTGCCCTAATTTTTCTACTTCGCTAAAGTCCTCGATGGCTTCGGCAATACCGTCTTTATTAGACCGATATTGCTCCACACGAGACCTTAGCCAATCTAGATTATTCTTGCTAGACATGACTATTAATACAAAAATAGTCGTGCTACTCCAGCCAGCTTTACACACACTGGTACAAACCGTCCTCTGGACACGCTAACAAAATCGTAGTCCGAAAGATCTCTACCTGATAGACACTCTACTTTGTTATGGACGGCGTCAACCGACACATCGGCCAAAGCTACTTGGGCCGAAGTATCTGCGGGGATGACCTCCACCTCATCGTCGTCCCACTGTATCAAGCACTGGTGTAGAGTAGAGGGAATGCAATAGTTTGCATGAATCCAGTCGCGTCCGAGTAACACGCTATAGTTACCGTGTACGTCGACGACGAAGAATGCTTTTGGCAATGTCTTGTTGCCCACCGTCAACTCCATATAGAGTACTCCCTTGGCCACGGAGCTCTCGTCGTTGAAGCCGTTGAGCATCAGGTTGGTCTTCTTTAGGTCATCCTCATCCCTGCCAAGTTTCTTCAACAACGAATAAGGCATTAAGTTAACTGTGGCACCACCGACGACGAGCATTCGGGAAATCGGCTTCCCATCAATGTGACCTCTGACATAGAGGGGTTTTAGATGGTGAGTCGAGTCATCGGGCTTCTCAAAGATGGCATTACGTGGGCCGAGGTTCAATTGAGCGACCTCGGCCTCGTCCTGCGGCAGGGCGAACTCGGCAGGTAATGTGACGATGTTGATATCCATCACCTGGGGTGCGGGCCCTTCAAAGATGGGCGAGTAATCATCGTCGAGCATGTCGTCGTTGTCGCTCAGACTAGGAGCCGGGTTGGTTATCTCAACCAGCTTCTCCCTCCATACCTGATTCGTAGCTGGCTGAGGGTGGATCTCTTCGAAGATAGCGTCGCGCTCGGCCTCAGCTTTCTTCTTGTGCATCTCCTGTGCCCGCAGTCATTGTAAGCGCCTCTTCTGCGATTTGGACATGCCTGGAGGTGCCCAAGATGGCCGAGGCTCTGTGCCGGGTGCTACTGTTCGACTTCTGTTAATTCTGGCCGAAGTGGTACTGCGCCCTTCGGCCTCGTGCACCTCGCGTTTGGAGGGGGCTTCGCTGCGAACCCCGTCGGACGGACCGGCCTCGTTTGGCCGGTCGAACCAAGCTTCGACGCAGAGTTCGGTCGAAGCATGGGACTTACCTCCGTCAAACCTCAGTGACAAAGTCTTCGGGATTGGGACTTCCTGAGACCCAACTCTGATGGTTATGTTTTCGGACTCCCTGACTTCGGCCTCCGCATGCTCGTACCCTTCGGCTTCGCTCTGCATGGTCCGATTCGGGGGCACCACGGACAGTCTGTGGACGATGCCCCCCTCCGCTGCGTTTGTTTGCTCCTGCCATCCATAATACTCCAAAGGAAAATAAGATACAGTGTTAGGTTGCGGAGGGTACCCTGACCCGGATACGTACGGAGCCCACGGGGTCCCCGCCCAGTCATACGGCGGAGGCATTGGAGGCTCTAGTGGCCTCGCCCACTGTGAGCCAAACCCGTTACCTGGAGGGGGTTCGGCCAGGTCGAAGGTATCTCAGACCACACCAGCGAAGGGTCTTGCCAGGCCGGAGGTACGTTCGGCTAGTGCGGGCCGAAGGCTCCCATCGGGGAAGTCCAACACGGTGCGGGGTTCGGCCATTGGGGGCCGAAGTTGTTGCATGGGGGACCCGACCACTGGGGTTCAAAGTTGTCGTACGGGGGGTTCGGCCATTGTGTCTCGGAACCACCGTGCGGAGCATCAGGCCACCGTGGTCCGAAGCCTTCATGCGGAGGGTTCGCCTGCTTCGGCCCGAAGCCGCCCTTCGAAGGTCTTGGCCCCTTCGGCTATTTTAGCTTAGCGCGTGGACCTGTTTCTTGGGATCTTCTCTGATGCTTCTTCAACAACATATCATATGTCACCTTCGGCCTTTTGTGAGCCTTAGCCGAAGGGGTATTAACGTTCTGTTTCCACACTCCTACCTCAGGATTCTTTGGTACGAGTGTGCGAGTGCGCGGTTCTCCAACAATTACATCCTTCCCTTTAGCTGACTCGGCCTGTTCTGGCCGAATCAACACCTTCTTTTCTCCGAGGTCGACGGCGTTGACTGGAAAAGGATCTTTATCCAGCTTCATCTTTGGGTCATGGTCTATCTTCAATCGTCCTTTTTCTATGGCTGATTGTATCTGCCGTCAAAAAACATTGAAATCATTAGTATTATGCGAATGTGAATCATGCCACTTACAGTATGGATGCTTCTTTAACTCATCGGCAGTTGGGATGATTTGACCCTTAGGTAACCTGAGAAGCTGACTTTTTAAGCGAAAATCAAATATTTTATCACATTTAGTTATATCGAATGAGTACTTGACCTCACTAAGTCTATTCTTTGTGGGGGATGGTCGTAACTCGGAGCAAGTGACAGGTTTATTTTTAGTGTTCCAAACCCATTCGGCCGCGTACATGTCGGCCGAATCCTCCTCCTATGACTCCTCCTCATCAGAGCGTTCCATGATGTGGATTTCGGCCCTAGGCTTGCTAAACGTCTTAATAAATTTCTTATCTTTGGCTCGGCCTTCTTGGACCAGAGCCTGCTATAGAACCTGGCTAACTTATAAAAAGTTTTGGCTATCTAACCTTTCTTTAATTTCGGAACGCAACCCGTTAAAAGATAATTCCACCAAGTCCCTTTCTGAAATATTAAGACTAAAACATTGGTTTCTAGTATCCCTAAAACGCTTGATGTACTCAGAGGCGCTCTCACTAGATTTTTGCTTAACCGATGTCAAATGCGAAAGCCTAAGTTCTGTTTCACCTGTGTAGAAATAATCATTGAATTTCCGCTCTAAATCATCCCACGTGTGGATAGAGTTCGGCGGGAGCACCGAAAATCAAGTGAAAGCAGTGCCGGATAGCGAGAGAGAAAATAGTCTAACCTTTAGAGCATCTATCCCGCTAACCTCTCCACACTACGCAAAAAATTGACTAACGTGCTCTAGTGTGGTCTTGCTACCCTCGCCGTCGAACTTAGTGAATTCAGGGATCCTATAGCCACGGGGGTAGGGTACCGTATCAAGATGGTCGGGGTAGGGCTTACGGTAAACCCTAACCCGTCCCTTGGGCATGAAGCCGGCACACTCTCTAAATAGTGAGCGGACCCGCTCCTCTATATCATCTTGGTATGTTGCTTGCATGCGCCTCTCGTGTGGGGCGCGACACGCGGTGGGATATCGGCGTGTCGGCCATGCGCTTCTTCCCTACGTGCTATTTGTATAACGTGCTCGTGTCCGCGCGTCTACGCGTGTGGTGCGGGTAGCGCAGGTATTGGTGCAAGTGGTGCGTGGCATGTAGTGTTAGTTTGGTCGTAGGTGTAATGATTGGTCTCGGCCATAAGTGTTGAAGCCGGAGACATGATTGTGCCAGTGCTGTCGCTAGTCCTACTGTATACGTGGTTTTTCGGAGGCGCACTAGCAATGGGAACCGGGGGTACGGCCTCAGTGAAGCCGAACCTCCTAAGAGTTGCCTCTACCTGGGAGCTGACTGCCAAATCTAAACGGTTAGCTATCGAAGCGCTAACGGCTTGATCTACTGATGCGGCTATTTTTTGCTCAATTTCTAAAGAAGATAAGCGAGGCGATACAGGTGTTACCTGGACCTGAGCGAGGCCGGGGGTGACGATGTCGCGCTTGATGAAGCCCACGCGTGTCTTGATGTAGCCCCCAAGCATCATGTCTTGGAGTGCCTTTAACTTTGCCTCGATCTCTGCTTGGTCTTCTGCGGGGATATCTTCAAGTGTAGGTGACAATATGTTACGGTTGTCGATATCCACACCTCCTATTGTGTCCATCGACGGTGTAGACGTAGTAGTCGATGTAGATGTACCGGTGGCCGATGTAGACGTACTCGTCATGTTGGCGTAGCCTTTCCCTAGCGGAGTCGCCAAAAAGTGTGTTGACACGAAAACGTGCCCCCGTAGTTGGGTCAGTTCGACGATCCAAAAGTGCACGGATACTTAGGGACAAGCCTAAGCGTGACGTGGCACCGACGTCGTGTTCCGACTACCCTTAATAGTGATAAGGGGGGTGGAGTCGCCAGGCAACACGATTACACAAAATAATCCAATTAGCCAAAAAAATAGATTAAACAGAATAAAATCAACAACTAGTCAGAGCCCCGTCTGGTTCGAAGTCTGGTGCGAAGGGGTCACTGAAGTGTACCTTCGGCGTCTGATGCGAAGTACTTCGCCGAAGGGTGCTTCGGCGTTCGGACTGATCTGGTCGAAGATGGACTCTGAACGGATCTGAACGCGATGATCACCTCCGAACAACGGGGTTCGGCGTGAGATCTCCGATACAGCAAACTACAGGATAATGACGCGAGGGCCACGCGCGAGTGCAACTTCGTCCAGTGCGGAGTATGGTCGTGGCGAAGCCTGTTGCGACGAAGTATGCTGGCGAAGCTTGTTGCCGAAGCCTGCAGTCCCGCCGAAGGGTGTCCTGGGGACCTCCGAAACCGATCTCTCAGCTCCGGACACCTCCGATGAAGTGGCTCCGAACGTGCGAACTTGCAACAGAAGAGTGCGAAGTACCAATTCGGCCTGAGGATCAAATTTTGCTAAGTGTTGCACTAGTAGCGAAGGTAGCAATCTATTACACAGATTAGCGGATACTTCACAAGCGAAGTAACAAGGTGATAACAATCTATTATGTAGATTAACGAATACTTCACGGGCGAAGTAACAAGGATTACCACTGTTCCTTAGTGGCCAGCGGAGGGCTTCCAGGCAAACCCACGAAGAGATACAGGAAAATAAAGGTAAAGTAAATACGTTCAAAGCATGGGCTTTGGTTTGGTTTGAGTTGGGGGGGTCCTCCACGCCGGCCATGCCTCTCTATTTATAGGGGGTTAATTCCTAATCTAATCTGCTATTAATCCGGCCAGATAGAGATAGAGATTGAGTCGGTGACGCAAACAATTCTATCTCTGCCTAGGTGGGCTTCGGCAAGGCCAGTCGAGGCCTACTCCTCGGGCCGAGGCTTCGGCAGCGTTGGCCTCCGAAGGCTTCCGAAGCTTCGGCAGCATGGGCCTCCGAAGGCTTCCTGGCCGAAGCCCATGGGCTTCCTAGAGGCTTTCAGAGCTCACAACCCAATGGACTCCGGCCCTGTAGGGCTTCAGATAGACCCTGGACATGTGTACTTTCGGCCCAAATCACCAAAACATGATATTTTGGCAATCTAGCCATTAATGCCATTTTTTGCTATCAACACCTACCTAATTCAGTAATTCAAAAATAGTAAGTTTGATCTATAAGAAATTACAAATTAGGTCATATTAACAAGATACAAACATTGACAAAACAAAATGAAGTTTTATGTATAGATCAAATATTCACGCTAGATAATATTCAATCACAACATCGACATTTGTAATAAGCAAACATGATGAGGCAATGCAAGAGACTCTGTATCGCAATTCACCAACTCTAAACAACACAAGTCATATTCACCAAATTGTGATTCACCGAGCAGTTGTTGTATGTGGATCTAAGCCTATGACATAAAGCATTTGTAAGCATGTTACAATAAATTTACAAACGAACATTCACCAAAACTGCATGTCTGCATCAAAACTGGAAGGAGGTAAGGAGCAATATACCGGGGGTTCGCTGTTGGGTTGTTGCGTTCGCCAGATCCGGGAGAGTGGGCGTCGGTCGATGGGGCGTCAGGGCCGTAGAGGCTAGAGGACGGCGGCCGGAGGGCGGCAAGTGACGGGTGGAGGGGCGACGGCCGGCGGCGGCGCGGGCGGGAGGCGGCGAGGGCGGGCGGTGGAGAGGGTTGGGCCCGGACCGGCGGCAGAGGGCGGCGTGGACCGGCGGCGGCGGGCGGCTGCGGGGGTGGGCGGCCGCTCGGGGCCGGCGGCGGCCTGCGGTGGGCGGCGGCGGCGTCAGGCGGCGGGAGTTGGGAGTTGGGCGCGCGCGTGTACAGGGATTAGGTTTCCCTGTACGCGCGCACGGGGTGGTCCATACACATCCCTTAACTTCCGTCGGCCACCATTAAAGCCAACAGAAGTTAAGGGATGTGTATCGGCCGGGAAAAATCCCCTTTAATTTCCGTCGGCCACAGTTAAAAGCCGACGAAAGTTAAATTAACTTTCGTCGGCTACTTCAGGCTAATGGAAGTTATTTAACTTCCGTTGGCTTTTCGAAAAGCCGATGGAAGTTAAATTGGCCGACGAAAATGTTCTATTTTGCTATAGTGAACATGTTTTAGATTTCAAAAATTATTCTAAATATAACAATTTATTATTTATAAAAAAATGATTTTTACTTTCAAATTACTCATTAATTCATCTAACTAATCTTAGATTCACACTTACGTACACTGAGGAGGATAGTGTCAGATGGGGAATGCAATATTCTAGTCATAAGAAGAGGCAACAAAGTCTAGGGTGGGAAAGAGGCATAAGAAGAGGCTTAATGTAGGGTGGGAAAGAATAAGGTGAGTCTCGCCAACGAGCTTTAGGTATCGTTTGATTATTTAGTCCAAAAATTTAGTCTCATCATATCGGATATTTGGACGTTATTTTAGAATATTAAATGTATACTATTTATAAAACTCATTCATAATCGGTGGATTATTCACGAGACAAATCTAATGAGCCTAATTACGCCATGATTTGATAATGTGATGCTATAGTAAACATTTGCTAATCATAGATTAATTAGGCTTAATAAATTCGTGTCGTAAACATTTGCTAATGTGATGCTATAGTAAACATTTGCTAATCATAGATTCTGCAATTATTTTTATAATTAGTTCACGTTTAATCTTTCAAATTAATGCTCAAACATTCGATGTGACATGGACTAAACTTTAGTCCATGGAACCAAATGCCCACTTAGGGCCATGTCCTATATATATATATGACTAAACTTTAATACAATATACTTGTTGGCGAAAATGCGTTTGCGCCAAACATGTTTTATTTAGCCTTGAAGGGATACTAATTACAAATGATATTTATACTGGTTCATGCATCCGAGAGGGATAATAGCCTTACATCCAGTTCATAGTGATTTTTGTATTCTGTATCATCTTTCCTTTTACATTGGGGTGCCCAATATTTATAGGGAAAATACAATAGAAAAAGACCATTTAACCCTCTACTTACAACGTCATTGATGACTCTGTACATAGGACTTCGTAGGGGTAAAAATATAAACTCTTATGTAAATACATGTGAAAATACCAAGGGTGGAGGCCCCTGGTTTTGGGCTTCATGTCGAAGTGTTCCTTAAAATATTTAGAGCCTGCATCGGAGTATGGACTAGAGGCTTTGTACCGGAGTGGCCTCTGAAGCGAAGGGTTGCGAAGGGGGGCTCGATGGGGTATCCCAGCATAACTCAAAGTCTTGTGGCCGGGGCAAGCTTCACACTTCTTCTTGGATGGATCCTGGAGTGGTCTCAGTGGGGCTTCGACGCTCAGATAGTTTCTTAATTAGCTCTTGGTCTTATAGAGGATGCTTTTCCTTCATGATAGATGAAGGGGTCATGGAGTGCATTCAAAGGCTTTGAACCGAAGCCCTTTGGAGGCTTCGTAGATAATGTCATTTGGCCTCTGTTAGGGTAAAGTTATTTCTCCCAATAATAGCCCCTCGCACGCAACCGTCTGTAACGAAGGGGTGCGCACGCCTTGCGACAAATGACAACTTTGAATGGCCCTCTTCAGACCTTAGGGCTTCAGTTATGAGCTTTGGAGCCTAGCTTTGGGCCAAACTCAACTATTAAATGCTTGCCAGCATTTGATGGGACGCCCTCGGAAGTCCAAATGATGTGGGGCGGCCAATGGTTCGAAGCCGAACTGTTGCAGTACTACGGTACGATGCCCTATTTTACCTTGGCCCCACTGATCATAGACTGCGGAGGGTGCTCACAGGGTGGTAAAAAATTGTCCCGAGGGGAGCACCGTGCCATTTCATTACCTATAAAAAGCACACCGACGCCCCTAGGGGTCATTACATGCCCACAATCTCGCTTTCATTTCTCTCTAAGTCTTTAGCTTTTCTTTCCAGAGCCCTTAGCTTCTTGCTTGCGAAGCCCCTAGCCACTTGCCTACAAAGCTTGTGGTCAGGATGATGAACCAAGCTTCGTCGTCGAAGGGTCTCACCCTGGGTGGGGGGTCTGGTTCCATACAAGCCCAGACAACAACACCAACAATAGTTGAAGTGAAGGCACTATGAAGCTCTATGGTGCGTTCGACCTTTGTCCTCTATCGGAGAAATTTGCATACACTCTAGAGTCGGGAAGGACGAAGTCTACTCTAGAGTTTGTCTATGAAGCTTGTGTGAGAAGGGTTTTGAAGAAGGTGGCCTGATGCTGACGAAGTCGTGGTATTTGAATCCTTCTTCGAAGCGGGGCTCGGAGTGTTGTAGTTGTTCAACTTGGAGCTCCCCCAATTATCTCTGAACACTGTAGCCCAACTCGCCATCTTTGAATGGGCTATGAGGGCCAAAGGGTGCGAAGGGCACACACACATCTTCACAACCTTTCACTACACTAACTACTAGCCGAAGAAGAGGACTAGCGAAGACGGAGTGGATAGGGCTCTAGCCTTTGGCAGCGTCGCAAGGAGTATGTTGATTCCTTCTCAGCGAGGGCCGTTAATGATCGTTGGTACTCAAGGTGGGATCAGAAGTGGTTTTACATTGCTGTTGGAGCGAACTCCCCACTTCACAACACTAATGCCCTTATAGCTTATCGCCGCGAAGCCTAAGTGGCCACGAACTCCACCACCATCTCATCAAGGATCTAGCTGTTGTAGAAGGTGGCATGGAGGATGAGCATGAGGGACCTTTTAGAGGAATTCATCACCCTCTGGATCTGCCCCCTCGCATGCAAATGGCCGAAGGTTGTCTTCAAGGACTCCGCTGATGATGAATTGAAGGAGATCCCCTTGGAGTTCATTGGTTAGTCCTCAAAATACCATTTTTGTACTCTTGACACTTCACTTAATGCTTTAATTATTTGGGCCCCATTATCTTATAGCAAAGCAGGATATATTGACGCTAGATATTGTAGTTATAGTAGTGGAGCATGTTTTGGACTTTCCTAGGTTCCTTTGAATATTGATGTCGAAGTCGAAGTCCTTGAAGATTTGGAGGCACTTCATCAGCACTGGGTAGTGTTCGAAGTAGCTATGTCCGAAGGCAGCCCTCGGTTCAAAATACCACGCGGTCCTAAGGGCAAAGTCATACCCCAAGTGGACCAGGAGATATTAGCCTTCTTAAAGGCCGAGCCCCTTCACAACTCTTCGTCTTCGCTTGACTTACGCAAAGCGTGCCTACTTAGCACACCGAAGCCTTAGACTTCTCCTCTTTTGATACGAAGCTACTTGTGACTCGAACTTGGGCCGATCTACAAGAGGAAAGGAGGGCTCTCTGGGCTTCAAAGCATGGACGGTCCGACCCCGGCGAGGGTTTGTCTAGCTGAGGGGGCCTTCACCGTGAAAAGAACAAACAAAAGCGGGGGTCGACTTTTTCAGTGTCACGAGCCCGCTTCTACTTAGGTTTTGATAGTGTTTATTCGTAGTGTGTATTTTCGAAGTGTACCGATGTACATCGCAATTATATAAATGATTTTTTTGTACTTCGAATGAACAAATTGACGAAGCATACTTCGTATGTATGGTTATTGGTCCCCCCTTGCACGTGGCGGTTTAGCGACTTTGACCAAGTCGATGCGTTCAATAGTGTGATCTAGAGTACATTTCTTTTGAGTAAGCGAGGGTACGTGTTCGGTAGTATAATTTTGAATGATCGATTATTCAAAGTGTTATATATATAGATGCTCTGAGTGTTGGACTTAGAATCTATTTTGCTTGTTTAGTCTCTCTTCTTATTCAAAGAGGAAATTGGAAATATTCGAAGATAGGCTTTGAGATTTGACGATCGAAGAAAGGCTTCAGAATACATGGTTGATGAGTGAAGCAGGGCTTCAAAACTTTATTTACCACGAAGCTGGGCTTCAATATTTATTTGCTGCAGAGCAAGGCTTCGAGATTTATTTGAGATGAAGCGGAGCTTTGGTTTTTGATAGGACGAAGCAAGGCTTCCTTATTTTTATAAGACGAAGCAAGGCTTTAGTATTTTTATAAGACGAAGCGAGGCTTCGCTTTTTGTTTAGTCGCCTTTGACTCTTTTGGACACTTCAAGCCGAAACACGGAGGCCTAATCTCATCGCTACGGGCCTGGGGGCGCTATGTAATAACGAGGGTGGAGTAGATCACACCAGAATATTGAGTCACCTTTGACTCTTTTTTAGACGCTTCGAGGCGAAAGCTTGGAGTCCTAAGTTTTTATCGTTACAGGTCCGGGGCACTGTGTAACGACAAGGGGCAGATCACATCAAAATCTTGAGTCACCTTCGACTCTTTTTTGGATGCTCTGAGGCAAAATCTCGGAGTCCTAAGTTTTTATCGTTATGGGCTCATGCACGCTGTGTAACGACAAGGGTGGAGCGGATCACACCGAAATCCCCACGGACGACGCCACCTATTGGTGCAATTGCCTTTGCACCAAACATTTTTTTGTTTAGACTTGAAGGGCTACTAATTGTAAAGGATATTTATACTGGTTCAGACCTCCGAGAGGGATAATAGCTTTACATCCAGTTCATAGTGATTTTTGTATTCTGTATCATCTGTCTTTTTACACTAGGGGTTCCCAGTATTTATAGACAAAATACAACAAAAGGACCATTTAACCCCTACTTACAACCATCATAGATGATTCTATACATAGAACTTCGTAGGGGCAAAAAGGTAAACTCTTATGTAAGGTTTTGGCCTTCATGCCAAAGTGTTCCTTAAAATTATGGGCCGTTGGCTTCGTACTAGAGTAGCCTCCGAAGCGGAGGGTTGTGAAGGGGGCCTCGATGGGGTATTAGAGCATAACTCAAAGTCTTGTGGTCAGGGCAAGCTTCACACTTCTTAGACAGAGCCCGAAGTGGTCTCGAAGGGGGCTTCGACTCTCAAACAACTTTGTAATTAGCTCTTAGTCTTGTGGATGATGCTTTTCCTTCGTGACACATGAAGAGGTCTTGGAGTGGGTTTGAAGGCTTCAAATCAAAGCTTTTTGGAGGCTTCACAGATAATTTCATTTGGTCCCTATTAGGATAAAGTTATTTTCCTCGGCAATACTTAATACTAGACTTGATATATTTTAAGATAGGTTAGCCCTTTCTCTGTATGATGAACCAGTGACCTTACGTACACAGGACCGCTCAATGCTATCAAATCATCGTGTCACAAGTCCATATTTACGTCTTTCCAAAGTACCTACTACCTGGCTCCTGAAGATGACTGCTAAAACCTATACGGTTTTACAACGCCTTTTTCTTCCTATCTTTTCATAGAATGAGAGGAAGTCTGAACTTCAGGTTTTTGTATACATTCTGTATCGTGTTTTAACAATCCATGTACATTATATACACACACATGCGATATTGTATCTACTAGTTGATTGGCCGTGCGTTGCAACAGAAAAATTTTATAACATTAAAAAATATTATACAAATTATATAAATAACTTAAAACATGATAATCCTTGCTACCGGAATATATCATATTTTTAATGTTAATTTTGATATCTCTTAATAGGATGTTAATTTTGATACAATCTTGGTATCTAAGGCACTAAATTACCAAAAATCTTTTTGTACCTCCTCTAGTATAAGAGTATACGAGGTACTATAATTAACACTACCGAATTGTGGTATATTATTGTTTTGATGCTTACCAAACAAAGTACCACGACTAAAAGCAAATCAGTACCTTGCATTTGATGATGTCCAGTAAGTAGAGTCTGAAATGAATAGTTGCTAGCTGTTGCTTCCTATAAGCCTCATACTACTCTAGCAATTCACATTGGCACTATCCACAGTTCAGCTTAAAAGGTGAACAAACACAATGGTGGTGGTGCGCTTGGAGGGTCGAGAGCCCACGGTCTGTTTGCCCACCTGGCTAAGCAACCTTTGCTGCTTAAGCTAGCCTGCATGGAGCAAGCAAGCGAAGACCACACATAACAATAGCTAGCCCTGCATCTCTCAAGGTCTGAGACGGAGAGAGCCTGTCGGAGTGTCGGTTACACACAAACCTCCCAGATTAATCGTCCTGTGCGTGCATGTGGGAGGAGGGAGAGGAGATGGCAGGGAGGAGGCAGCTTTCTTCTTCTCTGGGGGTTCTTGCAGCTCATCCGTCTTCCTTTTTTAGGTCTGTCTCCTCTGCTTGCGTTTGGTTCCTGCTACTGAGGCAGTTGGACTTGCTAGCTACTACTCCCTTCTGTCCTGAAACAAAACTATTTTAGACGTTGATGTACTTACTCATCTCAACTCCCACAACTATCTGCAATTCAATTTCCTCTAAAAACCGGATGGGCAACCGCGATTTGGTTCTGTCGACAAGAGAGCGGTTGTTTTTCTCTCAGCCTCACGAACGATCAGTGATTAACTCGACGTCGCCTCATCTTGTGGAGCTGACATGAGGCGTCGTGCTTGTGCTTAGGCCATTTGAATTCTAAACAAAAGCTTATGACTCCTTCAGTGTGTTAACACTTTAAACTGTTTCATCACTTTAAGTTTTTTTGACTAAACTGTAAACACTTTAAGTTTTGTTGGAACTAAATTGTATCGTAAGATAAATTTATGTGAAAATCTTATATTTTCAATGGCGACTTATTATTGAAAAGTGGGAATATGTAAAACCAAGCATAGTTTCTGTCTGGATGATGAGTGATTGACAAGGATGATCTTTTAAGAGATCGAACGATGGAGTGTTGGTTTGAGTGCATCGAGGGGTTCAATGTAGAATGGAGAATTGTGTGCTGAGGGTTTCGTCGGTGCGTCGCGTCCTTGTTTTGGCTTGTCTTGAATGTGCAGGGTAGAGATGCTGATCAACTATGGACGGTGAGTGATCATGGGTCAAGCGGGGAGCTTGATGCCGGAGGATCAGGGAGGCCGGGTGAAGTTGGAGAAGATATCAAGAGAGCACAAAGAGACCGAGCAAGACTTGGACAGACGGTTGATTGCGACGGCGTGATGACCGGGTCTGCGAGGGGGAGGCCAGGTCAAGCATTCAGGCGACTCAAGGGGATCGAGAGCGCAAGTGGCTTGCTGGCGCTCGGAGTCGCAAAGCGGAGTCACGAGTCGAAGGGTTGAGAGGCTTTGTCGGTTTTTGTTGAAAACAATCACAAATCTAGTTTTGTTGATTTCAATAGTTTAGAGTCCTTTTTAATTTGAGTCAATGTGTAATAAAAAGTTGAGAGTTTAGAGTAATAGTACTCCTTTGGTATATTTTTCAGAATTTCTTAATTCTGAAAATATATTACAAAGAATAGGACTTTTGTGTAATATTTTAATTCTAGAGGGTTCTTTTCAGAAAATACCCCCATGGTTGTCCTATAAATAGAGGACCATATGCATGGGCAGATGGGGGATTTTTGGCTGTTCTTTTGGCTGAACCAAAATATCAAATTCATACAAATTTTGCTGTATTCTTGCTGCTTTGGATCAAATCTGCATCACTATTCCTCATCCGACAAGTGATAGTGCAACACCAACATAGTGAGTCGCTAGCGCTGAAACCTTTTAATTCCATATTCGATTTTGTGAGCCTGTTTCCGATGAATGTACTGCAGAACCTATGTTAGATGTCTATACATCTTTTATAGTGGATGTTTTGAATGTTCCATTTTCGAAAGTTGTAACTGGTTTCTGTGATTCTGTTTGATTCTTTTGCTGATCCCAAGTGGTACATCTGTTTCTGATTTAGAGCAGTTCTGTGTTTCTCTGATTTGAGCAGAACCCCATTTTAAGTGTTTGAGAAAATTTTTGTTCCATCCTTGTGAACATGCTGATGGTTGGGTTCATGTTTTTGCTCACAAAATACTTTAGAGAGGATGTATATGAGTCTATGCTTGAAAATTTATATTAGTAACTTCACAACTTTGAAGGCAATCCTGTCTATGCAGCAGTACAGATTCTGGTTCTGTAACTTTGATCTATGTGTTTGTGCTGAGACTTTTTGAAATACTTTTGGAGGATTTTTATGGAGAAAAGAATGAAGCATTGTCTCAGTTTTTGATTGATCATCCTGTGGTTGGCTGATTGAGTTAATGGTTCCACTAATCTGGTGACTATACTGAATTTGATTTAGTTCTGATTTTCTGTATGATATTTCTGCTTGGATTCAGTTCATAATTTTTACTGAAAAACTTTGTTCACTTTCAGCAGTTTATCGTCAGTTGTTGTTAATATTTGCAATTTGAAGTCCTGTTCTGCTGTGATAAGTATCCTACTCAGATTCTTGTGAATATGCAGTAAATGAGTTGAGATTCAAATCTTTGATCTCTAAAACTGAATCAATGTGTGTCTATGTTTTGTTTGGTCTTATTTCTGAAACTCACAAATTCTGAGTATCTGTTTTTGAGTTCTGCATCTTGTGAGTTTTGTGCTTACCTTTACTCAGCCTTCAAACCAATTACAATATCTTATCAGTTATTGCACTGAAACTTTCAGAATTCTATATTCATGCTTGATGCAGATTGAAAGTGATTTGTACTCAAATTACTATATGTTGTGAATATTTCAAAAGTTGAATGAATTTTTTGTTGGTTAGTCGGTCATATTTCTGATTCAATTTTATCAACTATAGTGAGGTTTCAGTTGGTATTTACTGTTGATATTCTGCTCTCTGCATAATCTTTTGTCAGTACTGTTTGACAGGGTACATTCTGTTGTGTCTTACATATTTCTAATTAGTTCAGCAGTGCTTTGTAGTTTGATAATTTTAAGTTGAATCTGTTCTGGTTTAAACTGGATAGTTGTCCTTTAGAGTACTGTTTTTCATCAGGGTTGATGTATAGTTTCATATTTGTTTCTGTTCTGTATAAAATGAGTTTATAGCTGTTATTCTGTTGCTTTGAATACTCTGAGGTTGTTTGAACTCAAAGATCAGTAATGTAGGCAAAAAGTGATTCTATTCTATTCAGTCCTTGAGTTTGCAAAGTTTAAATTGAAAAATGTGAGTCAAGTAAATTACCAAAACATAAAGTTCTCAATTCAGGAAATCAGTTCTGTTTCCAATAGCTGTTTCAGCAGAACATTATTTTAAACTTGTTCATGAGTATTGCCTGTGATAAATTAGTTTATTCTACTCAGTGAACAAAGGCATTGTCTAGATTTCAAAAACTACTGAACATTGTTTTGTGATTTAGTGATATCCTCTGAAAGTACTGTCTCCGAGTTTTTGATCTGAAGTCCTTACAGCTGAAATTCAGTATAAACTGAAAAGGTTTTGATTGATATTCTGAGTTGTGGTGTTCTTGATTGAGTCCCTGAAAGTGAATAGAAGATTGCTGATCTAAAACAAAACTGTGTTGTACCTGTTTGTGCTTCTATAAGGGAAGTTTGCAGAACATCTTCAGCATCAATTTTTGGTTTGAAAATTACAGGGATTCATCTTCAAATTCAGTGAATGGCTTGGGCTTATACTTGTTTCCATTGCTAGTTTATTCAGTTGAATTAGTTTGTTTCTATCAGATAGTTTTTGATCTCATCTCTTGGAACTAAATTTGTGTTGCATGATTGTCAAGCTCAAGGGGAAATCTAGTCTTGAGAATTAAGACACATGATTTGTTTTGGTTGGCTTAACTTTGATATATGAATCTTTAGAGGTGCGTTGGGTGATCTGAACAGGCCATCACAATTCGCAAGAAAGTGTCGAGGCACCTATTCACTTGTCAAGGGCGTTAAACCCCTGACTGGCCGGACCTCGGCTACGTAGCTCGTAGCCGCTGTCCGTCTTCTCCGGTGAGGTTAAACCCCTCAACCGCAGGCTTTAGAGAGAGTGGAAGATAGAAGATATTCTCATTGCTTGCTTCTTCCAGGACTGCTTACATGCTTATATAGCCAACAGCCCCCCTAATGCAAGGAAAGAGCTGCTAACTAGGAAAGGACTATAGATAGAAGGCTATCCCTGATTATGTGGCTATCAGCCCACTTATTTAGAAACTAAGGAAAGCATAGCTAATTAGGAAGGGATTAAAACAACAAGCTATCTGCTAATTAGGAAGGGATTAAAACAGCAAGCTATCTGCTAATTAGGAAGGCATTAAAACAGCAAGCTATATAGTTTCCATCTCAAGTACTTGCCCTGATTTCCTCCTGTGCGCCAGCCGTGTGCGACACGCGTGCTGCTGCGCGACGCACGTCGCGCGCCCGGTGCCGTCTGGTGTATGTCTGGCCGTAACGTCTGGACATGACATCTCTCCCCTCCTCGAGAGGCAGCTCGTCCTCGAGCTGAAAGGCTGGGTACCGGGCTTTGAACGTGTCAACATCTTCCTAGGTGGCTGATGCCGCAGACTGCCCCCTCCACTGGACCAGGACCTGCCGAATGCCCTGAACGACGCGTCGACGGACAGCACGGTCAGGTTCTGGAGCAATGGCGCCGTGAAGGACCGGTGGAAGCGGTGGAGGTGCCTCCGGCGGTGTGCCATGGAATTTCTTCAGGAGACCCACGTGGAACACGTCGTGTAGGCGGGCCTGAGGTGGGAGAGCTAGGCGAACAACCACCTCGTTGATCATCTCAGTGACGCGGTAGGGCCCGAAGTAGCGCGGCTTGAGCTTGCCAGAGGTGGCATGGGGCAGTGACGCCACCGGACGTTGACGAAGACGGAGCAGCACCCAGTCACCTACCCTGTACGCCACATCCCGATGGCCCTGGTCGTAGTGATGCTTCTGAACCGCCTGCGCTTGCTCCAGGCGAGCGCGGACGTCAGCGAGGAACTCCTAGCGTTCTGCCATGGTCTTTGCAACGGCCGCCACGCGTGTGTCACCAGGCTCATAGGACCGGATGGATGGTGGGTCGCGCCCGTACACGACCCTAAACGGGGTGTCCCGAAGTGAGCTCTGGTATGCCGTGTTGAAGACGAACTCCGCCCATGGAAGCCACTGCACCCAATGGCGTGGCCGATCGCCCGTGAGGCAGCGAAGGTACATGATGATGACTCTATTGGCCGCCTCGGACTGCCCATCCGACTGCGGGTGGAAGGCTGTCGTCATATGTAATTTGGTGCCCACCAAGCGCATGAGCTCGCGCCAGAATGTCGACGTGAAGACCAGGTCACGGTCGGACACGATGGACTGTGGCACGCCGTGCAGACGGACGATGTCGGCGAAGAATGCTTGGGCAACGGACTCGGCGGAGTACGGGTGCGCGAGCGGGATGAAGTGGGCATATTTGCTGAATCGGTCGATCACGGTGAGGATGACCGACTTGCCCCGTACGCGAGGAAGCGCCTCGATGAAGTCGATGGCGACGTCCGTCCACACTCCCTGTGGCACTGGCAGAGGAAGAAGAAGACCAGCCGGCTGCAAGTGCTCCGATTTGTATCGCTGGCACGTGACGCAACCGCGGACAAAGTCTTGTACCTCCTGTTTCATGTTAGGAAAATGAAAATCGCGTCGGAGTCGGTGGAGAGTGCGCTGTACCCCTTCATGGCCTTCGTCATGCACAGCCCGGAGAACCTCGTGCAGGAGGGGGGATGTTGGCGCGATGTAGAGGCGGCCCGCGTACTGCACCATGCCATCGACCACCGTCCAAGGAGCCCCACGGGAGCCCGCGCGTACCTCGGCGTGGATGGCGGCGAGTGCCGAATCAGTGAGTTGTGCTTGCCGAAGTCGTGCAATGAAGTCGAAGCGTGGCCCGGACAGGACCAAGATAGTCCCTTCCTCTGGAGTGTCGCGGCGGGAGAGAGCGTCGGCCACGATGTTCGCCGCCCCGGCCTTATACTCGACGGTGAAGTCGAAGCCCAGAAGCTTGCCCACCCAATGATGCTGGGGGATTGTCGCGAGGCGCTGATCAAGTAGGTACTTCAAGCTGTAGTGGTCGGTCTTGACGAGGAAGCGACGCCCCCAGAGGTATGGCCGCCAATGCCGGACCGCCTGCACTAGTCCGATGAGCTCACGCTCATAGGCGGCGAGGGCGCGGTGACGGGGCGCTATCGGCCTGCTGAAGAAGGCCACCGGATGGCCGTCCTGGACGAGGACGGCGCCGAAGCCATGTGATGAAGCGTCACATTCGACGACGAATGGTTTGGTGAAGTCCGGCATGGCGAGGGTCGGAGCAGAGGAGACGGCCGTCTTGAGGGCGTCGAAGGCCGCTGCTGCCCCGTCGGACCACTGGAAACCATCTTTCTTGAGGAGGGCAGTTAGGGGGGCGGCGATGGTCCCGTAATTCAAGACGAACTTGCGATAGTACCCTGCCAAGCCGAGGAAACCGCGGACCGCCCGAGCCGAGCGGGGGGTCGGCCACTCATGGATGGCCCGCACCTTGGCCGGGTCCATGGCGACGCCCGCCTCGGATATGACGTGGCCGAGGTACGCGACTGAGGCTACGCCGAAGGCACATTTGGAGCGCTTGACGAAGAGTTGTTGGCGCTGAAGCTCGGAGAAGACCGCACGGAGGTGTCGCAGATGGTCGGCCCATGTCTTGCTGTAGATTAAAATGTCATCAAAGAAGACGAGGACAAACCGGCGGAGGAATGGTCGGAGAACATCGTTCATGAGCGCCTGGAATGTGGCCGGCGCGTTGCAGAGGCCGAATGCCATCACCAGGAACTCGTACAAGCCATCATGCGTGCGGAACGCCGTCTTGTGCACATCTTCGGGCCGCATCCGCACTTGATGGTACCCCGACCGTAAGTCGAGCTTGGTGAAGAAGCGTGCGCCGTGGAGCTCGTCGAGGAGTTCGTCGACCACCGGAATGGGGAAGGCGTCTTTGACGGTTAGTGCATTCAGGGCGCGGTAATCCACGCAGAAGCGCCATGCCCCGTCCGGTTTCTTCACGAGGAGGACTGGTGAAGAGAACGGCGAGTCGCTGCGGCGGACGATGCCCTGCTCGATCATGGCGGCACACTGCCGCTCTAGTTCATTCTTGTGGGCGACCGGGTACCTGTACGGGCGCACTGCCACCGGGGATGCGTCAGGCTTGAGGATGATGCGGTGGTCGTGGCCCCGGGCTGGCGGAAGGCCTGTTGGCTCCGCGAAGATGTTGGCGAAGGTACCCAGCAGCCCGTCGAGGAGGACATCCGCGGCTTCTACGATGGTTGTATGAAGACGTGGCACGGTCGGTGATGGCACACCTTGCCAGCAAATGGTGCGGCCTCCGTGCTGGAAGGACATGCATTGGTGAGAGAGGTCCCAGACGATGGGCCCCCTTGCGCCGAGCCACTTGGTGCCGAGGACGACGTCATATCCTGCAAGCGGCATGACGAAGAGGTCTGCTGGGAACGGGTCACCGGCGATAAGGAGGGGTGCGTCACGGATTACGCCCTCGCAGGTGATCCGTTCGCCATTTGCAACCATGGCCGTAAGACGGGGTCGGCGTCGTAGTGGTAAGCCGGTGCGCCGCGCCGCCTCCTCCGAGATGAAGTTGTGCGTGCTGCCCGAATCGAGTAGCGCGACGAGGGATGTGGCCCCAAGCGTTACCGCAATCTGCGTGGTACCTGCCGTGGGCACCCCGGCCAAGGCCTGCATCGAGAAGCAGGGTGCCTCGGCGTCAGCCCCAGCGGTGGTGTCTTCGGTGTCGTCGATCTCTACTCCGTCGACGAAGAAGATGCGCCTGCAGCATCTGTTGTGGCCACGAGTGTATTTTTCGTTACAGTTAAAACAGAGCCCCAGACGCCGCCGCTCCGTCTGTTCCTCCAGAGTTAGCCTTTTCTGGTTGCTCGAGCCGTGGGCCGGGGGAACGCCCACTGGGGGTGCCGGGAGCGCGAGCTGTAGTGGAGGTGCGGCGATCGCTGGCCGTGGCGCCGGTGGAGGGAGAAGACCTCGCGAGGTCGACCGTGTTGGAGTCGGGGCCGACCGGTCGATCTCCATCATCTCGACCTGGCGGGCGAGGCTCATGGTAGCCGCGAGCGTCTCCGGGTTGTGGATGCGGACCGCGTGGCTCAACGGCGGAAGCAACCCGCCTGTGTACAGCTGGACGCGCTGGATCTCCTCAAGGCGACCGGCGCGAGGAAGAAGAGCCTGGAAGCGGTTTGAGTACTCTTCCACGGACCCTGTGCGCCGGCACTCGGCGAGCTCAAACAGCGGCGCCGAGCGGAGGGGCGGCCCGAACCGCAAGTTGAGGAGGTCCTTGAAGCGGTTCCAGCGCGGCGTTCCCTCGTCCTCCTGCAACTGGATGTACCATAGCTGGGCCACATCCTCGAGGTTGTAGGAGGCCATCCATACCTTTTCTTCCGCCATGGTTCGCTGTTGATGGAAGTAGGACTCGCAACGGTTGATGAAGATGAGCGGGTCAGACTTGCCATCATAGCGTGGGAAGTCCATCTTCTGGAACCTCGGCGGACGGTCGTTGTGGTGCTCGCCAGTCGGTTGGCGATGGCCGGTGGGGGATGACTGGTCGGTGGACAGGGCTTGGATTGCCCTGGAATTGGCCTCGGCGGTGGCTTGGAGCGCCTGGACGGCCTTGGCGAGGTTCTCGATGGTGGCGCGGAGGTCGTCACCCATGGCCGGAGCGACGCAGGGCGTGGTGATGCTCGGTGAAGAAGGGTCGGCGGTCGGTACTATAGAGGCAGCACAAGAAGGCGAGGATCGCCGGGATCGTGATACCAAGTTGTCAAGGGCGTTAAACCCCTGACTGGCCGGACCTCGGCTACGTAGCTCGTAGCCGCTGTCCGTCTTCTCCGGTGAGGTTAAACCCCTCAACCGCAGGCTTTAGAGAGAGTGGAAGATAGAAGATATTCTCATTGCTTGCTTCTTCCAGGACTGCTTACATGCTTATATAGCCAACAGCCCCCCTAATGCAAGGAAAGAGCTGCTAACTAGGAAAGGACTATAGATAGAAGGCTATCCCTGATTATGTGGCTATCAGCCCACTTATTTAGAAACTAAGGAAAGCATAGCTAATTAGGAAGGGATTAAAACAACAAGCTATCTGCTAATTAGGAAGGGATTAAAACAGCAAGCTATCTGCTAATTAGGAAGGCATTAAAACAGCAAGCTATATAGTTTCCATCTCAAGTACTTGCCCTGATTTCCTCCTGTGCGCCAGCCGTGTGCGACACGCGTGCTGCTGCGCGACGCACGTCGCGCGCCCGGTGCCGTCTGGTGTATGTCTGGCCGTAACGTCTGGACATGACATCACTCCCCTCTAGTCGCAATTCTGATCCCATAGAATATTTTTTCAGACACCATACAAGGAAATTGATTTTAGATTTCTGCACCCAAGGCAGTAGTGTGTCCACCGTATGTGTTTTGGCATGATGGATTCATAAGATTCTAAACTGTTGCAAAATCTTGTGTAAATTTTCTTTGAATTTCTTCGATTTTATATATCTTTCTATTCTTATCCAATATGTCAAATGAACACTCGAGGAAGTAGTATATCATGAATGTGTATACCTTAGAAGGTGACGATAGATTATAGATGAAAATGAGCATATGATAATTATTTAAATATTAAAATGGTGATATCCCTCTGTGGTATCCGTCTTCGTCGGCACAGGTATCCCTCTCCTCGGCAGTGCTGACAATAGTAACATCCCCAATTTCGTATCCTGGGTCACTGCCCACCTCCTATCCTACTCATCGCCGGAGATTTCCACCATCTCCGTCGGCAATGAGGTCCTCAATGCTGGCCTCGCAGCTCATCTCGACCCTGCAGAATATATACGCCACACTATTGACCAACTCCAGTGTGAAGGTCTCCACCGGACACATGCAATGGATGTGCTCGCAGGCTCCGATCCACAATCCTTCGGCGCATCACATCTTGTCGTAGGGGGCACCGGGGCGCCACTGGCCAATGCCGGGCGGCGCGAGCGAGGGCAGAGGCAGGGCGACGCGTCAACAGCGGGACGACGTGTATGGGTCACGAGGGCATGGGTGGGGCGATCGAGCGGGGATAGTGCGGGCATGCGCACATGGGGGATGAGATGGTGCGATGCGCCAACGGCATGCGAGGGACGCAAAGGTGAGGGCGACCGGGCGGGGTGACTAGACGCTTGGAGCCTAGCTGGAGCTCTTGGCTAGGTTTTGTCCATGAGCTCCATCATCTCGCCATCGACGCAGTTGGCACGATGGAGCCAGTCAAAGACCTCGAGTGCGCGGTAGGCGTCGTGGTCCTCCTGCACGAATTAGACAAGCAGGAGTTGGAGCCCCCGCGGGGAGATCGCGGCGAGCCGGTGAGATGCGTCGAAGCGGCGTCTTCCTTGCCTGAGGAGGCGAGCTCCCGTTCGAGGTGCTCGATGGTGGTGGCAAGGAGACCCCCACCGCCAAAGTCGAGCTTGGCGGTGGTGTTAGCCACGACGTGGACGAGGTGCACAGAGTGCGAGGGAGGAAGCCGAGGGGGCTAGAGGGAGATGCCACCGCACGCGGGTGAGGAAAGATGATGGATAGGTGGGGGAACACCTCAGCGACGGTGACGCTGGAGAAGTGGGCCATCAATGCAGAGGGGAGGGGAGGGCAAGGCAGGTAGCTGCTAGCTAGGGATAGGGGCGCATTGGAATTGGGATTTGGATGTTGGGGTTTGGGAGAGGAATCAGATGAGAGGAGGAGAAAAAGAGGAGAGGAGGATAAGCGGAGACGTGGCCTAAGCCGCAAGGTGGAGGAAAGGAGAGGTGGTGATGGCATCATGGTGATGGTTGGTATTAAGATGTCAGAGAGCACGGAGGTGTGGAGGAAAGAGGAAGAGACAAGTAGAGACATGCAGACTGACAATGGGCCCATATTAAAGTGGTGGTGGTGAGGCAGACTCACCATCACAGTATCTTTTTAAGTAGTATAGATCAACAATACGAACATGAGAATCCAAACACAAAATTTCACCCATCAAATACCTAGAATTATAAAGCAACCCCTCCCCCCCAAAAAAGCTCAATCTAGAAGCTGAACCAGCACAATTGAAGGGGCAATCTAAACATGTGGATCACCCGGAGCAATATAATATCTAGCAATATTTCCACCATAAGTAAGCATATGGCATTACACATTATAAAACGTGAGAGACAACAATAAATAAGCAAGTCTTCACAGCCAACCAAGAATGTAGAAGTCATTGCTTTGCTTGGCATCAGAGATTGCCATGCTACTAATCATTCAGTGGCCTGTGTTGGGATAAGATCTCGGAGGAGAGGGGGTCGAGTCCCTCTCCTCCATGCACCAAGCTCGGACTCCCCTAACTAATCCACCTGGTCTCACGCGCGCCTTGATCGGGGGCGCCCCAACTAACTCATGGTTGAGGGGCCCCTGCCGCTAGCGCAATCATAAGAGGGGAGGGCTCCGACTGCAAGGGATCAATCTTTGCACGCCCAAAAAAAACTCCCCGATAACCCTAGGACCCGATCTAACCTTTGCGCTAAGCAGTGGGAAGCTTCCCTCGCCGCCCCTACGCCATGGCGTCCTCCTCGTCGACTCCGGCCACTGCTACCGAAGGTACACTACCCGTGCCCCTCTCTGTTTCGTTTTTCTAAGAACCAATTGTAGGACCGAAAGTAGCGACCAGAGGGGGGTAAATGGGCGCCTAAAAATTTCTTGCTAAACTATATTTTAATCCCAACACCCAACATAAACTTAATCAGACAAATAATATTAGGAAGTACTGGAATTAAAGTTGTCTAGACAGAAATACTGCAATAAATAAAATTGGCACTAGAAATATTTAATAACGTCCGCAGAATACCTAAATAAAGGCTTGAAATAATAATATCTCAGTCTAGAAATAAAATCCTAATCAAATGAATAAATCTAGGATCATTAAAAATTAATTCAGAACTGAACCTAAAATATTGCATGTAAAAACTAGTATAAAAATATAACTGCGACTAATAAATTTTTCTTTTCATTTTATATGAGCAAATTATACAGATAAAAGATAATACGAGATAACTAATAAAATTTAACAGATTAAATATAAGAAAACAAGATTTCGAAATAGAAATTATTTGGCTAATTAATTAATGGATGGTTATCTCTAAACATTGATCTACTAAAAAATAGGAGATTGAAACACTTACATATGCGTCTCGGTTTGCGTGCGTGTGAAAACTCATGTTGGTGCCTTTCTTCCTGCCCAGCCGTGGAAAGCAAATGATGCTCCGGCTTGTTCTTCTGCCGTGGGGCCCTCACATCATGGCGTCAGCCGCCGAAGTCAAGAAATAAAAAAGAGCCAGGGAGCTAGGGCCTGGGAGCTAGCTCGATCACGTGATGCACTAAGCCGCAGTGCAAGTTTCGCGACGCCGTCTCACGGCGCGTGATGATGCGCAAAGAAACAGGCGGGAGAAAACGTGGCGGCGTGAAGAATAAACTGAACAGCGGCGTCGGTTGAAGAAAATTTCGGCGACCTGAGAGGATTTCCACTGACGGGAGAGAAGGATTGCAGAGAAAAAAACAACCGAATGGACTGAATATTGTAGATTGATCTAAAAAACTCAAAAACAGTCATCTATCCCTAAGAGGATAGGGGCCTATTTATAGGCAAATCCTAATACATGAAAAGACTACTTTACCCTCAGGTAAATAAACTGACTCAAAAATAAATTTCGAAAGTTACTAAAAAATTATTAGAAAAATCACCTGACTCAAATAAAAATATTCTAAACTTAAAAACTAAATATTAATATCCTAAAAACGAATTAATGATAGATTGTCAGTTTTACGCCGAAACTGACAAAGCATCCACCGTCTTCGCACCGGGTACCCGGATTGGGCCGACCCGACCCCACAGCTCCCTCAGCCCGGCAATCGCTCGCCGCCCGTGTACCTGAGTCAAACCCAGTCAACAGACCAGTGGATCATTTGCCGCTCCTAGCCATGTACCCGGATTGGGCCAGCCCGACTCCGCAGCTCCTCTGCCCGACCGTCGCTCACTGCCCGTGTACCTGAGTCACATGCGCCTCAGACTCGGCAGGTCTTCATCTTTCCCTTCCTTTGACTTCCGTTGACAATCACTCATCACATCTGGAATATCAAAACCATATTCTTCAACATGGTTTCTCACCAATGCCATGTTTTAGACTTAAGCTTTACCCTGCTAGACCTAGCCTAGAGATCAACTTAGCATAGTTCTACTCTATCAATGGTATCAGAGCCAATCTAGACCTAGGCTAGCTAGGGTTTAGGCGTCGGACACCTTGATCCGACGCCATTGATGTGTTTCTAAGAACACTAAGCCCCCTAGATGTACCCGCATAAGCCCCCTAAGAAACCCTTAAACACCCCCTATAAGTTTCGGCTAATCCTAAGAAACCTTAAGTAAAAATCCCCAAATTTCCCCTATCGGAACCTTTCGGGTAAGAGAGGAAATCAGAACAGAACAAAAAAAATCAGATAAAATTTAGTTTAATGCGGGGATAATTTTGTAAATTTCATCACATTCAGTAGTATTATTCTGAATTTTATGAGAATTTTTAGAGCATTTTCCATGTTATTTTCTGATTTTAATAAGTCCAACGGCTTATTTAATTGGAGAATAATTTTTTAAGTTATAAAATTCAGAATTTATTTACTGCTGATTTTTATGCTGATTAAACATGTGCTATTTTGTTTAAGAATTCCGCTGTGCAACCACTGTTTAATCATATTTTTTGTTCATCCACTTTATTAAGTTTATTTTTTGTCGATTAAATTGGAACCAACGGGATAATTTAATTGACGCAATAAATTTTTCCTTTTAGCTATGATAGCATAGTAATTTTATCTCTTGACCAACGTTGGTGATAAAATTACCGTGTTTTAAGCTGAATTGATTCTATTTCTGCCCAACGGTGATGTAGAATTAATTCCTATTTATTAAGTTTTCACATGCTGGTTTGACCAACGTTAAATTAGCATGTCTCTTTTATGCCTGTAATTAACCCCTTTTGACTCAATGGGGACAACTATGGATCTTGGCGAGAGGGTCTGTTGATCTCTCTCGCCATTTTAGATGTGGATTTTTCCTTGCAGGAAGAATGCCCTGTTGAGCCCACTGAGCCAGTGATGGGTACTGGCGAGACAGCTGACGGTTTCGCCGTACGTCAGAAGGACTTTGCTCCTATAAGGATGAAGTACGACATTGCGTACAATAAGTGGAAGCAGTCGAACAGAAAATGTTTGATGATAATTAAGAACTCCATTTTGGAGCCCATCAGGGGTTCAATCCCTGACTGTGAGACTGCCACTGAGTACCTCAAGAAGGTTGATGCCCAGTTTACTGGTTCATCTAAGGCTACTTGTGCCTC
Source organism: Zizania palustris (assembly GCA_019279435.1). Classification (NCBI taxonomy): domain Eukaryota; kingdom Viridiplantae; phylum Streptophyta; class Magnoliopsida; order Poales; family Poaceae; genus Zizania; species Zizania palustris. Next base: position 79,484,230 of record JAAALK010000283.1, on the reverse strand, counting down.
CACAATTAAGAAATTCATTATGGAGAAATATCGTGGTTGAGGCATAAGAGATCACATTCTAAGAATGAGTAACTGGGCTGCTAAGCTAAAGACCATGGAGTGCGCAATGACAGATAAGTTTGTAATTCATGTTATCATGAGTTCACTCAGCAAAGACTTTGAGCACTTTGTTATTAATTACAACTCTCAGCCAGAAGTTTGGACTTTTGAAAAAATAGTGTCCAACTGCGTTCAAGAAGAAGAACGCATTAAGGAGGCTCGAGGAGGTGATTCAGTTCACCAGATTCAAGACAAGGGAAAGAAATCGTTCACCCCGAAGAAAAACACTAAGACCTTTAAGAGGAAGGGAAAGGCACCTAAGGACAATGATGTCCCTCAGGACGTCTGCAGGCACTGTAAGAAGGAGGGACACCACATGAAGGACTGTGTGGATTTCCTCAAGTGGATGCACAAACACGGTAATGATGAAATTACATGCATAGATGAATCTTTGTATTTAGATTATTCTACCAATACTTGGTGGATTGATTCAGGTGCAGCTGTTCATGTTGCCAACTCTTTAAAGGGATTCGCTACGACGAAAACTTTGGAAAGAAACGAAAGAACAATTAGAGTGGTGAATGGCATCGAAGCAGAAGTTGAAGCCATAGGAAATCTCCCTTTAGAACTTAAGAATGGCTTTGTAATTCTTTTGCGAGATGTACTCTATGTTCCTTCGATGAGAAGAAACTTAATTTCTGTTTCTTGTTTAGTTAATAATGGGTATGATTGTCATTTTGGCGACAGACAATATTCTATTATTTATGATAATAAAGTTGTGGGTCTTGCCTTCGAGCATGACAAACTTTATCTCTTGTCTTTGAGTAATTCAGTGAATTCTATTAGTGAAAAAGCATCGTCTAGCAAAACAAATAAGCGTAAGAGAATTAGCGACGTATCTTCGAAATTATGGCATTGTCGCCTAGGCCATATTTCGAGGGGGAGGATTGAACGTCTAGTTAAGCAATCAATTCTTCCGCCTTTAGATTCGCAGACTTAGATCAATGCATAGATTGCATTAAGGGCAAATACGTCAAACAGATTAAGAAATATGCAAAGCGAAGCACAGGAGTCTTAGAAATTATTCATACGGACATTTGTGGTCCATTTCCTGTGACGTCTGTAGATGGTTATGATTCATTCATAACATTTAGAGATGATTATTCACGCTATGGTTATATTTATCCAATTAAAGAACGATCAGAAGCTTTGGATAAATTTAAGATATTTAAGTCTGAAGTAGAAAATCAGCATGATCTAAAGATTAAGATAGTGAGATCTGACCGTGGAGGGGAGTACTACGGTCGTCATACCCCATATGGCCAAGTTCCTGGACCTTTTGCAAGGTTTCTACAGGAAAATGGTATAGTCGCCCAGTATTCTACACCGGGCGAACCTCAGCAAAATGGAGTGGTAGAAAGGCGCAATCGCACCTTAATGGACATGGTAAGAAGCATGCTAAGCTATTCCACTCTACCGGTTGGTTTATGGATGGAGGCATTAAAAACTGCCATTCACATTCTTAATCGGGTTCTGAGTAAGTCGGTGCCCAAGACACCGTATGAGTTATGGACTGGACAGGAACCCTCTCTAAATTATTTTAGAGTATGGGGATGTCCAGCTGAAGCTAAAGTTTTTAACCCAAATATTGGTAAGCTAGATCCTAAGACAGTGAGTTGTCATTTTATTGGCTACCCAGATAAGTCTAAGGGTTTCCGTTTCTACTGTTCTAGTAGACATACCAAATTTGTAGAAACAAGACACACAGTCTTTTTAGAAGACACTATGATCAGGGGGAGCACGGTATTAAGAGAAATTAGCCTTGAAGAGAAGCGAGTCTGTGCACCTACTCCTATGATTCAAGAGCCAATTCTTCATATACCTGTGATAGCACCTATCAGTCCAGCACCTGAATTTGGACCTTCATTAGCGACACATGTTATTCATGAGGTACCTGTTATTCAGGAGCCTGTAGTTCCAGATGGTGCTAATGAGGAACAAGAAGGACAACCCCCTGTTTTAGAAAATAATGTGTTAGTTGAAGAGGACATCATAGAAAATGATGTACCAATTCAAGAAGACATTAGAGATGGTGATATACCAATTCAAGAAGACATTAGAGATGGTGATATCCCAGTTCAATAGTACGTTAGGAGATCACAAAGAGTAAGAAAATCAGCTATTCCTGATGACTATGAGGTTTATATGAGTGAAGAAATTCAAATGGAAGGCGATCCCGCCTCTTTTGAAGAAGCTATGAGAGGCCCTCACTCTTCTAAGTGGCTTGAGGCCATGGAGGATGAGATGAGGTGTATGAGTACCAACAAAGTCTGGAAATTAGAATAAATTCCTAAAGGAGCCAAAACAGTAGGCTGCAAATGAGTCTACAAGGTCAAACGTGACTCCCAAGGGAATATAGAAAGATTTAAAGCCAGACTTGTTGCTAAAGGCTTCACTCAAAGAGAAAGAATAGATTATAATGAGACATTTTCTCCTGTCTCATCTAAGGATTCATTTAGAATCATTATGGCTTTAGTGGCACATTATGACTTAGAGTTACATCAGATGGATGTAAAGACGACATTTCTCAACGGGGATCTAAATGAGAATGTCTATATGGCACAACCCAAGGGTTTTGTCATAGAAGGGAAAGAAAATTTAGGATGCCATTTAACTAAGTCCATTTATGGTCTTAAACAGGCCTCTAGGCAATGGTATCTCAAATTTGATGAGACAATTAGAAAATTTGGGTTTAAGGAGAATGAAGAGGACAACTGCATTTATGCTAAGTTCAAGAATGGGAAATTTATTTTCCTAGTCTTGTATGTGGATGACATCCTACTAGCAAGTAGTGATGTCAATCTACTGTTAGAAACTAAGAAGTTTTTGTCTTCTCATTTTGACATGAAGGATCTTGGAGAAGCTTCATATGTACTAGGAATCGAGATTCTTCGAGATAGAACTAAGGGGGTATTAGGATTATCACAGAAGGCATACCTAGAGAAAATACTGAGAAAATATAGTATGCATTCATGTAAGCCTTCGCCTGCTCCGATAGTCAAGGGTGATAAGTTTGGGAATTTTCAGTGTCCCAGGAACCAATATGAGATCGATCAAATGAAGTCGGTTCCATATGCTTCTACTATCGGAAGCCTAATGTATGCTCAAGTATGTACACACCCTGACTTAGCTTTTGCCACCGGGATGCTTGGCAGATATCAGAAAAATCCAGGTATAGATCACTGGAAAGGAGTTAAGAAAGCTTTGCGATATGTGCAAGGCGCAAAAGGCCTCATGCTCACATATGAAAGAACAAATAACCTTGAAATAGTAGGTTATTCAGACTCAGATTTTGCGGGATGTGTGGATACTGAGAAGTCCACATCAGGTTATAAATTCACACTCGCAAAAGGAGCTGTGTCGTGGAAAAGCTCCAAACAAACTGTGACGGCATCTTCCACGATGTATGCCGAGTTTGTAGCATGTTATGAGGCCACCGGATAGGCACTATGGTTTAAAAAGTTTATTCCCTGTTTAAGAGTGGTCGACAGCATTGAAAAGCCACTTAAGTTGTACTGCGACAATGAGCCAGCAGTACTATACTCCCATAACAACAAGAAGAGTGGTGCTGCCAAACACATCAACATTAATTACTATGTTGTTAAGGAGAAAATCCAAGATCATACTATAAGTCTAGAGCATATAAGTACCAAGCGCATGCTTACGGATCCGCTCACAAAAGGCTTACCACCCAACGTGTTCAGAGTACACTTAACCGGTATGGGTTTAAAGGAAAACCTATGATCATTGGATTTATAAAGGCCCAAAATAAGTTTAGAAACTATTTCAGAGTAGTGAAATGTGTTGTAGCTGTTGAGTCACATAGTACGTAACTGACTATAGTGATGCATCATGCTCTATGCATTGATCTATAATGAGATAGAGGTAATGTTAAGTTGAGTTAAGAACTAAGTCGAGATCTAGGGGGAGAATGTTGGGATAAGATCTCGGAGGAGAGGGGGCCGAGTTCCTCTCCTCCATGCACTAAGCTCGGACTCCCCTAACTAATCCCCTTGGTCTCACGCGTGCCCTGATCGGGGGCGCCCCAACCGACTCATGGTTGAGGGGCCCCTGCCGCTAGCGCAATAATAAGAGGGGAGGGCTCCGGCTGCAAGGGATCAATCTTTGCACACCCAAAAAACCTCCCCGATAACCCTAGGATCCGATCTAACCTTTGCGCTAAGCGGTGGGAAGCCTCCCTCGCCGCCCCTACGCCATGGCGTTCTCCTCGTCGACTCCGGCCACTGCTACCGAAGGTACACTACCCGTGCCCCTCTCTGTTTCGTTTTTGTAAGAACCAATGCCATGTTTTAGACTTAAGTTTTACCCTGCTAGACCTAGCCTAGAGATTAACTTAGTCTAGTTCTACTCCATCAGCCTGATCCAAAAGGGCACCCATGGAATCAATAGTCTTTTCTCTAGCAAGGCCGGGCATGTTTTTGTGTCGATTGGAGAACAAGAGCAGCAGCAACAACTGAATCAAGAAGAGACGGTGATGGTGGGGTTGGAGGCCAATGCGTAACAGGTTTTGGCCCTTGTGCTTAATAAATTTCTTTCTGCATTTGGATTCTGGAGATCCAATCAAAGGGAGTGTCATTATTTAGACGATGGGCTTCTTTCTGGCACTACAAGCACGTTGGACGACCGTATGGGGAGGGCCGCACTACAAGGCGGTGAGGAAGGGTGGGAAGGAGCCAAAAAAGCGGTTAGCAGCGAGGTAGAGGATGCGGAGGGCGTTGTAGGTGTTGGGGCCGGCAGCGTTAGGGATGGGCCCGGTGAGGGCATTGTCATGGAGGCAGAGGTGGGAGAGGCACTCGCAGGAGTTCTAGATGGAGGGCTAGAGCGCACCGGAGAGGTGGTTGGAGGCGAGGTTGAGGACGGCGAGTACAGGAGGGAGGGGCGCAAGTATGCACTGTGCGGAGGGGGACTACCGGACTGGGGAGTGGGGAGAGGGAGAGAGGCTGTGTCGGAGCCAGGAGGGGGCAGCACATCGAGCTGTCAGGTAGTAGCCGAGACTTTGAAGCCTAGAACGCACAATCACCACGGACTCGCGCTTTTAGTAGTAGAAGATTACTGTTCTGCGGCGTAAAATCTATTACTGCTCTACTGTTCTGCCCGGCCTTTGGTTTTATTGCTTAACCCCTGTTTATTTGGTATATATTTTTGGGCCAATTATAAATAGAATATATGTAATTTTAACGTGAAAAAATAGAAGCGATTCATTCTATAATTTAGAAGAATTGATTCGATTTCTTCTATTATGGGAGAGAATTAGATAAAACATTGTTTATCACGAGAAACGTACTAACAAAAATTAAAATTACCCATAAAATTTTATGGAAATATTTATATATCATTGAATTATACTACACATTATAACGTATAAGTAATATAATTGATAGTTTATATTATTAGTTTATTTCTATTCATACAATTTCACATCATATCACACATAAGTTATCACATATATATTTGTGAATTTTTTAATAATATATATTTTTTTAAAAAAATCAAATCTGGTAGATGAATTTCAAAAATTGCAAAATTAGTCTCCTGTCGGAAGATCATTGGCCGAACGAAGTAATGTAAGGCTTCGTTTGGCCGTTCATCATCAGAACGTGGCCATGATAGCTAGGTTTAACCGATGAACGGTCGAACGAAGCCCAACGGTTAATCCAGTCAACACCAACGGGTCGCACAATGACTACTTCGGCCGAATCAGACCACGTCAGGCCGAAAAGATAGCACTCAAGTAGACATATGGACGATTGCCGGGCTGAGAGAGCTGCGTGGTCGTGCTGATCCAATGTAGTTACATGGTGCAAGGGTGTCAAGCACTTTAGTGGTTTCAGCGTAAAACCGTCAACCACACAAAGACAAGACGTCATTTGTTGCAAAGTGTATGAAAAGATGCAAAGCGTATAAACAAAGTCTGATGAGGACATGTCACAACTACCATGATACTTCGTTGAAGCGATGCCATGAGAACTACACAAGCAAAGAATTGAATAAAAATATCTAGGAATAATTTTTTTACATTTTTGCCTTTCAGACTTTGAGTCTGTATTTTTATCCTAGGGATATTTCAATAATTTGTGTTGAGTGCTTAAACTATATATAGGGATGTAGCCTTAAGTTAAGTTTAGGGTTAACACTTTCAAATTGAAAATCATAAATTCCAAAAAGTGTTCACCTATCTTGCCCTCTCTCCCTGCCTTTGCCGCCGATGTCTAGTTGGCTTTTCCGAGGCCACCACCATGATTTTCGCCGTCCTGTGCAAGGCGTCTGCTGTTTTTTTCCGTCGTGGACAATTACCAAAATTTGTCCCTCGTTGTCGGCAGGCTTTGTCTAGCGCTGGGCTCGAGGCAAGAACGTTTGCCCAACGCCACTACAGTGACGGTTTGTAGTAGTGAACTCGACTGGTGTCCACGCGCCACGCTGCTCGAAATCTAGCTGAGAGCCAGCCCTGCGCCTTTGCACGTGACCGCACACGTGCAAGTGAACCAGGGTTTGCACCTGGCCATCGATTTGACTGCGTGGATCCACATGCTCGGTCATGAAGTAGGCGCTGCCAGCTCCTACACACGACTGCACCAGCACACGCAGCTTGGCGCCGCTTGAGCACCTCACCAAGAGAACCTGTGTCTGTGGGTGGCTTGGCCACTGCCTGCTTGCAAGTGTTGCATCACGCGCGTGTTTCTGTATCGTGCTACCGCTAAGACTAGTGATGGATATGGATATCAGAATATCCGAATTATTCGTATTCGTATTCGAATTACTGTAAATATGGATATCCGTATTCGTATCCGAATAAAATATGGATGACATTAGGAATTATCCGAATTCGTTTTACAAATGTGGATATGGAAACGGATATCCGAATTCTGCTGAATGTGGATATGAAAATGGATACATCCGTATTCGTTTTAGGATTTCACACAGATTAAATTTAGACTCAAGATAATATATTATCACTATATTAATGGTTTGTTTATTATTTATATAATTATGGAATACTTAAGTTAGTGAATATTAATAAGTTATGGTTTAAAGTAAATTGATGGTTAAATATTTGTTTGAACTTTAATTTTTTTATAATCAAAATACAACATATCTCATTTCATATAATTTTTTTGTATTTTTCTAGATACATTTTCTATTTTTAACTCATTAATTGTGTTTCTAGGATTTAAATTGAAATATGTGAAATTTGAAATGCAAGTACCTAAAATAATGCACTAAAATTTATAGAAAAATTGCATTCACTATCTTGTGTCCATTTTTAGTTCTTATCCATGAAATTTAAAGAAATATTAAAAAATTATGTTACGACACTTCATCGGTAATGTGGAGCTTACGGGTTTTTTAATTATAAAATAAACAAATAAAGTCTAAAAAATACGAGACTTATCACGGTGTTATAATATTATACGTAGATACCATGATAAAAATTTTAAAATGTTTCGAGAAATTTATCTTATAGAATGTTAAGAAATATAAGATTCTCTTGAGAGGAAATAGAGTTTTGAGAAGAAATAGGCTATAGTTTAAAGTAAATTGATGGTTAAATATTTGTTTGAACTTGAATTTTTTTATATAATCAAAATACAACATATATCATACCATATAAATTGTTTGTATTTTTTCTAGATCCATTTGCTATTTTTAACTCATTAATTGTGTTTCTAGTATTTAAATTGGAATATGTGAAATTTGAACTACAAGTACTTAAAATAATGCACTAAAATTTATAGAAAAATCACATTCACTATTTTGTGTCCATTTTTAGTTCTTATCCACTAAATTTAAATAAATGTTAAAAAAATTATGTTACGACACTGTTGATAGCACAAAATGGCATTAATGGCTAGATTATCAAAATATCAATTTTTGGTGATTTGGGCCAAAAGTACACATGTCTAGGGTCTGTCCGAAGCCCTACAGGGCCGAAGTCCATCGAGTTATGGGCTCCGAAAGCCTCTAGCCAGCCCATGGGCTACGGCCAGGAAGCCTTCAGAGGCCCACGCTGCCGAGGCTTCGAAAGCCTTCGGAAGTCCACGCTGTCGAAGCTTCGGCCCGAGGAGCAAACCTCGACGGGCCTGGCCGAAGCCCACGCCGTCGAAGCTTCGGCCCGAAGAGCAAGCCTCAACGGGCCTGGCCGAAGCGCACGCTACCGAAGCTTCAACCCGAGGAGCAAGCCTCGACGGGCCTGGCCGAAGCCCACCTCGGTAGAGATAGAGTTGGTTGCGTCGCCAGCTCAATCTCTATCTCTATCTGGCCGGATTAATAGTAGATTAGATTAGGAGTTAAACCCCTATAAATAGAGAGGCATGGCCGGCGTGGAGAGTCCCCCCAACTCAAATCAAACCAAATCCATGCTTTGATCGTACCTTTACTTTTACCTTTACTTTTCTGTACCTCTTCGTGGGTTTGCCTGGAAGCCCTCCGTCCACCGCTACGGAACAATGGTAAGCCTTGATACCTCGCTCGTGAAGTATCCGTTAATCTACGTAATAGATTGCTATCGCCTTGGTACTTAGCCTGTGAAGTTCCCGCTAATCTGCGTAATAGATTTCTACCTTCGCTACCCGTGCAACACCTCGCAAAATTCGGTCCTAAGGCCGAATTGGTACTTCGCATCATCTCTGTTGCAGGTTCACACGTTCGGAGGTGTCTGGAGCTAAGAGATCGGTTCCAGAGGTCCCCAGGACACCCTTTGACAAGATAGTAGGCTTCGACAACAGGCTTCGCTAGCATACTTCGTCAAGCGTGACATCGTCACCCCCGACCTCGCTCAGGTCCAGGTAACACCTGTATAACCTCGTTTATCTTCTTTAGATATTGAGCAAAAAATAGCCGCATCAGTAGATCAAGCCGTTAGCGCTTCGCTAGCCAACCATTTAGATTCGACAGTCAGCTCACAAGTAGAGGCGACTCTTAGCAGGTTTGGCTTTACTGAGGCCATACCCCAGGTTCCTATTGCTAGCGCACCTCCGATAACCCACGTATATAGTAGGACTAACGACAGCGCTGGCACAGTCATGTCTCCGGCCTCACCACTTATGGCCGAGACCAATCATTATACCTACGGTCAAACTAATACTACATACCACACACCACCTGCGCCAATACCCGCGCTTCCCGCACCACATGCGCCGACGCCTGGACACGAGCACATTATATAGATAGCACGTAGGGAAGAAGCACATTGCCGACACGCTGATATCCCACCGCGTGTCGTGCCCCCACATGAGAGGCGCATGCAAACAACCTACCAAGATGATATAGATGAGCGGGTCCGCGCACTGTTTAGGGAGTGTGTCGGCTTCGTACCCAAGGGACGGGTTAGGGTTTTATCGTAAACCATACCCTGATCATCTTGATAAAGTACCCTACCCCCGCGGCTATAGGATCCCTGAGTTCACTAAATTCGATGGCGAGGGTAGCCGGACCACACTAGAGCACATTAGTCAATTGTTGGCGCAGTGTGGAGAGGTTAGCGGGATAGATGCCCTAAAGGTTAGAGTATTTTATCTCTCGCTATTCGGCACTGCTTTCACTTGGTTTTCGGCGCTCCCGCCGAACTCCATCCACACGTGGGACGATTTAGAGCAAAAATTCCATGGTTATTTCTACACAGGTGAGACAGAACTTAGACTTTCGCATTTGACATCGGTTAAGCAGAAATCTAGTGAGAGTGCCTCTGAGTACATCAAGCGCTTCAGGGATACTAGAAACCGATGCTTTAGCCTTAATATTTCAGAAAGGGACTTGGCGGAATTAGCTTTTAACGGGTTGCGTTCCGAGATTAAAGAAAGGTTAGATAACCAAAACTTTTTAGAAGATAGCCAAGTTCTACAGCAGGCTCTGGTCCAAGAAGGCTGAGCCCAAGATAAGAAATTCATCAAGACGTTTAGCAAGCCTAGGGCCGAAATCTACATCATGGAACACTCTGATGAAGAGGAGTCAGAGGAGGAGGATTCGGCTGACATGTACGCGGCCAAATGGGTTTGGAACACTAAAAATAAACCTGTCACTTGCTCCGAGTTACGACCATCCCCCACAAAGAATAGACTTAGTGAAGTCAAGTATTCGTTTGATATAACTAAATGTGATAAAATATTTGATTTTCTCTTAAAAAGTCAGCTTCTCAGGTTACCTAAGGGTCATGTCATTCCATCTGCCAACGAGTTAAAGAAGCATCCATACTATAAGTGGCATGATTCACATTCTCATAATACTAATGATTGCGATGTTTTCTGACGACAGATACAATTGTCCATAGAAGAAGGACGATTGAAGATAGACCATGATCCAAAGATGAAGCTGGATAAAGATCCTTTTCTAGTCAACGCCGTTGACCTCGGTGAAAAGAATGTGCTGATTCGGCCAGAACAGGCCGAGTCTGCTAAATGGAAATATGTGATTGTTGGAGAACCGCGTACTCGCACACTTGTGCCAAAGAACCCCGAGGTAGGAGTGTGGAAACAGAACATCAATACCCCTTCGGCTAAGGCTCGCAAGAGGCTGAAGGTAACATATAACATGCTGTTGAACAAGCATCAGAAGAGGGCCAAAGAAGCAGGTCCGCACGCTCAGCTAAAATAGCGAAAGGGGCCAAGACCTTTGAAGGGTGGCTTTGGACCTAAGGTTGCGAACCCTCTGCTCGAAGGCTTCGGGCCACGGCGTCCTGATGCTCCGCACGAAGGCTTCGGGCCACAGTGGCCTGATGCCCCGCATGGCGGTTTCGAGCCACAATGGCCAAACCCCCCATACAACAGCTTCGAGCCCTAGTGGTCGGGTTCCCCATACAACAACTTCGGCCCCCAATGGCCGAACCCCGCACCGCATTGGACCTCTCCGATGGGAGGCTTTGGCCCGCACTGGCCGAACATACCTCTGGCCTGGCAGGACCCTTCGCTAGTGTGGTCCGAGACACCCTCGACTTGGCCGAACCCCCCTTGAGGTAACGGGTTCGGTTCACAATGGGCGAGGCCACTAGAGCCTCCGATGCCTCCACCGTATGACTGGGCGGGGACCCCGTGGGCTCCGTACGTATCCGGGCCAGGGTGCCCTCCGCAGACTAACCCTATGCCTTGTTTTCCTTCAAAGTATTATGGATGGTAGGGGCAAACAGATGTAGTGGAGGGGGGCATCATCCACAGACTGTCTGTGGTACCTCCGAATCGGACCCTGTAGAGCGAAGCCAAAGGGTGCGAGCACGCGGAGGCCGAAGCTAGGGAGTCCAAAGCCATAACCATCAGGGTTGGGTCTCAGGAAGTCCCAATCCCAAAAACTCTATCACCGAGGTCTGACGGAGGTAAGTCTCATGCTTCGGCTGAGCCCCGCGCCGAAACTTGGTTCGATCGGCCGAACGAGGCCGGTCCGTCCGACGGGGTTCACAGCGAAGCCCCCTTTGAACACAGGAGGCCCGAGGTCGAAGGGCATGGTACCACTTCGGCCAGAATTAACAGAAGTCGAGCAGTGGCTCCAGGCACTAAGCCGCAGCCATCTTGGGCTCCTCCGGGCATGTACAAATCACAGAAGAGACGTCTACAGAGGCTGCGAGCACAGGAGATGCGCGAGAAGAAAGCTGAGGCCGAGCGCGACGCCATCTTCGAAGAGATCCACCTTCGGCCAACCACGAGGCAGGTATGGAGAGAGAATCCGGTTGAGATAACCAACCCGACTCTTAGCCCGAGCGACGACGACGACGACATGCTCAACGAAGATTACTCTCCCGTCTCTGAGGGGCCCGCACCTCAGGCGATGGACATCAACATCGTCTTATTACCTGCCGAGATCACCCTACCACGGGACGAGGCCGAGGTCTCTCAATTGAACCTCGGTCCACGCAACGCCATCTTCGAGAAGCCCGAGGACTCGGCTCGCCATCTAAAGCCCCTCTATGTCAGGGGTCACATCGATGGGAAGCCGATTTCCCGGATGCTCGTCGACGGCGGTGCCACTGTTAACCTAATGACTTATTCATATTGAAGAAACTTGGCAGGGGCGAAGACGACCTGATGAAGACTAACTTAACGCTCAACGACTTCAACGGCGAGAGCTCCGAGGCTAAGGGAGTACTCTCTATGGAGTTAACGGCGGGTAACAAGATGTTGCCGACAGCATTCTTCGTCGTCGACGTACAAGGTAACTATTGTCTGTTACTCGGACGCGACTGGATCCATGCAAACTGTTGCATCCCCTCTACCCTACACCAGTGCTTGATACAGTGGGACAGCGATGAGGTGGAGGTCATCCCCACGGACACTTCGGCCCAAGTAGCTTTGGCCGATGTGTCGGTTGACGCCGTCCATAACAAAGTAGAGTGTTTATCAGGTAGGGATCTTTCGGATTATGACTTTGTTAGTGTATCCGGAGGACGGTTTGTACCAGTGTATGTAAAGCCGACTGGAGTAGCATGGCTATTTTTGTATTAATGGTCATGTCTAGCAAGAATAATCTAGATTGGCTAAATTCTCGAGTGGAGCAGTATCGGTCTAATAAAGATGGTATTGCCGAAGCCATCGAGGACTTTAGCGAAGTAGAAAAATTAGGGCAAGGTTTTGCGTTGGCTGATCCCTTGGAGGAAGTTGATATAGGTAATGGTAGCATCCCAAGGCCGACTTTTGTAAACCAACATTTACATCCCGATGAAAAGGCTGAAGTAATAAAGTTACTTCGGTCGTATGTCGATTGTTTCGCATGGGAGTATAGCGAAATGCCAGGGCTAAGCCGCGAGCTCGTGGAGCATTGGCTGCCCATCAAGTCCAGATTTAGGCCTTATAAACAGCCTCCCCGCCGCTTTAATTCGGCCGTCTATGACCAAGTTAAAGAAGAAGTGAAGCGACTACTCAAAGCTGAATTTATTAGGCCATGTAGGTACGCAGAATGGGTTGCTAACATTGTGCCTGTACAGAAGAAAGGGAGCAGAAAGATACGAGTATGCATTGATTTCCAGGATCTAAATAGAGCCACTCTGAAGGACGAGTATCCAATGCCAATAGCCGACATGCTGATCAACGATGCTTTAGGACACAAGGTACTAAGTTTTCTTGATGACAATGCCGATTATAATCAAATATTTATGGCCAAATAGGACGTCTATAAGACTGCCTTTCGATGCCCTAGTTTTGTCGGTTTGTTCGAGTGGGTCGTCATGACTTTTGGTTTGAAATATGCCGGCGCCACGTATCAGTGCGCTATGAACTTGATCTTTCATGACTTGTTAGGAGTCATGTTAGAAGTTTACATCGATGATGTCGTGGTCAAATCGGACGCTATGGGAAATCATTTAGCCGATTTGAAGGTTGCTTTCGATAGGATGCGACAGTACGGGTTGAAGATGAACCCACTCAAGTGTGCTTTTGGTGTGTCGGCAGGTAAGTTCTTAGGTTTCATGATTCATGAGAGAGGCATAGAAATTGATCCTAAGAGACTTGAAAAGATTAGAAACGTTGCAGCGCTTGCATGCAAGAAGGATGTGCAAAAGTTGCTAGGGAAGTTGAACTATTTACGTCGTTTTATATCCAACTTGTCTGACAAGATTGATGCCTTTGTCCCCATACTCCGGCTAAAGAATGAAGCCGAGTTCACTTGGGGGGCAAGCCAGCAAAGTGCTTTCGAGAAGATCAAGGAGTGCTTGTCATCACCGCCCGTGGTGAGAGCACCCAAGGTCGGGATTCCGTTTCGGCTATATATCGCCGCTGAAGATAGCATGATTGGATCCGTGTTAACCCAGGAGGTGGAGGGGAAGGAGTACATCATCACATTCTTGAGCCGCTGCCTGCTGGACGCCGAAACCAGGTACACATTTGTGGGGAGATTATGTTTATCACTTTATTACGCCATTATCTTCTCCCCACCACATGTGTCATCGTTTGCCAAACCGATGTTATAAAACACATGTTACAGAAGACGATTCTAAGTGGAAGAATCAGAAAATGGGCTTACGTGTTGATTGAATACGATTTGGCCTACGAGCCCCTAAGAGCAATGTAAGGCCAAATCGTAGCCAACTTTATAGTTGATCATCACGTAGATGTTAGCTGGAGTGATGCTATTGCTCTAGTTGAGGTAGTACCATGGAAAATTTATTTTGATGGTTTGGCTTGCAAGAATGGCCAAGGTATCGGAGTGGTTCTCATATCACCTAATGGTATGCGCTTTGAAACCTCGTCCCGACTAGAGTTTTCTTCCACTAATAACCAAGCCGAATACGAAGCTTTATTGCTAGGTATTGAACTACTAGAGTCTATAGGCACTAAACATGTTCACGCGAATGGTGATTCATTATTAGTAGTACAACAAGTAGATAAGAATGCTCAATGTTTTAATGGCTTGCTGAATAGCTACTTGGACAAATGTCTATACATAGTTGCTACTTTTGATGATTTCAAAATATCTCACGTATCAAGAGAAGCCAATTCAGTCGCCAATGATTTGGCTCAGCAAGCATCTGGCTACCAAGTCAGGAGAGGGAAATTTTCTGTATTGGAGAAGCCGGTGTTTTGTCTCACTGCCGAAGCCACTGATGCTGGACAGGCACACCCTTCGGGTCGAACCCCTCGGGTCGCCGAAGGCCACTGCACGCCGAAGCCCCTAGATCGGAGTGCTCCCCCCACCAAGGGATCTGGCACGCCGGAGTCTATAGTCCGAAGCCTCTTGGACGAAGAAGGCCCCCCAGGGTCTGAACCCTGCGAAGGGCTTCGGCCCAGCACACTCTGAACGGCCACCTCGGCCAGGCTTCGGCAGGAGCTGGAATGGCTCGGGGGCACCCCGAAGTCAGTGTTTTAGAGGTTTTTTCAGAAGGTGGACTAACGAAGCCCTCTGAAACCTGTAAGGGCGATTGGAGAGTCCGAATCAGCCAGTATTTGAGAGACCCTAGCCGAAGGGTTGATCGGAAGGTTCGGCGACAAGCGTTCAAATTCGTGTTAGTAGACGACACGTTGTATCGCCAAACCATCGATGAAGTGCTATTAAAGTGTTTAGACCATGAGCAGTCCTAGGTGGATACAAGAGAAGTCCATGAGGGGCTTTGCGGCACTCATTAGTCGGCCCAAAAGATGAGTTGGATGCTCAAAAGAGCGGGTTTTTATTGGCCGACTATGACTGAAGATTGTTTAAAGTACTACAGAGGGTGTGAGGCATGTTAGAAGTTTGGCAACATCCAGTTAGCTCCTACCTCATTGCTCAATCCTATTGTCAAGCCATGGCCGTTTCGAGGTTGGGGTTTAGACTTCATCGGCCAGATCTACCCTCCTTCCTCAAAAGGGCATCGGTTCGTGTTGATGGCGATAGATTACTTCACCAAATGGACCGAGGCCGTACCTCTCAAGAACATGACTCACAATGAGGTACGTGATTTTATTTTAAAGCACATCATACATAGATTCGGCATCCCTCAAACTCTTACTACGGATCAAGGTAGTTCATTTGTCTCTAAAGAAGTAAGGGACTTCGCCGAATACTATGGCATTAAATTGATAAACTCTTCACCTTACTATGCTCAGGCCAATGGTCAGGCCGAGTCTAGTAATAAAACCGTGATTAAGCTTATTAAGAAGAAAATCGAGGAGTTTCCTAAAAGGTGGCATGAAGTGCTTTCCGAGGCATTATGGGCTTGTAGGATTGCAAAGCACGGTGCCACCAAGGTCAGTCCATATGAGTTGGTATATGGACAAGAGGCCGTTCTGCCTGTAGAGGTAGATCTTGGATCCTTAAGAGTGTTAAAGCAAGACGACTTATCGGTCGATGAGTATGAGGCTCTTCTGAAAGATAATCTAGACGAAGTGACCTATAAGAGACTAAGGGCTTTAGAAGCCATAGAAGTAGACAAGAAGCGAGTAGCTAAAGCCTACAATAAGAAGGTTAAACCAAAATCGTTTCAAATAGGAGAATTGGTATGGAAGACGATTTTGCCTTTAGGCACGAAGAGTCCCAAATTTGGCAAATGGTCACCTAGTTGGGAAGGTCCTTTTAAGATAGCCGAAATCGCTCCTGGCAATGCATACGTGTTGGAATCCCTGCAGGGGGAGCGGTTTCGAAGAGCATTGAATGCTAGATACTTGAAAAGGTATTTCCCAAGTATGTGGCAAATGTCATGAAGGTGTCGGAAAGCCGATATGAATGGCATCGTCTTCAGCTCGTTATTCTTTTAGTTCACTAGTTCACTAAAAGGCAGGGCGACATGTGTTGATAGCAAAAAATGGCATTAATGGCTAGATTATCAAAATATCAATTTTTGGTGATTTGGGCTGAAAGTACACATGTCCAGGGTCTGTCCGAAGCCCTACAGGGCCAAAGTCCATCGATTTATGGGCTTCGAAAGACTCTAGCCAGCCCATGGGCTTCGGCCAGGAAGCCTTCGGAGGCCCACGCTGCTGAACCTTCGGAAGCCTTCGGAGGCCCACACTGCCGAGGCTTCGGAAGCCTTCGGAAGCCCACGATGTCGAAGCTTCAGCCCGAGGAGCAAGCCTCGACGGGCCTGGCCGAAGCCCACGCTATCGAAGCTTCGGCCCGAGGAGTAAGCCTCAATGGGCCTGGCCGAAGCCCACGCTGCCGAAGCTTCGGCCCGAGGAGTAGGCCTCGACGGGCCTGGCCGATGCCCACCTCGGTAGAGATAGAGTTGGTTGCGTCGCCAGCTTAATCTCTATCTCTATCTAGCTGGATTAATAGCAGATTAGATTAGGAGTTAACCCCCTATAAATAGAGAGGCATGGCCGGCGTGGAGAGCCCCCCAACTCAAACCAAAACAAAGCCATGCTTTGATCGTACCGTTACTTTTACCTTTACTTTTCTGTACCTCTTCGTGGGTTTTCCTAGAAGCCCTCCGTCCGTCGCTACGGAACAGTGGTAAGCCTTGATACTACGCCCATGAAGCATCCGTTAATCTACGTAATAGATTGCTATCGCCTTGGTACTTCGCCTGTGAAGTGCCCGCTAATCTGTGTAATAGATTTCTACCTTCGCTACCCGTGCAACACCTCGCAAAATTCGGTCCTAAGGCCAAATTGGTACTTCGCATCGTCTCTGTTGCAGGTTCGCATGTTCGGAGCCCCTTCGTCGGAGGTGTCCGGAGCTGAGAGATCGGTTCCGGAGGTCCCCAGGACACCCTTCGACAAGACCGTAGGCTTCGACAACAGGCTTCGCCAGCATACTTCGTAGTGACCGGCTTCACCGTTATCATACTCCGCACCAAACGAAGTTGCACTCCCGTGTGGCTCTCGCATCAATATTTCCTAGCTTGTTGTATCGGAGATATCACGCCAAACCCCGCTGTTCGGAGGTAATCATCGCGTCCAGATCCATTCGGAGGTCACCTTCGGCCGGACCAGTCCGAACGCCAAAGCACCCTTCGGCGGAGCACTTCGCACCAGACGCCAAAGGTTCCCTTTGGCGCACCCTTCGCATCAGACTTCGAACCAGATGGGCTCCGACTGGTTTGCTAATTTTATTATGTTTAATCTGTTTCTCTCGGCTAATTGGATTATTTTGTGTAATCTGGTTGCCTTGCGACTCCACCCCCCTTATCACTATTAAGGGTAGTCGGAACGCGGCATCGGTGCTTCATCATGCTTAGGCCTGTTCCTAAGTATCCATGCATTTTTGGATCGCTGGACTGACCGAAGTGTGGGGCACGTTTTCGTGTCAATAGACACTTCATCACACTACAACAATCTAGGAAACTTCCGTCGGCTTAGCCCTTTCCCAATGGAAGAAGCTAACTTCCGTAGGCATTTGGCCGACGGAAGCAGGTAGACGGAAGTTAGCTAACTTCCGTCGGTGGCCGACGGAAGTTAGCTAATTTCCATCGGCCAAACCTAGCCGACTCGGTAACTTCCGTCGGCCAAATCTTAGCTGACGAAAATTACTTTTTTTTGTTTTTTGTTTTTTTTTTCTGTCTATGGGCCAATAACTTCCGTCGGCTAATGTTGGCGGACGGAAGTTAACTAAAAAATCCGAAAAAAGAAAATTTGCAACTTTGCTGCATAGAAAAAAGCATCAGGCCGATACACACTATCCATTTGAATCAGCACAATGTAGAGACAACTTGATACACTCTAGCCACTAGCAATACATACCAAGCACAAAATATGTTTAGACCATGTCAAACAAAATTGATCTGAACATCAGCACAACACCACATACACATTCAGGATGTTACACGAAAGTAATCTGCAGATCAGTGAAGACTTGACACCTCCAGCAGTTTAACCAAAAACCAAATTACTTTCAGTTCAAATCAAAATTGAAATCAAAACCTTCTTGATGATCAAACAGGAATAGCTGCACAAACTATTTCAGGATTGAAGCATTATTGAGCACTATTCATGGTAAACCATTTTTCATGAGAACAACTCTTTTGAACCTGAACAGAAAATAGCTGAAGACACAATGAATCAAAGTTGATGAACAACAAGACTTAATCATAGCAAATTCAGAACATAACTGAGAAGAACAATGTACTGCATAATTCAAAAATAGAATTCAAACAATTTCAGTACAGCATGCTGCAAGCACTTGTCAGTTTGATTTTCAGATTTGAATAAAATTCTGTACTCCATTCATGATAAGGATTGTCAAGGGAATAAAGTTCTTAGTACTGAATTTAAGTAAACCAAAATGCTGATCAACAATTAAACTCTAAGATTGATGCCTCAGATGAGAGCTATCCTAAAGGATTAAACCGAGCTTATCACATCACAAGAGTAATCAAATCAAAATGTCTCATACAACCAAAAGTATAGATCAGTTCTGAACCAAATTATAAGTGTATAATCAGAGGATTCAGAGATCTAATCATGAACAGATACACATGTATGGGCTAGACATTGGCTCTCAAAATTGCATTCAGACTGGAAATACCTGTATCACTGGGTTGTTCTTCGGTCTCTGTAGCTGATCGTGCAACGCTGGCGCTCCTGTGGCTCTTTCGGCAAAAAACATGCTGCACTGTCCAATTCATGCGCCGGAGTATTACAGGGAAAAAGAACTCCGGATGAACACCACAAGCAAGCAAAAAGCCATTTCTCTTCTCTCAACGAAGGTTCTGGACAAAGGCACACACAACCAAGTTGGACGAAAAAAACCCCAAAACATCACCTGAACCGGGAGGCGGGTGGAGGCAGCGTGCGGAGGCGCGCGGAGGCAGCGGGAAGGCAGGGAGGCGGCGGGAAGCTGGGGAGGCGGGCGAAGGCGGTGGGTGGAGGCGCACGGAGGCGCGCGGAGGCGGCGAGAAGGTGCGGAGGCGGCACGCGGCAGCCGGCGATGGGGAGGAGCGGAGATCCAGCGGGTGAGGTGGCGAGAGGAGGCGAGGTGGTCAACATGCGGCCGTCAGGGTTGCACAAGCCGATGCAGATGGGCCGCTTCCCTGGCGAGGGCCTCATCCCCGCCGCCAGCCTCCGCCTCGTCGCCGACCACCCATCGTGCTACGACGTCGCCGGTGGCCAAGGCGGCGACTGGGGGAAATCGGCGGCCGAGAAGCGCCGAGCCGTGCAGCCACTGGGAGGCGGGGAGGCGGGCGGAGGGCGAGGTGGGGAGGCACGGGGAGGCGCGGAGTCGGCGGCGACCAGGAGGCGTGCGGCGACCAGGAGGCGGCGAAGGGGCGAGAGGCAGCCGAGTGTGGAGGGAGAGAGGTAGGCGACACGGTGTGGGGAAAAACCTAGGCAGCGGGCTGGGGAGGGAGAGAGGTAGGCGACCGGGTGTGG
This sequence comes from Zizania palustris, assembly GCA_019279435.1. Lineage (NCBI taxonomy): Eukaryota > Viridiplantae > Streptophyta > Magnoliopsida > Poales > Poaceae > Zizania > Zizania palustris. The sequence goes on along the minus strand of JAAALK010000283.1, from coordinate 79,464,419 downwards.
GGAAAAACCTAGGTGGCGGGCTGGAAAAAAAATAGGGCGCACGCTTCTGATATTCATCTCCCGTCGGTTGAGGATTGAACCGACGGAAGTTAAGTTAACTTTCGTCGGCCACATTTAAAGCCGACGGAAGTTAAGTTAACTTCTGTCGGCTCCTTTAGACCGACGGAAGTTAATTAATTTCCGTCGGTTTTGGAAAAGCCGACGGAAATTAAAAAGACCGACGGAAATTTCTGTTTTTCTTGTAGTGTCCGTAACGTGGAGCTTAAAGGTTTTTTAATTATAAAAAATAAAATAAAGTCTTAAAAATATGAGACATATCATGGTGTTATAATATTATACGTAGATACCATGATAAAATTTTGAAAATGTTTAGAAAAATTTATCATATAGAATGTTAAGAAATCTGAGATTCTCTTGAGAGGAAAATAGAGTTTTGAGAAGAAATAGGCTATGGTTTAAATTAAATTGATGGTTAAATATTTGTTTGTACTTGAATTTTTTTATATAATAAAAATACAACATATCTCATACCATATATTTTTTTTTTGTATTTTTCTATATCCATTTGCTATTTTTAACTCATTAATTGTTTTTCTAGTATTTAAATTGGAAAATGTGAAATTTGAACTGCAAGTACCTAAAATAATGCACTAAAATTTATAGAAAAATCATATTCACTATTTTGTGTCCATTTTTAGTTCTTATCCACTAAATTTAAAGAAATGTTAAAAAATTATGTTATGACAATTCATCGGTAATGTGGTTCTTAAAAATTTTTTAATTATAAAAAAACCAAATAAAGTCTGACAAATACGATACTTGTCACGGTGTTGTAATATTATACGTAGATACCATGATAAAATTTTTAAAATGTTTCGAGAAATTTATCATATAGAATGTTAAGAAATCTGAGATTCTCTTGAGAGGAAATAGAGTTTTGAGAAGGAATTGGCTATAGTTTAAAGTAAATTGATGGTTAAATATTTGTTTGAACTTTAATTTTTTTATATAATCAAAATACAACATATCTCATACAATATAAATGTTTTGTATTTTTCTATATCCATTTTATATTTTTAACTCATTAATTGTGTTTCTAGTATTTAAATTGGAATATGTGAAATTTGAACTGCAAGTACCTAAAATAATGCACTAAAATTTATAGAAAAATCACATTCACTATTTTGTGTCCATTTTTAATTTTTATCCACTAAATTTAAAGAAATATTAAAAAAAATTATGTTACGACACTTCATCGGTAATGTGGAGCTTAAAAGTTTTTTAATTATAAAAAATCAAATAAAGTGTGAAAAATACGATACTTGTCACGGTGTTGTAATATTATACGTAGATACCATAATAAATTTTTTAAAATGTTTTGAGAAATTTATCATATAGGTTGTTAATAAATTTTTGAAAATGTTTAATTTTTAAAAATAATAAAATTCAGCCAATTCTTTCCAAATTGCCGCCTGTTTTTTCTGCATTGGTGCACCTAGACTCAATTTGTGTGTTCTTGTTGGTTGAAATGTATGATGAATTTCAGTTCAAGAATGTAGTTCTTGTTGGTTGTTGTGTATGATGAATTTTAGCTAGTGTTGTTTAAAAATTTAGTTTGTGCATGGTTTATTGTGTATCATTGTTTCTTATTAATTATTATTCTAATTTGGTATATTGGACCCTTTGGACTTTTGGAAAATTTGTGAAACAACGAACATTTGGAGTTAAACCGAGTAAACATCCGAATACATATTCGTATTTGAAACATCTGTTTTGTATTCGTATTCGAGAACATCCGAATCCGTATTCGAATTAAAATGTGGTAAATAGTGCTATTCTGATTCGTTTCCATCCGTATCCGATCTGAATCCATCCCTAGCTAAGACTGTACTAGCTGCTGCTGAAGCACAGTCTTCCACGCCACTGATCAACAAGAGCTTTGAAGCTACTAGCGCATGGTTTTCCTCCCCGGACCCCTGCCGCCCGTGGTGCACGAAGCCACCACACATGTACTGCATCGACGAGTTTTGCACATCTTCTCCGCTAGACAATGCATCATCGACACCGTCTTCTGCACCCACATGTAAGTAGGTAAGTGTTTTCTGTTGCACTTATCTTGTTCAGCGAAATGTCTATGAAATTTTCATGCATGTCAAGTGCTCGAGGAAATGCTCGTTTAATTTGATATAATTTCTACATGACACTTATTTGATGAATTGCATTTGATCGTTTGTGCATGATAAGTGTTCGCTGAAATGTCGATGGGGTGTATGTTAAGTATTTGGTGAATTGCTTGTGATAGTTCCGTTTTGCACATTGTGTTCGATTGAATGTTTTTGAATGCCAGAGCATGTCTTCGTCAATAGACCGCCTATGCCATTTCTTTTAGGGAAATCTTGTGTGATCTTTTCTAAATGCTCATGATCTCTCAGACTGTCACTACACATCTCAAGGTAGTTGGATTGAAAAAGTGCATGGCCATGCCACTATCACTAAAGAGTTAGTCTTGATTTGAATCAGTTACTTGATCGAGTAAAATATCGAGCTATTCAACAAGGGTGGCACGAATCTTGCCTTGAGCTTGATTGATGTCGTGTGGTAAAGGGACTGGTGCGTGCGTACATGAAGGTTCAGAGGAAGTTTGATTTAGTATGTTTTCGGGGCTCAATATGTGTTGCTAGGTACCGCTATGGATTAGTGAGCCAGAAAGGGTTTCCGGTAAACATCTGTTTGTGTATGAACCTATCAGGTCACACACTTAAGAGGATGTATTAAGATACCTACCACGAATTGGTTCTTGTGCAAGTGAGAGATTGAAGGAATTGTGCCCAAGACAATTCTGGGCATATCAGAATTTCCGATTTGGAATCGGAAGTTCCAATAATTTTGGACTTCTCGAAAGTTCTGTTAATGTATCAGAAATTCTAACATAGCAAAACCGGGAGCATTTCTCTGTTTTCTGAATAGGTCAGAAGTTCCGATGGTAGATCAAAAGTTCTGATGTTGTAGGACTATCAGATGTTTCGATTCTGAATCAAAGTTTCGATTGCTTTCTTAATTAGAAACCGAGATCTCAAATCGGAAGTTCCGATATGGTATTGGAAGTTTTGATGATTTATGGTTTGAGAAACCGAGATCTCAAATCGAAAGTTCTGATTTAGAATCGAAAGTTCTGATTATTTCTGATTTAGAGACAGAGAGTTCAAACTAGAAGTTCTGATTCAGAATAATAAATTGGGCTGATCGAAAGTTCCGATAGAGGATAAAAAATTCTGATAATTTCAAGAATTAGAAAAAGAGAGTGCAGATCGGAAGTTCCGATCTAGGATCAAAAGTTCTAAGGCAGGCGAACAGATTGGATCTATTGGGTCGTTTATCTAGATTTGGACCCAAGGTCCTAGCTCTATATAAAGGGAGGATGAATAGGTCATGGATATCAAATTGATTGCATTTTAGATTAGATCGAAACCCTAGCCTCAAAGAACCTCTTCTCTCCCTTCTTGATCTCAATAGTTGAGATTGAGATTTCTCCCCAAGATTTCACGAGCGGTGCTAGCATGCCGGCGTGAGATCAATCTCATCCTTGTATGTGTGGACTCCATAGAGGCTCTGCTCGAATAGCGGTGCTTATAGGCTTCTTCACGTGGACATCGGCGGTCTTCACCGATTGGATCGTCAGGGAATGGGCGGAGCGAGGCAAGGATAAGCGAGGACACGCTTCCACAACATCTTCTTTGTAGGACCAAAAGTAGCGACCAGAGGGGGGGTGAATGGGCGCCTAAAAATTTCTTGCTAAACTATCCTAATCCCAACACCTAGACGAACTTAACTAGACAAATAATATTAGCAAAGCAAATTATTAGAACTAAAATTATTTAGCCTAAAAATGACCGGTGTCCTAATTAAAATGAAATTAAAGATAAACTAAATAAAAATACTGTAGTAAATAAAAACTGCCTAGATATATCACGAAATATTTATATTGTAGTCCAGAGATAAAGTACTAATCAAACGAATAAAAACATGGATCATTCAAGAATTAATTCAGTGATAAACATAAAATATTTCATGAGAATCTAGAATAAAAATATTACTTCGACTAATAATATATATATTTATATATATATATATATATATTTATATGAACAGATTAAAAATACTTAAATAAAATATGTGAGCTCTAATAATATTTTAGCAGATAAAAGTTAACCACGAGATTAACAACCAAATTCATAGGCTAATTAAAAATAGATGACTATCTATCTAACTAATATACCTAGGAAATAGGAGATTAGATTAGAACTTATCTGTTGTTAAATATCCTCTGTTTAACATCGCCGCCCGTCGAAGAAGCTCCGGTGTCGTGGATGCCGTGAGCCGTGCACTGCGTAGCCCGCCTTGAGCCGCTTGCCAAAAAAACTTCAGCCCGCATTCAAGATCGTAGTTGCGTGCCTGGGCCCACAACAATGACGCTGGCTGCGTGGCCCTGATGAAGCCAATTTCTGTGGCCGGCCTTGACTCCCATGCACTGGAAAAGCAAGGGCATGGCACTGCGCGTTCACGGAAGATCCAGCCAGAGAGAACAAAGCCTGGCGGTCCCCACCAAAACAAAGAAATTTGTTTTCCCTGCGCCTGGCTGTCGAGTGTTCCGCCGAGGCCGCCAATAGTACTGCCGCCTGGAGGTCAGCTGCTAGAGGAGACCGCTGTGTGGGCCCCCGGCGTGCAAGCAAAAGCTGTGGCTGGTCGTGCCTGCTACTTGCGACGCGTGTGCGCCGCTTTGCCGCTGGAGCGAATGCTTACGGCTGCCGCCTGTGAGGATCAAGCGAAGAATAAAAACGACAATGCCTCCGTTTCTCCGATGTGTCGCCGACAGAGAAACCGAGAAAATCGCATGAGAAAAATTTTTGGTGGAAGATGAAAATGGACTATAGATTGATCTAGTTGAAACAGTCATCTATCCCCAAAGGGATAGGGGCCTATTTATAGGCAAATCCTAATACATGAAAAGACTACTTTACCCTCGGGTAAAATAATCTGACTCTAAAATAAATTCCGAAAATTACTAAAATATTCTTAGAAAAATTAACTGACTCGAATAAAAATATTCTAAACTTAAAAACTAAATATTAATATCCTAAAAACGAATTAAACATAGATCGTCAGTTTTACGCCGAAACTGACAAAGCGTCCACCGTCTTCGCACCGGGTACCCGGATTGGGCCGACCCGACCCCGTAGCTTCCTCAGCCTGACAATCGCTCGCCGCCCGTGTACCTGAGTCAAACCCAGTCAACAGACCGGTGGATCATCTGCCGCTCCTAGCCATGTACTCGGATTGGGCCAGCCCGACTCCGCGGCTCCTCTGCCCGGCCGTCGCTCACTGCCCGTGTACCTGAGTCACATGCACCTTAGACTCGACAGGTCTTCATCTCTCCCTTCCTTTAACTTCTGTTGACAATCACTCATCACATCTGGAATATCAAAACCATATTCTTCAACATGGTTTCTCAATCTCCCCCTTGATGAGTGCATTGTCAACACCCTTTTCAGCTCATCTCCAGAACCTGCAAAACATGTGGAAACAAGAAAAACAAAGACAAAGGAAAATAGAAGAAGGAAAATAAAAGTTTAACCCTAATGACCAAAAGCCAAACAGAAGCAAAAAAAATGGTCATTATGGTTAACCAAAAATAAAGCCTCAAAAACAAGTGCAAATCTCAGAATTACCAACAAGAATAAACTCCCCCTAAAATAAATCCTAGAGAAAGCCAAAAATATATCCAAAATTTCTCCCCCTTGTTGACAATTGGACTCATCAAGTGAGACTAAATGCACTCTAAAGAGACATAGACACGAACTCCCCCTGAAATGCAGATCCCCCTCAAAATATACCATGAATGCAGATGGAGTGCAGGTGGAGTGTAAAAAACATGCTTCTTAGATATGATTAACTACAATTACAACATCTAACAGGTATAGTGAAAGATATACTGTCTAAGATACATGACAAGATCAGTGCAATAGATGATATCTTAAGAAAGTCATTAGCACACATTTTTTTATTTTTGCAAAACAAAAGCATCACCACTTTTTCTAGTAGACAAGCAATGTAAAACATGATATGCAAAAGCTAACTGATATCTACCAAGATAAGCATTGTCCAAAATAAAGCGCTTTAGCAAACTTGTCATCTTTTTAAATTTTTCAGACTGATTCTTTTTCCTTTAATTTCTGCCAGGGGTTATTTGCATGTCAAACCTTATGCTAACCGACCAAGTCAAGCCTAGGCCAGAACTGGACCATCAGAAGCTTAAGACATTGGTCTTGGCATACATTACACCGTCCTAGTTCATACCTGTTGGCGTAAAAGATTACGCTAACAAGTTTCTGTAGAAAAGAAACTAACAAACGAAGTGTTTGTGAAGCAAACTGTTCTAAGCCTCCGAAAGGATAATAGCTTAGAATAGTTCGAAAGTGTGTATTGAATCACTTGTAATCCGTCCCTATTACAGGGTGAAATGGGGGGTATTTATAGGCCCAAACATTAAGGAAAAGACCTATTTACCCCTCTATTACAACCGACATTAAGGAAACTATTCGGTTTCCTTAATAGGGCTAAAATGGTAAAAGACTAATCTAATAGGATAGAAGATAAGTCTTCCATCTTAGCTGGCAGAAAAGATCTTGAAAGGCTTTGGTTCGAAGACATACTTCGAACCAGTGTCTGTCTTCGGGCTTCGAACCGGGTTCCGAGCATCTTCGAAGAAGGTCTTCGGACAATCTTCGAACTAGCTGGTTGTCTTCATGCTGCTTTGGCAATAACCCCGAAGATGAGATATTTTCCCCCAACAGTAGCCCCTCGAATACGCTTCTCCGTTCGACCTGTAACGTTAGGAGAGCAGTATACGGAAAGAAAAGATAACCAATCATAGGGGTTATTGATTTTCGTTTTATCTCCGAAATGCATGAAGATATGAACTTCGAATCAGTCATAAGGTAGTTACTTTTCGAACTATCTTAGAACTGACTCAGGAGGTTCGAAAATCTTTTTAGACTTAGAAAAAATAGCCGTTAGTTTCTGTTTCTAACGGAAGTTATACGAGGCATTATTTTCGGAGGAGAATAACGGGCAAGAATGCGAAAGGGCAGAACTCAAACGGTAACAAACGGAAAATTTAGGCTATAAATAAAGAGCCCAAAACTTACCCGATTACCTTTTCACCGTTCCTCTCAATCAAAAGCTTTGTGAGCCCCTTGAGTTCTTAAGCCTTAACCTTTGAGTTCCTGAGTCCCTTGAGTTCTTGAACAACCGAGCGATCATAATGGTGAAGACCAAAGGATCTGCGCCTCCTTCAGCTTTGGCTCGGCAGCAGGCAGCTACAGCAGCAGCGGCGGCGACATTGGCGGCGGCACCCTCGATGCAGGCAGGATCATCCATGGCGGCAGGGGGAAGAAATCCCCAAACCGCCGATGACCAAGGTCTGTGCCCTCCATCGACCAAATATTTGGATCAGTCCTTTGAATTGGGACCTTCGACCTGCAAAAGAGAATCCTTGACAATCGCAGTAGGAGGAAATATTGGTGCGGGAGTTATGATTCGGAAACCAGGGAAAGAAGTGATTCCAGTGCCAAGACCCGGAGAAGTAGTAGTGTTCGAAGCTTTTTTCGAAGCTGGTTTGGGTCTTCCTGCAGTGGACTTTTTGGCGGAGGTATTCGACCTGTTCCATGTAACTCTCCCCCAACTGTCTCCGAATGCGGTAGCTAGATTAGCTATCTTTGAGTGGGCCTTAAGAGCCGAAGGATGTGAAGGAAGGGCGGAAATCTTCGCTGCATTACATAGAGCAACCTGCCAGCCAAAAACCTTCGTAACTCCCGGAGGTGAAAAAGTAGTAACATCTTTTGGCAGTATCAACTTTAGACTTCGGGATGAGTATGCCCTTCGCTTTCCTGCTAAAGCCATCAACGCCAGATGGTATACCGATTGGATTCTGAAATGGTTCTATGCCAAAGTTGGGGCAAGCAATCCTTTGGCCGGACCCCTTAGAGAAATCCAATTCAGAAAGGAAGCTTTGGTGCGTCCCGACGAAGGTCAATTCGAAGCCCGTCTGAATCTGCTTGAAAAAGTTAGCCGAAGGCTCAGTATGCGAGACTTGGCTGAAGAATTTATTGGTCTTCAAATTCCTCCACTGATGGCCAACTGGCCTATTATCTTCGAAGATGACTCCGAAGGCGGTCTTCGCAGAATTAACTTGACTTCAAGTCCTACAGGTAACTTCGAAAACAACATGCATTAAACATATTTACTTCGAAGAAAAAACTGACTTGAATTATTTATTTTGTAGTATCTTCAGCCCCTGTTACTTCAGAACAGATTATAAGGGCTTCGGAAAAGATCTTGGGTGCTCCAACTCCGACTGAGAAAGAGTGGCGGATTAAACTGGTTGGGAGTTGGGAGAGATTTAACAGAGTATGGGGAATGTTGAAACTCACTCCTCCCCCTCTGATGGATTGGGCGCCTTTGGAGAAAGGGCCTCAGAAAAGGAAAGCCGAAGCTGGAACTTCAAGTTCAGCAAAAACTCCGGTGAAGAGGGTGGCTCGGAAGCCGAAGAACCTCGCACCTTTAGATCCTGCACCTTCGAACTCAAGAGCTTCGGTTTCCGACTCCCAAGAAGAAACAGGGAGATTGCTTGTGCAACTAATGGAAGAGAATGAAACTCAAAGGGTCGCACAAGCCGAAGTACCTGCGAACGTACCGGAGTCTGAAGAAAATGTTGATCAACCAAGGACTTCGGTAGTTCAAGAAGACGCAACTCAGGACGGAGTTCCTGTGAATGAAGATGGGGTCGAAGTTACTATGGCTTCGATTCCTGAAGAAGCAACAAGGACTGCCCAGGACGATGCTCCTGTAGTCCAAGATTTTAACGGTTGATTCAGATGAAGAATTAGCTTTCGATCCACCAAACAGTCCGACGATGACTCCTCCGCAGACGGCCGAAGGTAGACTTCGAAGAACCTTTTGAATTTATTTGAGTATTTATACTATGTATAATACTTTTCATTATTTTACAGAGCCCACTCCTATGGAAGAAGTCCGTCAGGAGGAAATAATTTCTGGTCCTTCGACGACTTCGGAGCCAGCCCTGAGAGTTACTCAAAAGGGACCTGGAAGAGGCAAAAGACAAATAGAGCCCCTGCCTGCTATAAGCTCCGAATCAACTCCGTCTGATTCAACAGACGAGAGCCAATCTTCCAGGGAGGTTCAAACTCCAGTGGCTCCGAAGACCATAGGCCAAAGTTCCGGTCCTTCGTTGAACGAAGATGACCAAGAGGCAATAAGCATGCTCCCCTTGCTGGCTCCTTTCTTAGGGCAAACAACTGGTCTCCGGACTTTGCTCGAACCTTTGGATCGAGCTAGTCGTGACATAGGGGAGACCAAATTAGTGGCCATCCTGCGCAAGGCTGACAGGACGGAGCTTAATGCCATTATTGAACGTACAGCCTATCAAGTACGAAGCAACTGCGAATTATTATAGAATTTATCTTCGAATAAATATTTACTTTAGTTTTTTATTTTGACAGCAAACTGTCTTGGCCCGAGCTGCAAGTTTATGCAATGACGAAGAAATCGCTCGGCTTCGGGAAGAAAATAGCACTCTTCAAAGGAATTTTAATATCTCTGAAAGTCGAGTAACTCAAATGGATAATATAATATTAACAGAGCGAAGGGCCAGGCAAAGCTTGGAAGCTGCAAAGAAAGAGCTCGAAGCGGAAAGGATTGTGCTTCGAGCAGAGGTTGACAAACTGCGGGCAGAGCATGCTACTGCAGGGTCTAGGCTCGTCCGACTCGAAGAGGAAGCTAGCCAATTGTTGACACAGAAAAACACTTTGACCACTGAGAATGCTAGGCTTTCTGGGGTTTTGGACGAAGTTACTTCGACGAAGGATGCGCTGAATGAAGACAAGTTGAAGTCTGAGAAGGTGGCTGCGGAGGTTATGAATCAGTTGTTAGAAGTCCTGGAGTACTTCGGTACTACCGGAATTCTCCCTTCTGATGATAATATCAGCCTTTTGCGCCGGTTAAAAAGGATCCAAGGGGTGGCGAAGCAGATGAAGACAGCGGGCATTAGATACGGAGAACTCTCCGGGCAAGTGTCTGCTGTTGGTCTACTTCGCTATTATGAGGATTTGGGCCGATCAATAACTCCGGACGCAGGAAGAGGTCCAATCACCTTCGACGACGACCGACTTCTCAAACCTTCCGAAGGTGTAGCTGCTGCTTGGCGAGCCTTCCAAACTTCTTGGAGAGCCGAAGGTCGATCTGCGATCAAGGCTTGGATTGATGAAGGCCAACGCCAAAAGCAAGTTCGGAGTCAAGCTTCGAGCAGTCAGCCTCCTCCGAACCCGCAGGTTTAGGATTATTTAGGATTTTTTGGTTATGTAAAGCTAATGCTTGTAAATATTTATCAATGAAAGTCTTGTTTGTCATATTTTTAGGCTTTGCCTCTTATGGAAGATATCGAAGTGTTAGAACTTAACAGCGAACTTCGTTCATTGTGGAACACCTTCGAACTTCTAAAGAGTTATAAGCGTCCTCGATTTCTTATTCCTCGAGATGACTCCGGCGTTATTGCGCCTGAAGTAATCAAAGACATATTGTCTTATATCGAAGAGGAAGATAAAGAGATTGACGCAAACACCTCGTCTTCTGAAGACACTAATTGGTCCGAAGACGAAGGTGAAGCCCAAAATAAAAGATCTGAAGATCTTAGAAGCTGGGAAAGAAGCCCCGAGCGGCTTCGAACTTGGGCAGAGCTTCAACAAGAACAAAAGGATTTTAGAGCTTCGAAGGGGAGGAAGAGAGTTAAACGTAAAGTTCTTAGAACTTCCGATGTTGGAACTAGTCGTTCCACCCCTAGCTCTCGGGACCGAAGAGGTCTCCGATTCCTTCTTGGTATAGATACCAATTTTTCATAATGTAATCTGTAAACATATTTGCTTCAATAATGAATGCCGATTTAAAATTGTCTCCATACTTACTAGCCCCTCTTTGGGTATAAGCAACTTCGAACTGTATTCAAAGATGGTTATGCGCAAAGAAAAAACTTCGGAGTACAATTTTTTGGGGGTTCGGAGCCCCTCTGTCATTTTAAAGATCTTTTGAAATCTTATGAAATATCTTCGACTATTTGTAGTCAGAAGAATGGTAACTTGGTACCTTTGTTTGCTTTTACGAAAGAAATCAATTAAGATAACTTCGAGGACACTTTAGTGTCTTAAGAAATTTGTCACTGGACTTATATGAACAGACATTCGGAGCTCATGGCTTAAATGCTGTTTTGCTTTAGCCACCTTCGGCTATTTTGCAGAAGTCTACTAGCCGGAGCTTGGACTTCGTAGAAATTGTAGCCACCTTCGGCTATTTTTGCAGAAGTCTACTAGCCGGAGCTTGGACTTCGTAGAAATTGTAGCCACCTTCGGCTATTTTTGCAGAAGTCTACCAGCCGGAGCTTGGACTTCGCAGAATTTGGCCACTTTGGGCTCTTTTTTGCAGAAGTCTACCAGCCGGAGCTTGGACTTCGCAGAATTTGGCCACTTTGGCTCTTTTATTACGGAAGTCTGACAAGCTGCAGCTTGGACTCCGCAGATTTTGGCCACCTTCGGCTCTTTTTACGGAAGTCTACCAGCCGAAGCTTGGACCCCGTAGAATGTGGTATTGGCTCTTTTACAGATGCCTACAAGGTATCAGCTTGGGCTCCGGATGGATTTCAGCCACCACACCGGAGGCTTCGACTTTATGGGTACGAAGTCCGGAAATACAACCCAGCTTAATGACACTTCCCTCTCGATCGACTTCTGTCCCAGCGCGTCCGCTCGGGAAACTAGGAGTGTCAAGGGGAAGGCAACCATCAGGGTGTATGCTTTATTAATTTAGAGGTGATTACAAGCGAATTACAAGGAGCCCTTATGCGAAGTATCGCTTTAGGTGCTCCGCATGCCAAGTATGTGCTAACTCTTCACCTTCTAAATTAGCTAATTTGAATGAACCAGGGCGTCCCGAGCGGACGATTAGATATGGACCTTCCCATTTATTGCCTAACTTCCCTGGTGCTATAATGCTTCGTAGAACAAGATGACCCGGCCTTAACTCGCTGAGCTTAACCTTCGGGTCATACCAAGTCTTCGTCTGCTGATGATACTTTGATAAATTGGCTACAGCTCGAAGCCTTGTCTCTTCTGACAAATCTAACGAAGCTTGTCTTTCTTCTTCGATGTCTGGTTCGGTGCTGCGAAATGATCCTCCTTTGAGCTCCGTTGGAGTCATAGCTTCATCTCCGAATAGCAGTCTGAACGGAGTAAAACCTGTGGACCTGGTTTGCGTAGTCC
>JAAALK010000283.1:79241751-79451036 GCA_019279435.1 Zizania palustris | reverse complement strand
TCTTGAAAAAGTAGCCCCGGCATTTCTTAGGCCGAAGGGCATTCTTACATAGCAGAAGACTCCCGAAGGAGTTACAAAGCTCGTCTTGATTTCATCTTCGCGCTTCAACCATATTTGATGATAACCGGAATACGCGTCGAGGAAGCTTAGTAACTCCGAACCTGCAGTGGAGTCAACTAGTTGATCAATCGGGGCATGGGGTAGGGGTCACGTGGGCACGCTTTATTCAAAGATGTGAAATCAATGCACATGCGCCACTTTCCGGAGGACTTTTCCTGACGAAGACTGGGTGGCTAACCATTCTGTATGGGCCACTTCTCTGAAAATCCCAGCCTTCAACAGTTTTTCAACTTCGTCCTTAGCTAGAGCAGCTCTCTCTGCGGACATCTTCCGGAGCCCTTGTCGAACAGGCCGGGCCTTCGGGTTTACAAGCAAGCTGTGCTCAATAATATCCCGATCAACTCCGGTGATATCTTCGTCAGACCAAGCGAAGACATCCAAATTTTCTTCTACGACCTTTTCCAAGGAAGTTGCAACTTCGGGAGGTAAATCTTTACCGAATTGAAAGGTGTATTCTTTACCATCTTTGACAATGACCTTCGTTGCAATCTCTCCTTCGGGACTTGGTCTTGGAAATGACTTCTTCGAAGCTTCGGAGGAGGCTGAAAAAATTTCTCCATTATCTTGGACACTGTTTACTTGCCTCGGATCAGAGGAGGACCATGACCATATTCTGCCCTCCGAGCTATGGCTTGGTCTCCGAATATTGTCAGAACTCCTGATTGTGTGGGCATCTTCATGCACAGTAGTTGTGATGCGCCACAGCTCCGAACTGATTCAACATGCCTCGGCCGAAGATGACATTATAAGCATACGGGCATCCACCACATCAAAGATAACTTCTTCAGTTCGGGCTAGTAAACCTTCTCCGAAGGTTACTTCCAGGCCTATCTGGCCAAGTGCATCTAGCGGAGGTCCTGCGAAGCCTTGCAGAGGACGAGCCGCTGGGAGAGATGCTTCCGGGAAATGCATAGCTGATCGAAGGCTTGTACAAATATGATATCTGCCGAACTACCTCCGTCAATTAGCACCCTTCGGACTTCTGTTCCTGCAATATCAGCAGTAATAACCAATGGATCTGCATGCGGGAACTTGATACCAGCTGCATCCTCCGCAGAGAAAGATATTGGAACATGAGACCACTCCGGCATTGCAGCTGCAGATGACGAAGTCCCAATGTGGCCTACTTCTCGAACGTACTCTCTTCGCTGTCTCTTGGACATGCTTCCGAGGGTACCTCCTCCGGAGATAGGGAGAACTACTCTCTTCCCTCTATCTTGCCCTTCTTCTTGCTTCGGAGGTGGCATAACATTGGCCACCGGAGGATGCCTTGCAGCATCAAAATTTTCTATCCGCGCCACAGCCTGGACCGGCTCCGGGCGCACTGCTGCTGCTGGACTTCGGTCGGTACTACCTCGACCTGAAGTTCTCTCCAAGTATTCTCCCCGAAGGGTAAGAATAGCCTTGCAGGTGTCAGTTGCATGGCTTCGATTCTCTCCATGAATACAACAAAAAAGGGTCTGGCCCTTGCCGGCCGTTTTCCCTGGCGGTCTCCAGCCGCTGGACTTGTTCCCTGCAGGCTGTGGAGCTCTCGGTGCAAACTTCTGCGGGGGTGCAATGTTTAAGACTTCAGAGCGAGGGTGCTTTTGCCCTCTTCTTCTATCATGTTGCACTTCGGAGACTGGTTCTTGTGGCTGAGCCGAAGCCTTCACCTCTGCTTTAACTTCTGTCAACACTGTCGAAGTAGCAGTAGTCCTCCGAAGCCAACCTTCTTCCGACTTCGAGTACTCCTCGAAGTACGACATCAGCTGTGATACTGTGGTGATGCTCTTCCGATGCAGTTTATCTAGAAGGCCTTATGACTGACGCCTTCCCGAGCCGCATCAACTACCAAAGATGTGGACAGCCCCCGAATTTGCGACTTCGTGTGAGCGAAGCGCTTGAAGTACTGCCTCAATGTTTCTCCGGGGAGCTGTTTCACTTGGAAAAGGCTTCCTGTCGACATGGGGGGCACGAAGGTGCCCTGAAAGTTACTTATAAACTTCTTCTTCAATTGTGACCATGAAGTGATTGATCCTGGCTTTAAAGACCAGAACCATCTCAACGCCACTCCTTGAAGGGCTAACGGGAAGCACTTCGCCATAGTTTCTCTGTCTCCGCCACTAGCCTCAATCGCTAGGGCATAAGAACGTGCAAACTCACTAGGATCTTCGTCTCCGGTATACTTGCAGAGCTTCGAAGCTTTGAACTTGGGATCGAAGCGAACCTTCTGAAGCTCGGGATGCAACGGAGATTCATTGTCATAAGAGGCGTTCTCCGGGGCTTCGGGATAATCAAGATCGTCGTCTTCATGCACTTCGGGGATAGCTGGGGTGGCTTGAGGGCGAAGCCTGTTCGCAGCCTCTTGTCGCCACCCTCGCTACTTCGGCTTGAAGATTGGCCATTTGAGTGGCCATGTCTCCAAGGCTATCTTCATCTCCTCCGGAAGGACCTTCCGGGTCTTGAGAACTGGTATGATCAGTTCGAATCGGAATGGAGGGTGGCAGAGTGGCTCCGGGCGGTCGGAGTATGGAAGGGGTTGGTGGAGAGGTTTCGTATCCTCGAGGGATAGAAGCCCCTTGCGGAGTTTGAGGCGGAGGGATAGTCGAAGACCCTCCGACTTCGACTGTGTCGAAGGGTATCTCTCCGGAGATCCGAGAGGACCTCCGAGTGGGATTGCGAGGTGCGCTCCGCTTAGGAGGCATAATGTAAGTAGTTGGTAGAGAACGAAGTTTTTTGGACTAGGTTCCCCACGGACGGCGCCAACTGTTGGCGTAAAAGATTACGCTAACAGGTTTCTGTAGAAAAGAAACTAACAAACGAAGTGTTTGCGAAGCAAACTGTTCTAAGCCTCCGAAAGGATAATAGCTTAGAATAGTTCGAAAGTGTGTATTGAATCACTTGTAATCGGTCCCTATTACAGGGTGAAATGGGGGGTATTTATAGGCCCAAACATTAAGGAAAAGACCTATTTACCCCTCTATTACAACCGACATTAAGGAAACTATTCGGTTTCCTTAATAGGGCTAAAATGGTAAAAGACTAATCTAATAGGATAGAAGATAAGTCTTCCATCTTAGCTGGCAGAAAAGATCTTGAAAGGCTTTGGTTCGAAGACATACTTCGAACCAGTGTCTGTCTTCGGGCTTCGAACCGGGTTCCGAGCATCTTCGAAGAAGGTCTTCGGACAATCTTCGAACTAGCTGGTTGTCTTCATGCTGCTTTGGCAATAACCCCGAAGATGAGATATTTTCCCCCAACAATACCAAAGTGCTATGGTAAGCAGTCCAGAACAATGCAATGCGACAAAGCAAACCCACTTGGATCTTTTTTGATAATCATAGAAATGCATAAATTTTTCATTTTTCTGATTTTTTTTATCATTTTTATAGCACAATTTTCATATTTAAGGCATATGGATGTCCAAGTTGCGTATCTGCATCTAAGTAAGGATCTAGCTACAAGGCATGTAAAAGATAGCAAAAGCATTCAGCTTACACATGCTAGTTACCAGAAGCAATGGTGATCAATTTTTTTAATTTTAAAACATAAAAGCCATGCATATGACAAATATCAGATATATCATGTGAACTGAACCAGAACATGATCATTGACAGGTAATCAAAAACATATACTAGCTAGAGAAAGTAACGCAGATTCATCATATAATAGAAGCAAGCTCAAAATGTGATTGATGATTATGCATGATATCAACGCACACAAAAAAAGACTCAATAAAAATACAGAAGAAGGAAAAAACTGATACCAATGAAAAGCTGACTCAAAATATCCTAAAAAAATACACAGCTCCCAAAACATGATCAATAATCATGAGTGGGACCAAACGGTCCAATGCCAGGTTTAGTAAAAGTGTTGAACAAGTGTCGAGCCATCTGCGCGTATGTAGGAAAGCAAAAGGAATCATATGAGTTTGGACTGAAGCGCGGATCAAAGCGCGGTCCTCTGTTCTACCTAAAATCATGGTCGCGAGATCCAAAACCGTATACCGAACGATACGGAACTCTGCCGGAACGGAAACCACCCTCCAGAGCACGATAATAAAAACCGTCTCCACTACCACCACCTACACGACGTGGCCTAGCCTCTAGCCTCTCTCTACGTCGAGGGATTCTCTGTCTACCACCCTGCTGGTAGAACTGCTCCTACCCACCTCGAGCTCTTTCTGCTCGCTCAACCCGCTTCCTCCTGAAGCAAAACTCCTCAAGATGCCCGTCTCTCTGACAAAACTCATAATGATAGGTAGGCTTCTTGGGATGTTGTTGTGGTTTAGGGTTCTTAGGCTTGGTGGTGTTGGGTGTAGCATCTTTGGTGTGAGAGGGTCCAGGTAAAGAATCAAGAGAAGTGTGAAGAGTTTTAGGCTTCGGAACCCAGATCTGCTTCTTAGGTGGAGCTTTAGGTTGTTCTTGGATCACCCCATCCTTGGGCTGACTATCCTTAAAGGACTAAGTGGAGTGAGTCTTGGGATATCTCTGTTCGGGAGTCATCTTACTCCACTCCACTGCTCGGCTAATGGCACTCTCAAAATCAGCCTTGGTATAGGTGTAACCTACCCCAAACCCATCCTGTCTCTTGAACTGCTGGATCATCATGCCGAGTTGTGGCTCTCTGGCACTAATCCAACTCAGGATTGAACGGAGGTAAAAGTTCTCGTTCTGAACATAAGCTAGCTCCTCTCTCAAAGAAGCTAACACCTCCGCCTAAGACAAGCAGATCTCACACTCTTTATCAGCTTCGACAGACTTCTCAGCTTTTAGCTTGATCAACTCCATTCTAATGGACAGGCAGTTCTCACAAACAGTGGATGGAACTGACAAAGTCTCAAGCTCTAGCTTAGTCTGCTCCAACTCACCTCTCACTCCAGCTAACTCGCTCAACTGCTCATCACTCTTGTCTCTCAGCTCAGCTATACTACCTAAATAAGATGGGCAATGTACACAAGGTGCGACGACAGTGGCATGAGCATCTTTTAGCTCCTGCTGAGCGCTCTCAAGCTCAATGGCCAATGCGTCTCTCTCATCTACTCTCTCAGTGTACCTGGACTTAAGAGTCGTCAGATCACACAACAACACCTCACAGTTAGGGCACTCACCACTATCACCCAAGCAAGGGGAAGAAGACAGACTCTCAATCTTTCCATTTGTTGTGGCAAGCTCACTCTCAAGCTCATCTATCCTCTTCTTAGCCCCTCTAAGCAGTTTCTCCCTATACTTCAACTCCTGACGGTTCTGTTCTAATAAATTAACAACTTCTTGTTCATAGGATGATAACTTCTCATCGTCGTCGTCATCGGAGGAGTCCTTTTATTTCTTCTCCCCAAGAGCCATTGAGCAGAAGCTCTCGGGGGGTCTTCGGCTGTCACGTGAGCGTCTCTTCGGCTTGTCCCCGAAGGCCATGAAACAGAGGCCCACCGGATCATCCCTGTCCTTCCCCTTCCTGATCACGATCTCTTCATCACTTGAGCTCGACGAAGAGGATGAAGACGAGGATCTCTTGGAGTAGCTTTTCTCCATCTCAGCGAAGAAAACCTTTCTCGTTTCTTGTTCTCACGCCTGTAGTCCTTCAAAGCTTTATGAAAAAATCTTGTCTTGGGCTTGCTCTTTGTAGAGTTGTCGTACTTGTCGGAGTCGTAGGAGTTTCCGCCGGTTCCCTTCTTGTAATTCTTCCGCTTGGGGCAATCGGCAATGAAATGACCTGTATCACCACACTCAAAGCATCCGGATTTTGTGCCGTGTCTCTTAATCATTCGCTTATCATAGACACGCCGCACCCGGTTGTTAAACAAGCACAGATCATCATCTCCTAGAGTATCAAGTTGTTCCTCGGAAATAGACATCAAGGAAAAAATAGTACAACTCATGGCATTAGGATCAGCAGATGGTGTCGCAAGCGCCAGAGTCTTTGATCCAGAACCAGTGAGATTTGATCTCAACTGGATATCGACCTCTGAGGCCTTGAGCTTACTAAAAAGCTCTGCGATGGTCAAGGTATCATATGATGTGCTCTCAACAATAGACGAGACCTTGATGTCCCATATCTTAGGGTCGAAGGTATGGAGTACCTTAAGCACTTGTTCATGATCTGAGACCAGCTGATCACCCTCGGCCTTGTTAACACGAAGCTTGTTAATGATCGATTGAAAGCGACCAAACAGAGCCTCAACTGTCTCACCCGGCTTCTGTGAGAAATTCTCATACTCACGCCGGTAGGTCTGATATAGCCTAGCCTTGACCTGAGCTGTCCCCTCATGATGTGCCTGGAGGGTAGCCCAGATCTCTCTAGCAGTGGTGAGATGGCTAACACGCTCGAACTCACTAGGACCTAGACCAGAAAATAAAATGTTCACCGCCTTACTATTATTTTTATGTTGGGTAATTACATTTTCAACAGTATCCGCAACAATAGTCGTTATAGTGAAATTAGGATGCACACAAATCTCCCATATGTCCGAGCTCTGGCTCATAAGGTATGCTCGCATGCGAGTCTTCCAATAAGTGTAGCCGAAAGCTTCTAGGGATGGGATTTTACCAGAAGACGTCATGGTCACTACCTAGGTTTAGAATCGATTAAGATATTACAAAAACCTAACCAACGCTCTGATACCACTTGTAGGACCGAAAGTAGCGACCAAAGGGGGGGGGGTGAATGGGCGCCTAAAAATTTCTTGCTAAACTATCCTAATCCCAACACCTAGATGAACTTAACTAGACAAATAATATTAGCAAAGCAAATTATTAGAACTAAAATTGTTTAGCCTAAAAATGACCGGTGTCCTAATTAAAATGAAATTAAAGATAAACTAAATAAAATACTGCAGTAAATAAAAACACCTAGATATATCACGAAATATTTATATTGTAGTCCAGAGATAAAGTACTAATCAAACGAATAAAAACATGGATCATTCAAGAATTAATTCAGTAATAAACATAAAATATTTCATGAGAATCTAGAATAAAAATATTACTTCGACTAATAATATATATATTTTTATATGAACAGATTAAAAATACTTAAATAAAATATGTGAGCTTTAATAATATTTTAGCAGATAAAAGTTAACCACGAGATTAACAACCAAATTCATAGGCTAATTAAAAATAGATGACTATCTATCTAACTAATCTACCTAGGAAATAGGAGATTAGATTAGAACTTATCTGTTGTGAAATATCCTCTGTTTAACGTCGCCGCCCGTCGAAGAAGCTCCGGTGTCGTGGATGCCGTGAGCCGTGCATTGCGTAGCCCGCCTTGAGCCGCTTGCCAAAAAAACTTCCGCCCGCATTCAAGATCGTAGCCGCGTGCCTGGGCCCACACCAATGACGCTGGCTGCGTGGCCCTGATGAAGCCAATTTCTGTGGCCGGCCTTGACTCCCATGCACTGGAAAAGCAAGGGCATGGCGCTGCGCGTTCATGGAAGATACAGCCGGAGAGAACAAAGCCTGGTGGTCCCCACCAAAACAAAGAAATTTGTTTTCCCTGCGCCTGGCTGTCGAGTGTTCCGCCGAGGCCGCCAACAGTACTGCCGCCTGGAGGTCAGCTGCTAGAGGAGACCACCGTGCGGGCCCCCGGCGTGCATGCAAAAGCTGTGGCTGGGCGTGCCTGCTACTTGCGACGCGTGTGCGCTGCTTTGCCGCTGGAGCGAATGCTTACGGCTGCCGCCTGTGAGGATCAAGCGAAGAATAAAAACGACAATGCCTTCGTTTCTCCGATGTGTCGCCGGCAGAGAAAACGAGAAAAATCGCAGGAGAAAAATTTTTGGTGGAAGATGAAAATGGACTATAGATTGATCTAGTTGAAACAGTCATCTATCCCCAAAGGGATAGGGGCCTATTTATAGGCAAATCCTAATACATGAAAAGACTACTTTACCCTCGGATAAAATAAACTTACTCTAAAATAAATTCCGAAAATTACTAAAATATTCTTAGAAAAATTAACTGACTCGAATAAAAATATTCTAAACTTAAAAACTAAATATTAATATCCTAAAAACGAATTAAACATAGATCGTCAGTTTTACGCCGAAACTGACAAAGCGTCCACCGTCTTCGCACCGGGTACCCGGATTGGGCCGACCCGACCCCGCAGCTTCCTCAGCCCGTCAATCGCTCGCCGCCTGTGTACCTGTGTCAAACCCAGTCAACAGACCGGTGGATCATCTGCCGCTCCTAGCCATGTACCCGGATTGGGCCAGCCCGACTCCGCGGCTCCTCTGCCCGGCCGTCGCTCACTGCCTGTGTACCTAAGTCACATGCGCCTTATACTCGGCAGGTCTTCATCTCTCCCTTCCTTTGACTTCCGTTGACAATCACTCATCACATCTGGAATATCAAAACCATATTCTTCAACACGGTTTCTCATTCTTCCGCTGCACTAGCGTGTCTCATATTAGAAGGTAACGATTCATGATCCCTCACGTGCATGGTTCTAGGGTTTGGTGGCTAGCGTAGCTTCCCTGTGTCCCAAAAGATGGCTCGATACTAGTTTAATTATTTTTCTAACCCTAGTGTCAGATCATTCGCTCGTCTTTTTTACCCTTGATTTTGTAGGATCAGGGCTTGGAGGACATATGGATCATGGACTTGCAGATGGTTCTCCAGCCTCAACCCCACGAGCATCAAAGACCATCACTTTTTGGGACAACTATCAAGGTAAGGGATTTGGGTACTTTTTATTCTTTTTGAGTTGGATGTCATGAGATTTTTCTTTCTCTTGCTTTCTGTTGCATTATTGTGTGTCCATTTCATTCTTTATTACACACACACACTTGCACGAGCTTCTATTATACGATTAAATACTTTTACATGCACTTTCTTGTATATGCTTTTGGATTATTGTCTATGATCATGTTTATTCAGCTCATATGAATATATTTGATTCTTTCATAAGCATGACTTTTATGTCTTAAAATCTAAAACATGGTCACTTCTTAGTCTAGTAACTAGCATGTATAGGCTGATTGTTTTTTCTATCTTTTACATGCCTGGTAGCTAAGTCCTTTGTTTTGGATGCAAATACGCAACTTGAACATCTATACACTTTTCATGGAAATCTTGAACTGAAAAATGATATAAAACATGAAATTGATATCCATGCCTTATGTGCTAAAATTGAAAAGATATAGGTGAGTTTGCTTTGTCGCACTGCTTTTTGTTCTAGACTGTTTATCATTGCACTTTGGTATGAACCGGGAAATTGCAGTATTTACCAAGACCAATGCTTTAATTTTCTGATGGTCTTTGCTTAACCTAGGCTTAGCTTGGTCGGTCAGTATAAGGTTGACAAGAAAATAACCACTGACACTAAATCTAAAAGAAAAATGAATCAAAAAGCTTGAAAATATTGGATAACAAGTTTGCTAAAGCTCCATGTTTTTGGATATGCTTATCTGGGTAGATATTTGCTAGCTTTTGCACTTCATGTCTTATCATGTCTAGCCTGCTAGTCTGAGTGGCAATGCTTTTGTTTTAAAACTTGAAAACTGTCTGCTTATGATTTTATTTGGATATTATTCACCCGAGCTTGTTATGCAATGTTAAAAGACAATATCCCTTGCTATACTTTCTAACTTTTGTAATTTCTATTAATCATATCTGATAAGCTTGTTTTTACACTTCACTTGCACTCCACCTGCATTCATAACATACTTTGATAGTGAGCTGTATTTAAGGGGGTGTGGAGTTGTGTCTCTGTGAGTGCTTAGTCTCGCTTGATGCGTCCAATTGTCAACAAGGGGGAGATATTTGAGAACTTAGGGGGAGAGTTTTGAGAGATTAGAGGAAAGTTTAAAGGGGAAAACTTTGCTTTCTATGGTATTATTTTCAAAGGGTGTTTATTCTCTTTTGACCTTACTATTTTGAAATCCTTGTTGATAATTTAGAGAGGACACTCATATGAGATTTTGTTTGAAATCTTTGTTGATTTCTGAAGTAATTGTGCCCAAGAAAATTCTCGAAGGATCGGAAGTTCCGATTTGGAATCCGAAGTTCCGATTATTTTCTGAATTAGAAACCAGGAGCTCAAATCGGAAGTTTCGATAATTTATGTGTTGAGAAACTGAGAGGTCAAATCGGAAGTTCTAATTTGCAATAGGAAGTTTCGTTTATTTCTAATTTAGAGACAAAGTGTTTAATCAGGAAGTTCCGATTTGGAATAGATTGATTTGATGTTTCGATAGAGGTATCGGAAGTTCTGATCTGTTCTGGTTTGCAGATCGAAAGGCCAGATCAGAACTTTCAATAGGTGTATTGGAAGTTCCGATTAGAACGTAACATATTAGATCTGTTTGGGATTTAATTATGGTTAAAGGCCCACACCTTGACATTATAAATAGGAAGTAGGAGGAGCTTGTTGATTTGAGTTTTCAGAAGCCCAATTTCTCCACCCTAGCCTCCACACCCCTCCTCTCCCTTTCTTCTTGATCTCAAGAGTTGAGATTGAGATTTCTCCCTGGTTCTCATGAGCAGTGCTAGGACATCGGCATTGGAGCAATCCTTTCCTATACATCTGGACTCCGTAGAGGTGTTTCTCAAATAGCAACGCTCATTGTCTTTTTCACGTGGACACCACCAGTCCTCACCGATTGTATTGTCGGGGAGTGGGCGAAGTGAGACAAGGATTAGCGAGGATGCGCTTCCCCAACATCTTCTTCCACTACACTAGCGCATCTCGCGTTAGAAGGTAACGATTCATTATCCCTCACATGCATGGTTCCAGTGTTCGAGGGTGAAATTTTTTAAATTTCTTGCTAGCGTAGCTTCCCCATGTCCCAACAGTGGTATAAGAGCCTACGTGCGTAGTGTTTGATCTGGATCGACCACGTATGGAGATAAGTGGTGAAAAATAGATTAGATCTATTTTTTATTCATTGGATTTCAAAAGTTCTAATTCTGATCGGAAGCTTCGATGTTGGATCAGAAGTTCCGATATTGATCGGAAGTTTCGATGCCAAACATTATTCGATACAAAGAGCAATTTTTCTATCAAAAGTTTTGATGTCTGTTTTTAATCGATATAGAGAGCAATTTACTGCCAGAAGTTCTAGTGGATCGGAAGTTCCGATAACAGATCAGAAGTTCCGATCCAAACAAAATTGGAAATTACGAGCCTATTGAATTGGAGTTTTCAGATCCAGATATCGGTCACTTGTAGATTCTTAGCCTAAATTTTTTTTGCAGAGAATGTTGTGACTGATATGGCCTTGTTGAATGTGATGTATGAAATGCATTGAATGTAAATTAAATAGGGCATGCTATTGACACCATAAATTGGTCAAGGCCGAAGCCCATTAAGGATCTGGCATGGTCAACAGAAGTTGTGGGATCGGAATGGCGACTAGAGGGGGTGAATAGGCGCCTCAACACTTTCTTTCGAATATGATGGCCTAATCAAATCACCCAACACACCTCTAAAAACTCAGTTTCAAGTTTTAATTCAATCAGTACACAAATTGAGCTCCACAGGATTGAAAACCACAAATCTGCTTAGTTTCAAGATTTTTAAACAACAAATATCAACACACTCACACAAGAGATCAATTTAAGTTTGTAGAAGTGTATCAGCTCATTTCAATTCAATTTCAAATGAAATCCTAGTACTTCTGAAATTTGTTGGACGATGAATAGTAAAAGCAATTTTCAATAACATTCTACATTCATGTTTTGAAACAAACTGTATACTTCAAAATCAGTGAAAGTTTGACTTCAGCACTCACTAAACAGAACTTGTCACACTTGCTGAAAACAGGATTTTCAATATGTTATACATCAATTTTAGAACAACTGAAAAGCACTTTAGACTGCAATCCTGTATTGAATCCGACAACAGCCAGGGTTAATGATTCAGAACTAGATATGTTAATCAGGAACACTTTTGATTCACAACTCAGGTTCTGAACATATTAGTACTAAACTGATTCAGATCACACTAGCACTGATTTCAAATGAAGTTCAAAAATCCAACACAAATACACAAGCCAGAACTAGAACTAGATGTTAAATGCTGAAAACAGATTTTCAGAATTATAAGGTATGTGCCGGTAACACTGTAGCAGAACAAAACTCAAATTCAGTGAACTTCAGAGATACAAAACATATTTCAAAACAAAACAAAAAAACTAATTTCAGACAACCTAAATGAAATTGCTACTCTGTTTATCAGTAATAGACTGAACCTAAATCAACCACTATGTACATAGTAGTACTCTGATGACACCTTTGAAGAATTGAAGAAAGAACTAAAAGCTACTTTCCAAATCAGATTAGAAACAGTGAATTTCCTATGAAGCTATAGCTGAATTTAAAGTTCAAATTAACTCTGAGTATTTAAAAACTTCAGAGATACAACTAAAACAGACTAGGATCATATTCTGTACAGAACTGAAATCAAAATTTCTGATGCAAAATTCAGTGACAGAAAACTAGACAATCTGAAAACAGTATGTGTTTGGTTCAAAATTGATTTGGAAAGTGTTAACATAGGAGTTCATTCATCCAAAGGAGTATGACACTAATTCAAACTTAACTAGAACAAAATCAACACTAAAAACAGGATTGCTTCAATCAATTTCAGAACTGGAAGTTACAAGCACAAGCACTATTCTGTTTTCTGACTTGAAACAGTTCATTGACCTTCAGTTCAAAATGCTGATTATATAACATGTAGTAAAATCCAAAAGATCACAACAAACTAACACACACTTCAAAATAAACAAAACAGTTCTAAAAAAGGAGAAAGTGACTTCACAACATGATCCAAACAGAAGGAGAGATTAATCTAACAATACTAGAACTGAACCTAACAACACCTTCAATTCAACAGCCTTTCAACCAATCTATCTCAGATTTTATCCACACATCCAGTCATTCACGTGTACAAGAATCAGAACTGAAAATAAAGAATCAGGGTGAACTCAGATTAACTATATTCAGTGTTCTAATCATGAATTTCATATTAAACTTACACTGATTCAAGGATTGACCAAAACCAGAAAGGATCACACTAATTTTAGAATGATATCATCACAAACAAAAGCATTTCAGATCATCAAAAAATTCAGGAGCAACAGAATTGAACTCACAGCTTTTCCTTGCTGGATACAGTAGAAATCAGATGATGTACAGTCGTGTCGGCAAGACTGTAGCAGGTCTGAAATTATTCAGATTCAGCTGTTCATCATCAAGGATTCTAGGATTTGATAATTTTTCTGGTTTTTCTTGTAGAGAAAGCTGAGAATTTTTTTTTTGTGTTTGTTCCCCTTAAAAAGCAACTCAAAGATCAGCCAAAAACATGATGAACACTTAATGAAACATTTCATCAAACATGTGGGGAGCAAAACCAAAACTGAACCACTTTTCAGAATAATTTTTTCAGCACTGTGGTGCCTACTTTGAGCAGCAAGATAATTCAGAAGACATCACAGAAACAAGTTGTAACTTCCGAAAATGGATCATTCAAACTATTCCCAACAAAAGTTACATAAACTTCAACGTCAACTTATGCACTAGATTCATAACAAAACACAGCACAAAAACGATTTCGACCACAGAAATTAACTGCGCTGGAAGCAGAGTTACAGGGAAGAGTTTTTGCCGAAACTACTGCGCAGAATACGAAAATTTGCTGAAAATCACTATTCCCCGTCCAGATTTCTTCAAACTGAAGTTTTCTCAAGTTTTTTCATTGCAAAATTTGTCTCTCAAGTGCTCTAATGGTTCAGCCAACATGGGTGGATAATATCCTACCAACTCCTCTTCTAGAAGCCCCCATTTGACACAAAGACCCTTAGTAATTTCAGAATTAGTAATTCTGAAAATTACACTATAAAACCTAAAAGAAAAATTACAATTAGACTCTCCTTTTAATACATTTTCAGAGTAAAGTCACTCTAAAAAATATACCAAAAGGTTACACTACAAAACTGAAAATTTAAACTACAACTAGACACAAATTTATTGAATTATCAAAAACATTAAACGTTTCGACGGTTTTCAGCAAAAACCGACAAAGCCTCTCAACCCTTCGACTCGTGACATCGCTTGACGATTCCGAGCGCCAGCAAGCCACTTCCGCTCTCGATCCCCTCGAGTCGCCTGAATGCTTGTCCTAGCCTCCCTCTCGCAAACCCGGTCGTCACGCCGTCGCAGTCAGCCATCCGTCCAAGTCTCGCTCCGTCTCTTCGTGCACTCTTGAGATCTTCTCCAACTTCGCCCGACCTCCCTGATCCTACGGCATCAAGCTCCCCGCTCGACCCTCGATCACCCGCCGTCGACAGTCGGTCAACATCTCCACCCTACAAAAACAAGACAAGCCAAAACAAGAACACGACGCACTGCCGAAACCCTCGGTAGCCAAACCACCATTCCACATCGAACCCCTCGATGCACTCAACCTAACACACGACCAATCGACCGCTCAGATGCTCATCCTTGTCAATCACTCATCATCCAGACCGAAACCACCCTTGGTTTCTCAGAAGTCAAAGAAGTCCAGTCAAAGTTGGTCAAAGGATTCTGTCCGTTGCACGTGACTGGATATAGAGGAGCCGATAGAGATGAAGATGGAGATACAAATAGAATCAGTTACAATCATAGTGGACGACAAGTATCTAGACTATAAATATGTATCATGTTGGTAGATTTAACACACAACTACTACAACCAAAAAACTACTCTCAACGCATCGCCAACCTTGTTAATTAATGGTTAACCCCAGCGGGACTTGGCACTCAGAGCTAGGCCGCATTGTCTTGATCTCCAGCAAGCGTTGTCCAAGGCTGCATCGCTTCAATCTCTTGTGACACTGGTTCGGTCATTATAATCGCTGGTTTATCTTGGTGTATCAGCTAGGTTTATGGCTGCATTGTTACGATCTCTTAAATCGAAGTAGATCCAATATATTAGTTCAGGGCTTCATCGTTTAAGTTCGACATTTTGGTCTATTGTATCTAGTTTATGCTATACATTATTCATCTAAATAAAGTATGCCTGATGCTTTGAAAGATTGTTAAGTTATTCGTGATTTAACAATTGTCTTGGTTAGGTCCGATCTTGCTGTCATGATGATTTAATAGTATGAATACATTATCCGGTGTGCTAATCTTAGATTATATTGGAGTACAAGCCGATATATTACCTTTTGATTCTACATTGCATATCTTTTGGCATCGGGGGTTATCGATCGGTTCGAGCGCATAGCACATTGCTTTCCCTACCATCGGTGCGACGGTGTGGGTGTTGCGTATCGGCCGATCGCTTGATCATTCCTGATGGCCCTTCACCGATACATACATATTGGTGTATATCGTGTCCAACGGCTCAATGGCCGATCGACGTTGCTACTAACTATTCTGTTGCACCTTATAAGTTGCATGATCAAACTGATTGGCATGCTCAGAACCCTGATAATTTAGGATCTACACTAGAGTTAAGCAGATCTCACAGGCCACACATGTGACGAAAAATGACACCAACACCTGCATGTATTGATTATTTAAAGCCAAAGCTGGTGTACATTTATACGACCTACGTGTCGATTTGTGATGCTTCACCTCATGTAACTAGTATAGGTGCTATTTTAATAGGCTAGTACATGTTCATAGAGGCTGGAGGCACACACTCAATGACGGGAGCCATGGAGATGGAGATCACTATGTGAATGGTGCTTACTTATGTTCTTGTCATACTATTCTTGCATGTTTCGTGCGCGCTAGGGAACGTGTTGGTGCATTTTTTGATCACACTTTGACACATGAGTGGCTTGGGAGATCTGCTTAACTCCAGTGTAGGTCCTACGTTCTTAGAAAAAGGGTTCAAGGTGTTCCAATTAGTTTGACCCTGCAACTGATAAGGGAACAGAAAATACGACATCAGTAGCGTGGCCTATTGGCTATCGAGCCGATGATTGTGACGAGGATAGCATATTCATGGAATATCATGCTGATTGTCCATAGGAACGATGACCAGGGGTTGAGCGATCGAGCGAGTGTACCATCGGCCGATATGATGGGCAGTTTACCACATTGGCCGATGAGCGCTTTTCCGATGGAAAATAAGATGTGGCATTTGAATTGACGATAACCTGTCGGCTTGTACTCCAACAAAAATAAATAAAACACGTGAAATAAAATGTCTATATCATGAAAATCATCACAATACCTAGATTGGACCTAACCAAGACAATAGCTAGTCGTGATTATCTTAATAATATGTTAAAGTATCAGGCATGCTTTATTTAGATGAACGGTATACAACATGAAAGAGATACAATAGCAAGAGATGTCGGACCTAACCGATGAAGCTTCAAACTATCACACCTAGATCACATAAATTTAAGATATCAAATTGAACTGATGTAGCCTTAGACCTAGCTAATACACCGAGAAGAACCAACGACCGTACTATTTCGACGTTCACCTCAAGAGATCAATCCAATGCAGTCGTGAGGATACTGACCTAATTGGTACAGACGTCGGGGGTGGTGGGGCTCACCTCTTCGTCGAAGATCAAAACGATGTAGCCCAGCTTCAAGTGTCGAACCCCGCCAGATAAACCTTGGTAGCCAAGGGTGGCGATGCACCGAGAAGTTGATTGACAGAGATGTGTTTTTCTAAGATAACTAGGGATAAAAATTTATAGTACAAAGATTTGCCGTCTAATTAACATATCCTAACTGATTCTGATAATCTTCATCTTCTTCTAATCCTTATCACCATCGACTCTTCTGCATCCGGTCATCTTGTAATAGCATGAACTGGCTTTCCTGACAATCTTTGACTAGATCCTCTTTGACTTCTGTTGACCATACAACATCTTTAGTGGGACTAGGCTTTACCAAATCTTGGCGTCAACTCATGCCCTCTAGTTTCGGAGCATTAAGTGGCTGCTGATGCTTTAAAATTAACAACAGTCATTATCCCTACTGCCATGTCTTTTCAAACCTCTTTCCACATGATCTTTTCATTTTAATTGCTAGCCAAAACCCTTCATCTTCTGATACCTTTATAACTTCGCTGAGCATTCTGGCTTCATAATTTTCTCTATTCTTCCCACTTCTTCATCTTCGGCCATCCACGACTGCATTGGGTATTGCCTGGTCCGATGTATCTACGTCTATTCATGGCGACGTCAGACTAGGCTTCATCCCACACAGTTTTGGTATTGGTGTTCCTTGAGACAAAGATTTGGTTCCTACAATCTTGAGTCTACAAGGATCTTGGCATTTTTGAAAACCGTACTCATCATTACCTTTTGCCAAACGTTGCAAGTGGCCCTACCGAATCCGGCAGAATCGGCTTGAACTGGCCATTGAGGAGTCTCTTCTTGCTTTATAAGTACCTTGGTCGCTCCGCCCTTCTTCTTCACGCTCTTTGCTCACTGCTTCTGCATTTGCCCCCCGATCTCACCACCGTTTCCTTGTGACCACCGCTGCTCAGTACTTTAGTCTTCTTCTTTGTCCCCTGTTTCCGGCAGATCTTTCCGATGGCGATCAACAATTCTATCCCTGAGGTAAGTCTTTGGCCTTCTATTTCCCGCTATTCTTTGTCTCATTTGGTTCCTCTACCTCCTTTTTCTTACTGTTTATTCTTCTCTCGCTTTCTTTTCTTTAGAACCTAAAGAACCCAATCTTGATCCCCATGGCCAACCACCCTGTTGGGGAATATGAGATCAAGGATCAGTACCTTCTAGCAGAAAGACGCATTAGGTGCAGAGGAAGAAGATGTCGGAGTAGCGCATCAAGAAAGGGATGTCCACGCCGATCCGATCAATGAAGATGACGTAGTTGTTCGTATGTAGATGTCCACGGGCGTCGCTATTGGAGCAACGCCTCCATGGAGTCCACACGTACAGGGATGGAGAATCTCCCACGGCAGCGTGCTAGCATTGCACGTGAGAGACGGGGATCCTTGATCTCGATGTTTGAGATCAAGAAAGGAAGGAGAAGACCATTTGGTAGCTAAGTCTAATCTAGGATTATTCCTTGGTTCCAAGACATCCTCCTCCTCTCTCTTTAGAGGGCTGAGAACCCCTTGGTCGTGCTCATCTCCGAATCCTCAAACCCAGAATAGATCCAATCTGTTTACCTATGTCGGAACTTCTGATCCTGGATCAGAACTTCCGACAGGGTATTTTAGGTCTCCTGATACAGTAGGACACGCAACAGATCCAATATGTTATCGCCCACCTCGGAACTTCCGATACCATATCAGAACTTCCGATCATTACAAAATTCCCTGATTCTGAATCGGAACTTCTAACTCGTCAAAACTTCCGATACCATATCGGAACTTCTGAAGCAACATTTACTCTCTGTATCGAGACCAGATAATAATTGGAACCTCTGATACTACCTATCGGAACTTCCGATCCACGGAATTTTCTTGGTTATATCCTTCAATCTCCCACTTGCTCAAGAACCAATTCTTTGCATGTTTTAATCCATCCCCTTAAGTTTGTGACCCGATAGGCTCATACACTAACGGCTGTTCAGCGAAAACCGTTTCTGACTCAATGATCAATAGCGGTACCTAGCAACACATATTGACCCCCGAAAACATACAAAATCAAATTTTCATGAACCTTGATATACTCAAGCACTAGTCCCTTTACTACATGTCGTTAGTCAAGCTCAAGGCGAGATACGTTCCACCCTTACTGGTTAGCTCGACATTTCATTCGATCAAGTATCAGATTCAAATCATGACTAACTCCTTAGTCATAGTGGCATGGCCATGCACTTTTCCAATCCAATACCTCGAGGGGCCCAGGGATGACTCTCCGGTTATTAGAAGGGGTAAATTGACATGTTTCACAACACACCTGAAAACAACACTTATTACTACCTTGTTTTGGAATAGCTTTAGGAAGCATCTAAGTGTGTCACTACGCATTCTGGAATCAAATGACGATCTAAGGTCAAACGACCCTGTAGGTACACCATTTGAGATGACAACTGTTGGCACACTACAATAACAATCCCAGTAGTATCTCAAGTGGGTCTGTCCAACACCATGTTCACCAACATGTGTCCACATCAGTGATTTGACATCTCTATGTCTATGATCTATGCAACACAATCATCAATCAGTCAGATGTGCTAATCCATGTGGCATCATTGTCCCACATGACTACAATATTGAGGACCCCCTTTTGAACAACATCATAACAACGCAAATAGTTTCACATAACAAGTCGGAATCATTAATTAAATGCAAACGATGTTTATTCAAGGAACAAGATAACAATTATCCTCATACATTAGCATAGACTCTACTAGCATCTTCCACAAACACATTACTCACTCACGCAAGTATCTAATACCCATGGAGCTCATATGCGCCTCATGCTTAGGCTGTGGAAGAGGCTTTGTCAATGGATCTGCCATGTTTAAATCCGTGTGCAACTTGCAAATCTTCACATCACCTCTCTCAATGATCTCGTGGATGAGGTGATATCATCGAAGTATATGTTTGGATTTCTGATGCGATCTAGGCTCCTTGGCTTGCACAAGGGCACCACTATTATCACAATAGAGGTCCACGGGATTGGACGCACTAGGAATAACACCCAACTCAGAAACAAAATTTCTGATCCAAATAGCCTCTTTCGCAGCTTCTAAAGCAGCGATATACACAGCTTCTGTTGTAGAATCGGCCACTGTCTCTTGCTTGGAACTCTTCCAACTCACTATGCCTCCATTGAGGCAGAATAAAAATCTAGATTGCGATCGAGAATCATATTTATCAGTCTCAAAATTAGCATCCGTGTAACCACTTACAATGAGCTCCTCTTCACCACCGTATACTAGGAACATTTCCTAAGTCCTTCTCAAGTACTTGAGGATACTCTTTACTACATCTCAGTGACTTTCACCTGGGTTTGATTGGTACCCGCTCTTAACACTTAGAGCATATGACACATCTGGGCGTGTACACAACTTGACATACATGATGGATCCAATTGCGGAGGCATACATGATCACACTCATCTTCTCTAGCTCATCAGGTGTCGCAGCGCACTGAGTCTTACTAAGAGAAATACCATGTGACATTGGCAGAAAACTCTTCTTAGAGTTCTGCATTTTGAACCGTTTCAAAACCTTGTCAATGTATATACTTTGGCTTAATCCAATTAACTGTTTTGATCTATCTCTATAGATCTTTATGCCCAACATGTATGTTGCCTCTCCAAGATCTTTCATCAAAAAACTATGTTTCAGTGAAGTCTTGACAACATTCAACAAAGGAATGTCATTTCCGATCAACAATATGTCATCCACATATAGGACCGGAAACACAAGTGAGCTCCCACTAGCCTTTTTGTAAACACAAGGCTCTTCTTCATTCTTGATGAAGCCAAACCCTTTGACTACTGTGGCGCCCCGATTTCATGAAATCGGAACATTATTCAATTTCATAAGAAAAACAATAATACAAGAGGTTTATCATGCGACAACCGTACATACGACAAGTATTCATGGTACGCAGACCATAATTATTACACCAGACTTTAATAAAAACAATCATAAAAGTAGAATTGCATGACGAACGCCTTCTTCAAGATCTTTCTGCTTGACTAGGTCGCTACTCCATACCATCCTTGTAGCAGGCATCCTCTGAATGGTGTGTCCAATGGGTATGAGTACAAAAAGTACTCAACAAGCCACCGCGAATGCAAGTAGTAATGCAAGATAATAACAAAGGAAGGATAATGGCTAAAAGTGTGGAAAAGTACATTTTTAGTTATTGCATTTAGTGTAGTCAAATTTTATCATGCGGAATAATAAACATGAACATCAATGTTGGCGTAAAAGATTATGCTAACAGGTTCTCTGAGATCAAGAACAGACAAACAACGAGTTCGTGTGTAAGAACTATCTCAAGCCTCTGAATGGATAATAGCTTAAGTAGTCTGAATGAGTGTGTTGGAATAACTGAGTCTTCCCTCCCCGTTACAGGGTGAAGAGGGGGGGTATTTATAGGCAAAAATGTCTAAGGAAAAGACCTATTTACCCCTTGATTACAACCGACATAGTGGAAACTATTCGGTACCCTGAATAGGGTTAAAATGGTAAAATCTATTCGAGGCAAATGGATAAGCCAAACGTCTTATCAATCCTGTCGCTCTGCTTCGGAGCCTCATATCCTGCGGAGGGCTCCTTCGGACGTCAGATCGAGGCACCCTTCGGCTTAACGCCTCCACCTTCGGGTATGAACCCATCAGCTCCGAAGCTTGGCGAGTCACTTTGAACTGTTAATCTCTAAGTCCTGAAAGTGGAGTATTTTCCCCCAACAGTAGCCTCTCGAATACGCCTCTCCGAATTTAACCTGTACAGAAGGGAGGCAATATACGCAAGGAATATTTTCATATTCTGAGACTTAGAGAAAATTTGAGCACATTACAGTCTTTCGGAGGATCTCTGAACCGAAGCATTCGGACCACAACTCCGAGCCCCTAACTGCCGTGTGAACGCTTCGCAGGAAAGAGAACCGTTACGCAGCCCAAAGGTCGTGAAGAGCCGTTTAATTATAACCGTTACTGTGCAAGTAGCCGTTATACTCTAGAAAAGGTAACGGTCAAAATTTACAGCGGTCTCACGTCGTTCCACTCTCGGGACCCACCTGCCAGTGACGGAAGTCGAACCTGCAATGTGAATGCGATCGAAGCACAACAACTAGCAGACGGTTATAAAAAGGGGACTAGAATTTACTCAAGACTTTTTACCGTGCTTAGCATCTGTGATTCTCTTCCTTCAATCTTCAATTCTCACAATCTTTCAATCCACCGAGCCATGGCGAGGACCAGCCACACCATTCCGTCAGCAGCGGGCACTCTGGCGCAAAGGCAAGCGTGGGCCGCCTCAGCCGTAGCAGCAATGGCGGGAGCTCTGGGCGATGCCTGGCCCAAGAACCCCCTGGAGCTCCGCCCGCCATCCAAGAAGAAGATCCCTTAGAGCTTCCTCATCGGCCAGTCCATGAGCACCTTTTGAGTCCATTGAAGAGGCCGTGGAAGGAAGCTGGGGACCGGATTGAGGACTCGAGTCCCCGGGTCAGAATCAACCCCGAGGCCACGGAGCAGGGAAGTCGTGGTTTTCGAGGCCTTCTTCGAGGCAGGCTTGGGACTTCTAGCTATCGACTTCCTAGCGGAGGTATTAGATATGTTCCACATCACCTTACCTTAGATTTCTCCCAATGCCATCACCTGCCTGGCTGTCTTTGAATGGGCGCTCTGGGCCGAAGGGTGCGAGGGAACCGGTTGGCGCCGACAGGTGGGGCCGGGGTGTCAGTCCGAGGCGCGCGGGGGTAACGGGCTGGGCCGGTCGGGAGAGAGAGAAAGGGAGGGGGAGGCCTGTTACTGTTTAAATGATTTTCTGATTAAAAATAATTACAGAAAATGGATTGAAATATTTGGGCTACTTCCAAGGTTGATGAAAATTTGTAAAAATTCCCAAAAATATATCTTGGCCTTGGGATCATATACAAAATTTTCTAGCCCCTGGTTTGGTCTTTTCATCTAGGTTCTAGTTCAAAGAGGTTAAGGAGGGCATTAAAGGTATTTCCAAAATAATTAATTCCAGGAAATTGGATTAAATGATATTTTTATTTCTTTGAAAAATTGGGGTGTTACAAACCTATCCCCCTTACAAAGAATCTCGTCCTCGAGATTGGAATGCTACTCGAATAGCTCAGGGTATTGTGCTTTCAGCTCATCTTCCTTTTCCCATGTGGCTTCTTCGGCGGGGTGGTTGTTCCACTGAACCTTGCAGAAGCGAACCACACGGCTCCTGGTTACTCTTTCCTTAGTTTCCAAGATCTTGACGGGTTTCTCGATGTAGGTCAAGTCCCCTTGAACGTTGAGCTGTTGGAGATCGGCTTGTTCGGCGGGCACACGAAGACACTTCTTCAGCTGAGAGACGTGGAACACATCATGAACTCCTGCCAAGGATGGAGGCAGTTCTAGTTGATATGCCACTTCTCCTTGCCATCGGAGGATCTGAAAAGGTCCGACATAGCGGGGTGCTAGCTTGCCTTTCATGTTGAACCTCTGAGTGCCACGGAGGGTAGTGACTCGGAGATAGACATAATCACCCTCCTCAAAGGTTAGGACTCTTCGACGGTTGTCGACGTAGCTCTTTTGTCGGGACTGGGCTATCTTCAATCTGTCCTTGATGATCTTGACTTTCTCTTTAGCTTCTCTTAGAATGTCCGTCCCAAACAACTACGACTCTCTGGTCTGATCCCAGAGCAACGGCGTTCTGCATTTACGCCCATAAAGTGCTTCGAATGGGGACATTTGCAGGCTGTTTGATAGCTGTTGTTGTAGGAGAACTCCGCATAGGGCAAGTTCTTGTCCCACATTCCGCCAAAGTCTAGAGCACAAGCTCTAAGCATATCCTCCAATACCTGGTTAACCCTTTCGGTTTGACCATCGGTCTGTGGGTGATAGGCGGTGCTAAAGTTCAGCCGGTTGCCGAGTTCTTCTTGAAGGTTCTTCCAAAACTTAGAGGTGAACTGAATCCCACGGTCAGATACGATCTTCTTAGGAACTCTGTGCAGGCACACGATTCGGGTCATATACAACTCGGCCAACTTGGCGACGGTGTAAGTTGTCTTGACGGGGATGAAGTGAGCTACCATGGTGAGTCGGTCGGCGATCACCCAGATAGAATCATGACCAGCTTGGGTCCGGGGCAGTCCCGTGATGAAGTCCATTCCTATCTCTTCCCACTTCCATTCGGGGACCTTGAGGGGTTGCAATAGTCCAGCAGGTCTTTGGTGCTCTGCCTTGACTCACCGGCATGTGTCGCACTTGGCCACATACTCAGCTATTTCCCTCTTCATGCTGACCCACCAATATTTTTCCTTCAGGTCTTGATAAATCTTGGTACTCCCAGGGTGTATGGAGTATAGAGTATCATGGGCTTCTTGAAGGATGAGGGTCTTCAACTCAGGCTTGTCGGGTACGAATATCTGGTCTCCGAACCAGATGGTACCGTGTTCGTCCTCGGATAATCCGGGAGCTTTACCCTTCCGTATGTTCTGTTGGATCTCCAATATATCCGGGTCTTCCTTTTGCTTTTCTCGGATCTAGTCTATTAAGACAGGCCTAGACTCCAATGCAGCAAGGTACGCTCGGGTGGTGATCCCTAAATTTAGCCTTTCCATCTCCTTGTAAAGCAAAGGGGCTTGGTCCTGTATCATGATGGCATTGCAGTACCCTTTTCGACTAAGGGCGTCTGCCACCACGTTTGCCTTGCCTGGATGATAATGGATGTCCAAGTCATAATCTTTCATCAATTCCAACCATCTCCTTTGCCTGAGGTTCAGGTCTGGTTGGGTAAATATGTACTTGAGGCTCTTGTGGTCGGTGAAGACCTCGCATCGGTTTCCCACAAGGTAATGTCTCCATATCTTCAAGGCATGAACCACGGCTGCTAACTTCAGGTCGTGGGTTGGGTAGTTCAGCTCATGCGGCCTCAGCTATCGGGAGGCGTAAGATATAACCTTCCCTTCTTGCATTAAGACACATCCCGATCCTTGACGAGAGGCATCACAGTAGACGTGGAAGTCTTTCCGGATGTCTGGCAGAGTCAGAATAGGGGCTGACACGAGCTTCTTCTTGAGGGTTTGGAAGCTTTCTTCACAATCGGGGCTCCATGCAAATTTTACTTCCTTCTGCAGCAGTATGGTCATAGGCTTACTGATCTTCGAAAAATTCTCGATGAACCGGCGGTAGTATCTGGCCAATCCGAGAAAACTCCGGATCTCGGTCACGGTAGTGGGTTGCAGCTAGTTGGTCACTGCTTCCACGGTGGTTGGGTCCACTGCTATTCCTCCGGTAGATATAACATGACCGAGGAACTTCACCTCAGATGACCAAAACTCGCACTTGCTGTATTTGGCGTACAATTGTTGTTCCCTTAGCTTTCCGAGGGTCAGACGGAGGTGGGTTTCATGTTCTTCCTTGGTCTTGGAGTAGACGAGGATATCGTTGATGAATACCACGATGAACTTATCCAAGAACTCCATGAATACATTGTTCATCATGTTCATGAAAAAGGTCGGGGCATTCGTGAGTCCAAATGACATCACAATATACTCGTAGAGTCCATAGTGGGAGGTGAAGGAAGTCTTGGGGATGTCTTCCTCTCTGATCCTCAATTGGTGATAACCTGACCTGAGGTCAATCTTGGAGAACAACAAGGATCCTTTCAGTTGATCGAACAGGTCGTCGATCCGAGGCAATGGGTACTTGTTCTTGATGGTTACGTCGTTCAGGGCTCTATAGTCCACGCACATCCTTTTAGTCTTGTCCTTTTTCATGGCAAAGATGACCGGTGCACCCCAGGGTGAGGTACTTGGTCGGATGTATCCTTTCTGCTCCAGGTCTTCGATGTTGCTCTTGACTTCGGCTAGTTCATTAGCGGCCATCCGGTATGGGCGCTTGGAGATTGGAGTGGTCCCGGGGACAAGTTCGATTCTGAATTCGATGTCCCGCTTGGGAGGCATTCCTGGTAGGTCCTCTGGGAAGACGTCCACGAACTCCTTGATTATGGGCACTTCTTCAAGGGCAAGTGAGTGAAGCAATGCCTCGAGAGGTTTGCGGCTGGTCATTCGAAAAGTGACTGCTTTGCCTTCAGGGTTGGTCACTGAGAAACCAAGGGTTGGTTTCGGTGTTTTGTGATGAGTGATTGACAGGATTTTTACCCTCTGTTCGAAGGGTACCTCCGGAGGGGCTTCGGAGGTTGTTCCTCCGAAGGGTGTTCGGAGGTTGGACCTCCGAAGGGAGTTCGGAGGTGGTTTCACCGAAGGGTGTTCGGTGTTTGCTTGCTGCAGCTGTGGCAGCGGAGTGTGCGTGTCGGAGGGGTCCGACAGTACACGATGACTGGGTTTGTACCGAAGGCTTCGGTACTTTGGGCGGTACACCGGAGTGTGTGCCGGAGGTTGCTAACCCGGAGAGGTCTCCGGAGTACTGGATACACTTGTCTGCTTGTCGGTGGTGCGCAGGGACTTCGGAGGCGACGGACAAGGTTCGCGGCAGGTGAACCTGGGTCAAGCGGGAGGCTTGATGCCAGGGGAGCGGGGAGCTCCGTCACGGTGGCTGCGAAGGTGGTCTGGGTCGGTCCTCGGGTCGAGGCGTGCCAGGTGAAGGCAGAGAGTGCAGAGTGTGGCTCCGGCTGAAGGTGCTCCGAGACAAAGTCCTCGGAGGTGAGGCACTTCGAAGGAACTCCGAATGGAGTGACTTCAGAGTTGGTGGATCAAGTCCTCTGCGGAGGCAAGGCATTCGAAGTGTGCTCCGGAGGGAGACATTCGAAGGTACCCGACGAAGGTCTCAGAAGTCGAGGCGCATCGAAGGCATGGTCCGGGTGAGACTCGTCGAGGAGTGTGCTCAGGGAGAGGCATTGCGACGAAGGGCTCATGGAATGCTTCATGCGGAGGCCTTGGACGAAGGAGGGACTTCGAAGGGTGGTACTCCGAAGGTGGGGCTTCGGAGTGAGGAAGGCTTCGGAGCGAGGCTAGCTCCGGAGGAAGGTTGACTTGAGGTACTTCGGCCTGCATGGCTTCGGTACACGGACTGACGGAGTTCGAGCTGGGTGAAGCTGCGAAGCCGTGGTGGTCCACTCCGGAGGTGTTGGTGCGAAGGCTCAAGAGCTTTGACGGCTTCGGCTCAAAACCGTCACTGTATCGGAGACTGACTTCGGTGAAGCGAAGGCCAACAGGCTCAAGGCTTCTCGCCGAAGCTACCGCACCCTCGCGTGCGAAGGGAGGATTCCAGAAGGTCAAAGACTGCAAAGGCTGACACTGTCTGCTCTGCGAAAAGCTGACGCTGTCCCCTCTGCGAAGCTGACAGAGAAGCCTCCAGAATAAAGGTGGACTACCTTTTGTACCCCTTAGTTCTGTAGAGTCAAAATCAATGTAAACCCTAGGGGTAATGTAGTCACCTCCTTTGGGTGAACTGTGGGCTATAAATATGGGGGCTCGGTAGGTAACATTTAACACTTTGAGCATTTACTGTTGAGCTCCTGTACCCTCATACCTCGCTGTATTCATCCAGAGTTCAATTCATTTTGTGTTCCTTGTTCAAGCGGCGAAGCCCTGCTTCTTTGTGCTTTTTGCTTGAGCTCGCGTTACATACTTCGCTAGTTGTAGTGCACCGAAGCCTGTTGAGGCGAAGGCTGTTTTTGTGCGAAGTGTGTTTTGTCAGTGTGTGTTCGCTCTGTGTAACAGGAGGCGAGACCTCACTGGTTACTAGCAAAGCCCTGACCGAGGCCCGTTTTGCTTCTTGTGTCGAAGCCCTTAGCGTAGTCAGTTTGTGTGCGTGTAGACCTTCGTGTACGAAGCCCGGCACCAGTTGCTGTCGCCAAGTACTTGGTCGAAGTCCTCAGAGGGCTGTCCACTCTTGCGAAGGGTGAAGTGCGAAGCCTGCTCGAAGCACCCCGTGTGCGGAGCCTGCACTGACTTAGCAGAGTAGATTTCCGTGGGTTGTAAGTGGAGCGAAGTCTTCTTGGCTTCGAACTTTTGCTCCTGTGAAGCCTGTGTTCGGAGCTGTCGAAGTACCTCCGAACCAGACCTTCGAAGGTTGTGTTCGAAGCCTGTTCCGCAGAAGACAGGATCAAACCGAAGGCTAGTTTTTAGCCCGAAATTTTAAAAGCTCCCATTCACCCCCCCTCTGGTCGCCGTTTTCGGTCCAACAGTCACAGTTATGGACTTGTTGGCACAGTCGATCACTCCCTTGTGCTTCATCAACCAATCCATCCCTAGGATGAAGTCGAGTCCGGTGCACTTAACGAGGACTGGCTCGGCCCAAAACGATACTCCTTGGATCTCTATCTTAACCTTAGGACTGTACAAGTGGGCTAAGGTTTTTTTGCCTGGAGTGGCAATCATCATGGGGACTGATAGAGGGAGCACTTCCAAGTCATTGGTTTTCAAAAAATCTTCCGACATGAAAGAGTGTGTTGCTCCAAAGTCAAATAATATTATAGCCGGTACGGAATTTGTGGTAAACGTACCGAGCATGACTTCGGGAGCCTCCTGAGCTTCCTCCGCGCTGATGTGGTTGACGCGAGCACGAACTTCCTGGTTGGGTGCCGCGCCTTGGGGCTGCTTGGGGTGAGGACACCAGTGCGAGTAGTGCCCTTCCTTCCGGCAGTTGAAGCAGACGACCGGCCTCCCTTGGTGATACTTCAAGACCGGAGCCTTGGCGGCGGGTGTCGGCTGAGCGGCTGGAGTTGGTGGAGCAGGGTGGGGATGCCCGGCGTTGGATCCACCGGTGGTGTGGGGTGTCCTGTAGGCGGGCCGAGGATGGTAGGCGGGCGCTAGTGGTGGAGGGATGAAGCGGGGCCTCTAGGAATTCGCTTGCTGATGCTTGAAGGCGATCATCTTCCTCTTCTTGAGGTCCAACTTGTTTTGCTCAGTCTCTTGAATGAGCACTTTATTCACCAACCGTTGAAAGTCGGCGTAGTCCGTGGCGACGAGCTAGATGGACAGCTCATCCTTAAGTCCCCGGAGGAACTTAGCCTGGCAGAGGGCGTCGGTCCGCACCTCTTCTGGCGCGTAGCATGCCAGACGATTGAATTCATGGAGATACTCCATGACGGTCCGGTTGCCCTGCTGTAGGTTGCAGAACTCCTGCTGCTTCACCGTGATAACTTCGGCGGGGACGTGGGCGGCGCAAAAGGCGATAGTGAACTCCGCCCATGTCACCGCATGGTCCTCTGGCTGGGACTCACGGTAGTTGTCCCACCACTCCGTGGCGGGACCCTGGAGTTGGTGACTGGCGAAGGCCACTCGCTCTCGGTCGGTGCAGGGGAGAAGATCCAGCTTCTTCCCAATGGTGCGGAGCCAATCTCCGGCCTCCATGGGGTTGGTGGTGCTAGAGAAAATTGGGGGACACACCCGAAGGAACTCCGAGAGTTGGGGAGCAGGCGTGGGTGCGGGTGCACGAGGGGCGGGCTCCACATTTTGCAGGCGGTCCAACTGCGCCTGTTGGTGCTGCATCTGAGTGAGGAGGGCGGTGATCAGTGGGTTTTGATTTGCCATCATCTCCGCCAAGGTGGGGTGGTTGGCGGATGGCGACCCAGCCTGTCGTGGGCCCGTTGCACCCCAGTTGGGCACAATGCCTTCGGGCAAGCCGTGGCTTCCTCCTTCTCCATTGTTGGAGCCGGTGTTCTAGTTGTCGACCATTGTCTAAACATAAGAGGTTATAAGGTAAAAAGTTGACGAGACAACATTACAATCAAAATTGCCCATGGGGCTCACATATATATATATTAGTGGTATAAAAAGTTTATTACAATCAAGATCTTATTTTATTCTACCTACAACACAAGTTGTTGCAGATAGCACCACATACATAAAATTATTCTAACTTACACAACATAACTAGCGCCTACTTGCCACCGGAGGCGGTCTCCGTGCTCTCGGAACCACGCGTACACGGATCCCGAGGGATGGTGGGCTTGAGAAAATTCTTGATGATTGGGTCGGAGACGAGGCCAGGGTGTGGTGCAGAAGCGCTGGCGGTGGATGGTCTGGCAGTGGAGGGGTGTGGCGGGATCCTCTTGGGGTGAGGGGCAGGCTCACGGATGGGTTTCCTCTTGCTAGGAAGGAGGGGAACCATCTCCGCGATGTCCTTCCGCAGCTGCATGATCTTCCGCTGCAGCTCGCCATTCTATTGGATCAAGTTCTTCGTCTCTTCATGAAGAAACTCAACCGCCTCATGGTGCTCGTCGGCGTCGAGCACCGCCTCAGTATGGAGGTCGTCCATGGACTGAAGAAGATGCAACTGCTGGGCCATGACTGGATCACGAACGGAGTGAACTCCGATGTAGATACTACGGTGGGTGCCGGGAGTGCGCTTCGGCACAAGTCGGAAGGACGAGTTCTGAAGACGATCATCATAGATCATCCTCAACTCCATAAGGGCCTGGAGGGCGTCGCGTTGGCACGCGACGTCGAAAATCGGGCCCCCAAGTGTGGTGGTGTAGGGTGGCAGGTGCTCTCCGGAGCCGTGGACGGTGAGGGAGACGTCGCAAGGTCCGGCGAATTCTTCCATGTATACCCCCTGGAATTCGGGCTCGAAAAGGAACCCGAGGAAAGTGAGCATCATATGGAGCTCCCTGACGAAGCCCTCGAAGTGGCGGCAGTATCTGTGCACTTGATAAACAGGCATCTACAAAAACAACAAGTTGAAGAAAAGTGAGGAGAGGAACAAAGTTTATAAAGTAGTTTTTCGAGAAATAATTTTCTGTAGCTATTGACTAGGCTGGTCCGTTTGGCTTCCTACAGTCAAGTCGGCTCTGATACCATGTTGTGGTGCCCCGATTTCACGAAATCGGAACATTATTGAATTTCATAAGAAAAACAATAATACAAGAGGTTCATCATGCGATAATCATACATATGACAAGTATTCAAGGTACGCAGACCATAATTATTACATCAGAGTTTAATAAAAACAATCATAAAAGTAGAATTGCATGACGAACGCCTTCTTCAAGATCTTTCTGCTTGACTGGGTCGCTACTCCAGACCATCCTCGTAGTAGGCATCCTTTGAATGGTGTGTCCAATGGGTATGAGTACAAAAAGTACTCAACAAGCCACCACGAATGCAAGTAGTAATGCAAGATAATAACAAAGGAAGGATAATGGCTAAAAGTGCAGAAAAGTACATTTTTAGTTATTGCATTTAGTGTAGTCAAATTTTATCATGCGGAATAATAAACATGAACATCAATGTTGGCGTAAAAGATTACGCTAACATGTTCTCTGAGATCAAGAACAGACAAACAGCGAGTTCGTGTGTAAGAACTATCTCAAGCCTCCGAATGGATAATAGCTTAAGTAGTCCGAATGTGTGTGTTGGAATAACTGAGTCTTCCCTCCCCGTTATAGGGTGAAGAGGGGGGTATTTATAGGCAAAAATGTCTATGGAAAAGACCTATTTACCCCTTGATTACAACCGACAGAGTGGAAACTATTCGGTACCCTGAATAGGGTTAAAATGGTAAAATCTATCAGAGGCAAATGGATAAGCCAAACGTCTTATCAATCCTATCGCTCTGCTTCGGAGCCTCATATCCTGCGGAGGGCTCCTTCAGACTTCAGATCGAGGCACCCTTCGGCTTAACGCACGCAAGGAATATTTTCATATTCGGAGACTTAGAGAAAATTTGAGCACATTACAGTCTTTCGGGGGATCTCTGAACCGAAGCATTCGGACCACAACTCCGAGCCCCTAACTGCCGTGTGAACTCTTCGTGGGAAAGAGAACCGTTACGCAGCCCAAACGTCGTGAAGAGCTGTTTAATTATAACCGTTACTGTGCAAGTAGCCGTTATACTCTGGAAAAGGCAACAGTCGAAATTTACAACGGTCTCACGCTGTTCCACTCTCGGGACCCACCTGCCAGCGACGGAAGTCGAACCTGCAATGTGAATGCGATCGAAGCACAACAACAATCGGATCCGAGGCGGGGGTCGTCGGCCAGCGCAATTTGGGGGTGGTGGCGGGAGGTAGACGATGGGTTCGACAGGTGGGCCAAGGCGGTCAGCAGGCGCGAGCGCGCGAGTGAGGAGACTAACGGGTGGGGTCGGGTTCGGCTGTGAGAGGGAACCGGTTGGCACCGACAGGTGGGGCCGGGGTGTCAGTCCGAGGCGCGCGGGGGTAACGGGCTGGGCCGGCCGGGAGAGAGAGAAAGGGAGGGGAGGCCTGTTACTGTTTAAATGGTTTTCTGATTAAAAATAATTACAGAAAATGGATTGAAATATTTGGGCTATTTCCAAGGTTGATAAAAATTTGTAAAAATTCCCAAAAATATATCTTGGCCTTGGGATCATATACAAAATTTTCTAGCCCCTAGTTTGGTCTTTTCATCTAGGTTCTAGTTCAAAGAGTTTAAGGAGGGCATTAAAGGTATTTCCAAAATAATTAATTCCAGGAAATTGGATTAAATGATATTTTTATTTCTTTGAAAAATTGGGGTGTTACAACTACCTCATCAAAA
Organism: Zizania palustris; assembly: GCA_019279435.1. Taxonomy (NCBI): domain Eukaryota; kingdom Viridiplantae; phylum Streptophyta; class Magnoliopsida; order Poales; family Poaceae; genus Zizania; species Zizania palustris. The sequence continues at coordinate 79,418,911 of JAAALK010000283.1, read as the reverse complement.
TGAAGATTCAAACTCCGAGAAGCTTGCTTCAATCCATAAATGGACTTTAGCAACTTGCAAATTTTCCCAACATTTCCCGGGCCGTCAAGACCTTCATGCCGTGTCATGTAAACATCCTTACATAGGTTTCCATTCAGGAAAGCAGTCTTGACATCCATTTTCCATATCTCATAATCATAAAATGCGGCAATAGCTAGGATGATCTGAATAGACTTAAGCATAGCGACAAGCAAATATGTTTCATCATAATCAACACCTTGAATCTGTCTGAAACATTTCGCCACTAATAGTGCCTTATAGATGTGAACATTTCCATCAGCATCTCTCTTTTTCTTGAATATCCATTTACACTCAATAGTTTTTACACCATCGGGTGGATCAACCAAGGTCCAAACTTGGTTAACTCGCATGGACTCCAACTCGTATCCAATGGCTCCAAGCTATTTCTTAGAGTATGGTCCCATCGCTGCTTCCGCATAGGTCTTGGGCTCGTCGTTGTCCAACAACAACACGTCACGATGCCTAGTTGTCAAGAACATGTACCTTTATAGCGCATGACTAACCTTCTCATACCTCCATGGGGCTAGCGCATGGACAATAGGCTCTGCAACAACTTGCTCATCCTATTGTTGTTTAGTGGGATCTAGAACATTTTCGAGTGTCTCTCAAACCTCTTCGAGATGCATCGTCCTCCCACTAACTCCTTTTGAGAGAAACTCTTTCTCAAGGAGTACACCATTCCGAGCAACAAACACTTTGTCCTCTTCTCTATTATATAAATAGTATCCTTTGGTTTTCGTAGGATACCCCACAAAGAAGCACTTGTCAGACTTAGGACTGAGCTTGTCAGACGTCATACATTTTACATACGCCTCACATCCCCAAATCTTTAGAAAAAACAAACTGGGACGCCTCCTAGACCACATCTCATATGGAATCTTCTCTACTGACTTAGATTGAACTTTATTAATCGTCAAAGCTGCTATTTCTAGAGCGAGACCCCAAAAAGATAATGGAAGATCAGTGTGACTCATCATGGACTGCACCATGTCCAACAAAGTACAATTTCTTCACTCGGACACCCCATTCCATTGGGGCGTGCCGGGTGGAGTTAGGTGTGGAATAATTCTACACTGCTTCAGATGATCACTAAACTCATGGCTCAAATATTCACCCCCATGATCTGATAGTAGAAATTTAATTGTCTTACCCGTATGATTTTGTACTTCATTATGGAACTCCTTGAAATTTTTGAAGGATTCCCACTTATGCCTCATCAAGTAGACATAGACATATCTACTAAAGACGTCGGTAAAAGTAATAAAGTACTGAAAGCCTCTCCTTGCCGTGTCACTCATTGGTCCACACACATCAGTATGTATTATGGCCAATAGCTCACTCGCCCTGTAACTGTTTCTAGTGAAAGGCGTCTTTGTCATTTTGCCAAGTAAGCAAGACTCGCATGTGTCATATAATTCAAAATCAAATGACTCCAAAAGCCCATCACTATGGAGCTTCTTAACATGTTTCTCATTTATATGACCCAAATGACAATGCCATACGTAGGTAGGATTCAAATCATTGAGTCGTTGTTTCTTAGTACTAATGTTATAAACGTGTGCATCGTCAAGACTCAAAATATACAATCCATTAACTAATGGACAAACACCATATAGCACGCCATTCAAAAATATTGAACAACTCTTGTTCTTTATTATGAATTCAAAACCATCTTCCTCTGAACATGAAGAAGAGATAATGTTTCTGCCTAAGGTGGGAATGAAATAACAATTATTTAACTCCAAAACTAGTCCTGATAGTAGATACCGTGAATAGACGCTGACAGCCAATGCTGCAACCTTTGCACCATTCTCGACGTGGATATCCAGCTCGCCACTTGGACACTTTCTTAATCTACTCAACCCCTGCAACGATTTGCAAGTATAAATCATCGATCCAGTATTAAATACCCATGAATCATTTGGACGATTAGCAAGATTAATTTCAATAACATTAATACCTGAAGTGAAAGTCGTACTTCCATTCTTGTTCTTCTAATCTTCCAGGTACACCTTGCAATTGCGCGTCCAATGTCTAGTCTTGTGGCAATGGTGGCACACATAAGAGTTGGCAGGACCAGACTTGGACTTTCCAGTCGGTTTAGACTTCGCACTAAAGATCGAATCTGTAGTCTTAGCCTTTTTCCTCCACCTCTTTTTGCCCTCCTTCTGAAACATCATCACTTGATTAGGAGACTTCCTGATACTCTCATCAGCAGTTTTAAGCATCCCATGCAACTCAGCTAGTGTCTTCTCTAGTCTAACCATGTTATAATTCATGGTGAACGACTCAAACCTCAGTGGGAGCGACTGGAGAATGACATCAATAGCTAGGTATGGATCCAGTGGAGTGCCCAGTCTCTCTAGAGTCTCTACGCAACCAATCATCTTGATCACATGAGGGCTCTCTGTGCTCTATTCAGCCAGCCTGCTACCAAACAAGCATTTAAAAACATTGTATCTTTCTGCCGTTGCCTGGTTCTAAAACATGCCCTTAAGACCTATGATCATATCGTAAGCATCACGTTCCTCATATTGTTTCTAAAACTCAGAGGACATGCAGGCAAGCATCATACAGTTGACATCATGGAATCACAAGCACGCTTGCCTGCTGTATAAGCATCCTCTCATGATTCATCAGGGTGATGTTCCTCTAGAACATAATCCTTTGTCTCTTATTTAAGAACAATTCTCAAATTTCGATATCAATCCATAAAGTTTGTTCCAGATAATTTCTCACGTTCAAGTATAGATCGCAAATTAAAAACTGGAGTGCTCTTAATAGTAGAATTAGTAGGTGCCATGATCTACAAAAGATTAAACATAAGATTTAGCACTATGCAATTTTTATCCTCTATCCAATAAAAGATGTTCCACTATTTTAAACCAAGTCACATTCCCTATAATGACTAATATTGGCGCAAGATCCATGGTCACACTATCTCCTAGTGAGCTTTGGCATCACTACTAGAATCTAGTTGACAAAGGTAAGCAACTCTTTGCTAATCAAATTGTATGTTACTCTTGTCATTGGAGAAGCATCCAATGCTCGACCCCAACTCCTATGCTCCAAGGCCCAAACCATTTTGATAGCCTCGTCAAGTGAACCAATACTATACATACAGAAGTCCGACTTCCACCCCAACTGGTCGAGATAAAAGATAGCACCCTGCTTTGGCTGACCCACTATCGATGAGCACGAACCTTAGTGGGTGCAACTATTTGGAAGAGCCTCAACACTTAATTTTTTGAAGGAAAACTATTCTAGCATCGTAATGTCCCTAACGCACATGAAACATGCAAGAAAAGAATTAACAAGAACATAAGAAAGCATCACAGGCAATCATATTAACTATGACATAGCATGACCTTCTTCACATGGCGATCTCCATCTCCATGGCTCCCGTCATTGAGTGCGTGCTCCCGGCCTCCATGAAGAGTACCAGTCCATCTCGCATAGTCTATACTAATTACATAGGCCGAAGCACCGCAGAAATGACATGCAAGCCGTGAATACCATGAATACCAACGCATCATCTTCGGCTGTGACTCATAAGAAGCCAAATGTGACATATGACATGCTGCTACAAAAACACAAGGAGAGGGCTGAAAAGGCGAACACTCGGCCATGACCTCCAACAAGGCCGAACCCTCCTTGGAAGAGTAGGTTCTACCCACGATGGGTGAAACCATTGGAGCCATCTTTTCCTCCACCGTCGTATCATCTGAACATGGCACAAGTGTCTCTATGTTATTTTCCACCTTTTGGGTATCTTTCCTGGTACTGTATTGCTCCATTTGTGCCCTCTGAGTTTTATAACATGCAGAATATGATGGGCGCGACAAGGGGCGATGTCTTCAATAGATTATCCGTCGCACCATGAGGACGTCGAGAGGAGGTGTCCGAGGCCATCGTTGTCAAGGTGTGGTCCCAGGATGTCCCAATCCCTAAAGGGGACCCCTCAGAGCGAGATGGAGGCGAATCACAAAAGTCATCCGAGGAAGAGACCGTCGGTCTGACCACAGCCCTAAGGCCGGTCAGACCACCGTCACCACCCCGGTCTGACCGGCCTACTATGGTCGGTCCGACCAACCTTTTTTAGGCACCCGTCACTAGCTGGTTTGACCGATAGAGACCAGTCAGACAAGCATAGTAAGGCCGGTCCGACCGACAGTACCCAGGAAAACAACTCCACTAAACACAAAAATTCTAAGACCGATCTAGGTCCTTCGCATTCAGACAAAAGTTCCAAGAGCAAGTTTGTGGTGCCTGGTACTAAGCCAGAGCCTTCATGAGAATCTCCAAGCATGACCAAGTCCCAGAAGAGGTGGCTACAACGTATTCGAGCCTAGGAGATGCGTGAGAAGAAGGCCGAGGACGAGCGGGATGCTGTTTCCAAGGAGATCCATCCCCAACCAGTGATGAAGCAGGTTTGGAAGCTGAAGCCAGTTGCCGTAAACAACCCGACTCCTACTACTCAAGGGATGGATGTAAACGTTGTCATGCTTCCCACTGAGTTTTCACTTCCACACGATGAGGACGAGGTCGCTCAGTTGAACCTCGGCCCACGGGATGCCATTTTCGAGAAGCCCGAGGATATGGCTCGACACCTGAATCCTATTTACGTCAACGGGCACATCGACAGGAAGCAAATCTCGAGGATGCTTGTAGACGGAGGCGCCACCGCCAACCTGGTGCCGTACTCTCTATTAAAGAATCTCAACAGAAATGATGATGATCTGATGAAGACTAACTTGACGCTCAACAGCTTCAACGGCGAGCGCTCCGATGCCAAGGACGTACTTTCTTTGGAGTTGATGGTGGGCAACAATACATTGCTGATGACATTCTTCGTCGCCGATCTGCAAGGTAATTACCGTGTACTACATGGGCTTGATTTGATCCATGCCAATTGCTGCATTCCTTCTACCTTCCACCAATGTCTGATTCAATGGGACAACGATGATGTAGAAGTCGTACCAGTTGACACTTTGGCCCAAGTTGCTTTGGCCGATGTGTCTATCGATGCCGTACATGATAAGTTAGAATGCTTGTTAGGTAGAGATCTCTTAGATTATGACTTTGTTATCATGTCTAAGGGACACTTTGTTCTAGTGTTTGTAATGCCGGCTGATGTAGCTTGGCTGTCTCTAAATTAGTAGTCATGTCTAGTAAGAGAAATCTTCATCGGCTAATGTCTCGTGTAGAGAAATATCGGTCTTCTAAAGACGGTATTGCCGAAGCCATTAAAGATTTTAGCGAAGTCAAAAAGTTAGGTCAAGGTTTTGCGTCGGGTGGCCCTCTAGAAGAGGTAGATATAGGCGATGTTGGTATTCCAAGGGTAACCTTTGTAAATCAAAATTTGTAGGCTGATGAAAAGTTCGAGGTAATAAAATTGCTTCGGTCGTATATTGATTGTTTCGCACGGGAGTATAGTGAGATGCCCGGACTTAGCCACGAGCTCATGGAGCATCGGCTGCCTATCAAACCCGGGTTTAGGCCTTATAAACAACCCCCTCATCACTTTAATTCGGTCGTGTATGACCGAGTTAAGGAGGAGATAGTACACCTACTCAAGGCTGAGTTTATTAGGCCATGCAGGTATGCTGAATGTGTTGCTAACATTGTGCCTGCAGAGAAGAATGGGAGTGACAAGATTCGTGTGTGCGTTGATTTTAGGGATTTGAACAAGGCCACTCCGAAGGACGAGTATCCCATGCCAATAGTCGACATGTTGATCAACGATGGTTCAGGACACAAGGTATTAAGTTTTTTTGATGGAAACTCTAGTTATAATCAAATCTTTATGGTTGAAGAGGATGTCTACAAGATAGCCTTTCGATGCCCTGGTTTTGTCGGCTTGTATGAGTGGGTTGTGATGACTTTTGGTTTAAAGAATGTTGGTGCTACATATCAACGCGCTATGAACTTGATCTTTCATGACTTGCTAGGGGTTATGCTAGAGGTCTACATAGATGATGTTGTACTCAAATCATATGGTACAGGAAACCATTTAGCCGATTTGAGAGTTTCTTTTGAAAGAATGCGTCAGTATGGCTTAAAGATGAACTCGCTCAAGTGTGCTTTTAGTGTGTCTATGTGCAAGTTATTAGTATTCATGACTCATGAAAGAGGTATTGAGATTGATCCTAAGAGGCTTGAAAAAATTAAGAACTTTGAAGCGCCGACATGCAAGAGAGATGTGCAAAAGTTGCTAGACAAGGTAAATTATTTGCGTCGCTTCATATCTAACTTGTCTATCAAGATTGATGTTTTTTCCCCATACTTCTGCTAAAAAATGAGGCCGAATTCACTAGGGGCAAGTCAGCAATGTGGTTTTGAGAAAATTAAAGAGTTATTGTCATCACCGCCTGTGGTAAGAGCACCGAAAGCTGTGATTCCATTTCGGCTATACATTGCTGTAGAAGATAGCGTGATAGGAGTTGTGCTAACTTAGTAAGTGGAGGGAAAGGAGTACATCATCACATTCTTGAGTCTCCGCTATTAGATGTTGAGACGAGGTACATGTTCTTAGAGCGTTTATGTTTATCACTTTATTATGCATGTACCAAACTTTACCACTATTTTCTATCTAGCACATCTATTGTTACTTGTCAAACCGATGTTATAAAATACATGTTGCAAACCCAATTCTGAGTGGGAGAATTAGAAAGTGGGCTTACGCTTTAATTGAGTACAATTTGGCTTATGAACCCTTGAAAGCTATGATAGGCCAAGTCGTTGCAAATTTTATAGTTGATCACCATGTAGATGTTAATTGGAGTGGTGATGCTGCTTTGATTGAAGTAGTGCCATGAAAACTTTACTTTGATGGTTCGTCTTGCAAGAATGGCCAAGGTGCTGGAGTTGTGCTCATATCACCTAGTGGTATGATTTTTGATACCTCGGCCCGGTTAGCATTTCCTTGTAATAATAATCAAGCCGAATATGAAGCTCTATTGCTAGGACTTGAATTGTTAAGCTCCATGGGTATTAAATATGTGCATGCATATGGTGATTCTATTGGGGAATAGGGAAGCTACGCTAGCCGGTAAATTCAAAATTTATGCCTTGAGCCCAAGACTCATGCGCGTGCGAAATCATGGATCGGTACCTTCTAGCACTTGACGTGCTAGGTGCAGCGGAAGAAGAGGTCGATGAAGCATGTCAAGTGTATCCTCGCTTTGTCCTGGCCATTCCTCGCCAGTCCAATTGGTGAAAAAGTCGCCTTCCTTGTGGTGATGGCCACGAGCGTCGCTTATGGAGCAACGCCTCCATGGAGTCCACACATACAGGGATGGAGTTCCTCCCACGGCAGTGTGGTAGCACCGCACGTGAGAGATGGGAAATCCTCGACCTCAATGTTTGAGATCAAGAAAGGGAGGAGAGGAGTCTATTGTGACTAGGTCCAATCTAGGCTTATTCCTTGGTGCCAAGACGTCCTCCTCCTCTCCTTTTATAGGGCTGAGATCCCCTTGGTCGTGCTCATCTCGAAACCCTCAAAACCATAATAGATCCAATCTGTTTACCCATGTCGGAACTTTCGATCCTAGATAAGAGCTTTTGATAGGGTATTTTAGTTCTCCCAATACAGTATGACACACAACAAATCCAATCTGTTATCGCCCACCTCGAAACTTCCGATACCATATCGGAACTTTTGATCAGTACAAAATTCCCCGATTACAAATCAGAACTTATGGCTCATCGGAACTCCAGAAACAACATTTGCTCTCTGTATCGAGGCTAGAATAATAATCGGAACTTCTAATACTACCTATCAGAACTTCCGATCCACAGAATTTTCTTGGTCATTTCCTTCAGATTGATTATTAATTGTTCATCAAGTAGCTAAGAATGCCCAATGCTTTAATGGTTTATTGAATAGCTAAGTGGACAAATGTCTATAAATAATTGCTACTTTTGATGATTTTGAGATTTCACATGTTTCTTGAGAAGCCAACTTAGTAGTAAATGATTTGACTCACCAAGCATATGGTTACCAAATTAAAAGAGGTAAATTTTTCGCTCAAGAAAAACTGATGCTTGACTTTATTTTACCACGCGAGTCATGACACATCAGTCTGACTGACCTGACATGGCCGGTCTGACCACAGATGTTTGGTCGGTCTGACCATCCATGCTAGGCCAGCCCGACCGACCCTTGCCGGTTTACTGACAACAGCCGGTTTGACTGGCCTCCTATGGGCTGCCTGACCGACCTGCATCAGGGAAGTTTAGGACACGGGGGGGGGGGGGGGGCAGTCCCAGGATGCCAATTTAGGTGAGGATTTGGCGAGTACTTTAGAAAATCACGAGGATAATTGGAGGGTTCCAATTATTCAATATTTGAGAGATCCTAGTAAGCCGGTTGATCAGAAAGTTCGGCAGCAAGCATTTAAATTTGTATTGCTTGACGATGAGTTGTATCGCCAAACAATTGATGGAGTACTTTTGAAAAGTTAGAATGCCGATCAGTCTAGACTTGCTGTTGGGGGAAATTACCCTATTTCCCAGACTTAAAGAGTAACCCTTCGCGGGCTCAGCAAGGATCCCGAAGGTGGCGAACTGCTGTTCGGAGCATACGTCGCCACGACTGGAGGGTGCCACGGTGCGAAGTCCTAGAGAACCCTCCGAAAGGAAGATGGAGGCCTCGAAGGAGAAGGACATGATTGATTGGATATTCAGCTTATCCATCTACCCTGCAGCACTTTACCGTGTATAACCTTGTTTATAATACCGAATAGATTCTACTATGTCGGTTGTAATTTAGGGGTAAATAGGTCTTTTCCTTATGTTTTTTCCCTATAAATACCCCCCATTGTACCTTGTAAAAGGGAGCGAGAACTAATTGTTCAAACACACACATTCGGACCACTTGAGCTATTATCCTTTACGGAGGCTCGAGTTAGTCCTGAAGCGCAAACTTCTTGTTTATTCGTTCTTGATTACCGAGAACCTGTTGGTGTAACTTTTGCACCAACAGTTGGCGCCGTCCGTGGGGACCCAAGTTCTAAAAGCTTGTTCTCTACTGCTGACTGCACTCCGAAGAGCACTTACGGAGGGAGCTTCGGAGTCCCGATACTCCGCGCACCCTTTAGTTGAGGGCTTCTTAGTGCAGCCCGAAGGCCTTCTCTCGACCCCTCGAGTCGTTCGAAGTCCTTCATCTCCAAGACATCTCAACGGCTAGCCATGCCTCCGAAGCGTGGTCAAGCTTCGGGTCCTCTTCGAAGGTCCCCTCGGACCAATGGAGCCGGGCCCTCAGCTAATCCGGCGATTCCTGCAGAGACGACTGGGCGTCGAGCGCCCCGGGGCCCTCTGCCTCCTCCTAAAATGCTTCAGACCGGCTACGCAGCAAGCCGGGATCCAGAAGTGCCCTCCGACGAAGACGAAGGCCCTCCCGAAACCGAGGCTACGCAGTTAGCCAGCCTTCAGGAAGAGGTATCCAGATGGAGGCAAGAGGCCGCCGATCGCCTCCGCACTCAAGCTTCCACCGAAACTCCAAGGGGGCCTCAAGACGATGGAGCCCGCAATCCCCCAGAAGTTATACAAGTCCCGGAGGAGGCTGAAAATGCCTCCTTCGATAATGAGTCTCCGCTGCACCCTGATCTACAGAGAGTGCCTTTCGACCCCAAGTTCAAGGCCTCAAAGCTGCACAAATACTCCGAGGGGTCACACCCCGGAGAATTCGCCCGCTCTTACGCCCTAGCAATAGAAGCAAGCGGAGGGGTGCGAAGCACCATGGCAAAATGCTTCCCCCTCGCTCTCGAAGGTGTGGCGCTCCGCTGGTTCTGGTCCCTAAAGCCAGGATCGATCAGTTCATGGGAGCAGCTCAAAAAGAAATTCGTGAGCAACTTCCAAGGTACCTTCGTGGCCCCAATGTCCACAGGAAGTTTGTTTCAGGTGAAGCAGCGGGTGGGAGAAACCCTCCAGGAGTACTTCACACGCTTCGCCCACACCAAGTCACAGATCAAGGGCCTCTCTACCTCCTCGGTAGTTGATGCTGCCCGCGAAGGGGTGCTGAACCCCGACCTCCTCAGCAAACTCCATCGGAAGCCGGTAACGTCTGTGGCACAGCTCATGGCATACTTCGAACAATATGCCAAGGCAGAGGAAGGATGTCTTCGGTGAGTTGAAGCAACATTGCCCACCCTCCGGGAAGTCAAAAGGGAGCCTGAAGCCGCCGTTACACTGCAACCTCCACAGGACAACCGCTCCAGTGAGTACAAGCGAGGGAAGAAGCATTTCCGCTCGGAGGTGCTAAACATTGCACCTTCAGCCTCGAAGGCACCTGCCAATTTCCAGCAGGTAAAAAGTTTCACGGCTGGGCCATCAAGGCCTCAAGAAAGGATGCCTGGTAGGCGCCAGAGTTATTTCTGTTGCATGCATGGCGACAATATAAGCCATGACACGAAGGATTGCAAGTCGGTGTTAACCCTTCGGGGTGAATACCTTGAGCGAAATACCGGGCGAGGTACTTCTGATCGAGCTCCACCGACGGCACGCTCGGAGCCTGTTCAAACTGTGGCCCGAGCTGGTGCCCTCAAAGCCCCCATACGGCTACCAGTGGCCAGTATTATGCCGCCACCAAAACAAGAAGACCCGCAAGACCGCGGCAAGAGAGTGGTCCTGCCCATCTCCGGAGGGGGGACCCTCGGAAGTATGTCCAAGAGACAGCGCCGTGAGTACGTCCGCGAGGTCGGGCACATTGGGACCTCAAGTTCCGCCGAAGGGATGCCAGAGTGGTCCCGTGTGCCCATCTCGTTCACAGCCAGCGACGCGGTAGGGGTGAAGTTTCCCCATGCTGACCCATTAGTCATCTCTGCCGATATAGCAGGAGCAAATGTTCGGAGGATCCTGGTAGACGGCGGAAGCTCCGCAGACATACTCTTCGTCCAGGCCTTCGACCAGATGTGCATACCTCGAAAGCATCTACTTCCAGCAGCCCGGCCGCTTCAAGGGTTCTCAGGACCGCCTCTCGATGCCCTCGGCGAAATAGGCCTCGAGGTAGCCTTCGGAGAGGGGCCTCTGACCCGAGTGGAAGAGGTGATCTTCGATGTGGTGGATGCCCCTTACGCTTACAATGCCATCTTCGGTCGAGGGATGTTGAACCAATTCGGGGCTATAGCACATCACAACTACCTTTGTCTCAAAATGCCCACGCAAGGTGGGGTGCTTACTATTTCAGGAGACCAAGCTGTAGCCAGAAGGACAGAGTATGGCCATGGGCAGCCATTGGACCCCCGACAAGTGCATAATGTGGCGGAAAGCGCCGAGGGAGTACCAGAAGCCTTAAACCCTCCGAAGGGATCTACGCTTAAGCCAAGCCCGGAGGGTGATGTCGAGACAAGAATAATCTCAGAAGACAACAAAGAGTACCCAGTGAAATTCGGCAAGGGGCTGTCTCCAGAAATAACCGCCTCGTTAGAAGAAGTCGTCAAGAAAAATCTAGACATATTTGCTTGGACCGACGAAGACATCACTGGGGTCGACCGAAGCATCATCGAGCATAGTCTGCTCGTCAATCCGAAGGCCAAGCCGGTGCGCCAGGGGCTCCGAAAGCTATCAGTAGAAAGAGCAAGCTTAGCCAAGGCCGAAGTAGAAAAATTGTTAAAAGCTGGCATTATCAGGGAGGTAGCCCATACTGAGTGGTTGGCTAACCCTGTTTTTGTAAGAAAAAAGGACTCGAGCAAGTGACGCATGTGTATCGACTTCACTTCGTTAAATAAAGCATGCCCGCGAGACCCCTACCCAATGCCCCGAATAGATCAATTGATAGATTCCACAGCCGGCTCCGAATTATTAAGCTTCCTCGACGCCTATTCCGGCTACCATCAAGTATGGCTGAAGCGAGAAGATGAAGCCAAGACAAGCTTTATAACTCCTTCTGGAGTATTCTGCTATGTACGAATGCCTTTTGGTTTGCGGAATGCCGGAGCCACTTTTTCTCGCTTAATAGCTAAGGCTCTAGGTCATCAGATAGGCCGCAATGTCGAGGCCTACATGGACGATATTGTAATAAAAAGTGCTCAAAAGCACCAGCATAGCATAGATATAGCTGAAAATTTCGAGAGCCTCCGAGCATGTGGAGTGCGCCTCAACCCCGAAAAATGTATATTCGGGGCACAAGCAGGAAAGCTGCTAGGGTACTTAGTTTCGAGCAGGGGGATCGAAGCCAGCCCAACACAAATAAGTGCGCTGCAAAGAATGGCTCCACCCGAGAATTTGAAGCAAGTACAGAAGCTAGCAGGAAGGCTGGCAGCGCTCAGCAGGTTCCTGTCGAGGTCGGCAGAGCGAAGCCTCCCAATTTTCAAGGCGCTAAAGGGCTCCGAAAGCTTCAGCTGGACGCCGGAGTGCCAGAAGAGCTTCGAAGATATAAAAGCATACCTCGGAACATTATCAACCTTAACTGTTCCCCTTCCAGGGGAAGCATTGCTTTTATACCTTGCAGCAACAGGTTCAGCAGTAAGCGCAGTGCTGGTCCGAGAGGTCGAGCTTAAAGGAAAGCTGGTGCAAAACCCAATTTATTTTGTGTCGGAGGCATTATCCGGAGCCAAGATCAGATACTCCGAGCTCGAAAAATTTGCTTATGCCCTAGTAAGGCCGCAATACCTTCAAGAAATCCGCAAGGCCGAAGCAGCATTCAAAGGGTTTACAGTTCGAAGCATTCCTCGGGCAGATAATCAACTTGCAGATATTCTTGCAAAAGCTGCAGCAGGAGCGGTGGACCTCCCGGAGGGCGCTTTCTATGAAGAATTAGAGCAGCCAGCAGCTGACCAAATACCCTCATCAGAAGTAATGTGCATCCCAACTACAGATTGGTGAGCTCCGATAATAAACATGTCGCAAAGTAGCAAAGACCCTACGGAAGGCCCAGAAGCTCGAAGATTGAAAGCAAGAGCTCGAAATTACAAACTTATTGGGGAAGTGCTGTACAAAGCCGGAGTATGCTCACCACTGCTTCGATGCATCTCCCAGCCTGAAGGTCAAGACATACTTCGAGGCATCCACGAAGGACTGTGCGGAGGTCATCTAGCCCCTCGAGCACTAGCAGGCAAGATGCTCCGGCAAGGGTTTTATTGGCCAACAATCGTCAGAGACGCTGAAGACCTGGTTCGAACATGCCAAGGCTGCCAATGGATGGGCAGACGGAGCCATCGCCCGCCAGCTCAGCTTCAAGTTATTGCCCCGGTATGGCCAATGGCTAGATGGGGCATGGACCTCATAGGCCCTTTCCCACCAGCGAAAGGCGGGTTGAAATTTGCGGTGGTAGCAATCGAATACTTCTCAAAATGGGTGGAAGCGGAGCCACTAACAGCTATCACCTCGAGGAACGTGCAAAGATTCTTCTGGCAAAATATTATATGCAGGTTCGGAGTCCCTAGAGAATTAACGGTGGATAATGGAACCCAGTTCGAAGCAGATACCTTTCAAACATTTTGTGAAGAACTGGGCATTAAGCTATGTTTCGCAGCAGTACGACATCCGCAATCCAACGGAGCCGTCGAACGAGCCAACGGGAACATCCTCTCCGGGTTAAATCGCCGAATTGTAGGATTAGCCAAGGGGCTATGGGTCGAAGAACTACCTAAAATCTTATGGTCCATCCGAACCACTCAAACTAGATCAACCGGTTTCACACCGTTCAGATTGCTCTTTGGAGATGAAGCCATGACCCCTACGGAGCTCAAAGGGGAGTCGCTTCGCGTAATTCAACACGGAGACGAAGGTGATCGGAGTACTTCAATAGATTTGTCAGAAGATACAAGGCTTCGAGCTGTCGCCAACCTGACTAAGTACCAAGAGCACACAAAAACGTGGTATGACCCGAAAGTCAGATTAAGTGAGTTAAAACCAGGTCATCTAGTATTGCGAAGTGTAATAGCTCCTGGGAAGCTAGGAAACAAATGGGAAGGACCATATGTTATCTTACGCTCAGGACGCCCCGGATCGTTTAAATTAGCTAATTTAGAAGGGGAAGAGTTGAAACATGCATGGCATGCAGAGCACCTTAAGAGATATTACGCTTAAGGCTTCCTTGTAATCACTTGTAGCACTTTTTTTTCTATAAATAAAGATAAGGGTTGAAACTTGTTTTGCCCTTCGAACATCCCCTCCTCCTGATGGACGCATTAGGAGGTCGGTGATGCTAGTAGAGCCAAGCATTTTTTGCAAAGACCCAAGGGGCTGACTGCGAACCATTGGTTCAGTGGCTCCGCCAACCTACGGATTCCAGGCTCCGGCTTGTTAGGATCCGTAGAAGAGTCTAAGGACTTTAAATAAAACAGAATTTCAAGCCTCCGGGTGCGAAGTGTCTGTAAAAGAGCCGAAGGTGGCCAACCTACGGATTCCAGGCTCCGGCTTGTTAGGATCCGTAGAAGAGTCTAAGGACTTTAAATAAAACAGAATTTCAAGCCTCCGGGTGCGAAGTGTCTGTAAAAGAGCCGAAGGTGGCCAACCTACGGATTCCAGGCTACGACTTGTTAGGATCCGTAGAAGAGACTAAGGACTTTAAATAAAACAGAATTTCAAGCCTCCGGGTGCGAAGTGTCTGTAAAAGAGCCGAGGGTGGCCAACCTACGGATTCCAGGCTCCGGCTTGTTAGGATCCGTAGAAGAGTCTAAGGACTTTAAATAAAACAGAATTTCAAGCCTCCGGGTGCGAAGTATCTGTAAAAGAGCCGAAGGTGGCCACCCTACAGATTCCAGGCTCCGGCTTGTTAGGATACGTGAAAAAATCTAAAAAACTTTGATGATGAGATATGCAAATTCGAAGCATGCAGGTGTTCGGACAATCATTGTGCCTAGCGAACCCTTTTGTATGATAAAGGCTCCGCCACCCACAAGGGGGGTAGGAGTCACACGGCATACTGTCGAAGCATTCCACATTAAAATATTATACTCATACATCAAGAAAAATTGTTATCTAAACCCAAATAAAAACGGAGACCCTTTCGACCCCTAGAGCTACCCCTGCGGCTACTTTGCCCTTCGGAGCTTGAAGTCGTCTTTTTAGGCCGGGTACTTCTCTTTTTTCTCGAGGCTCGCAGTTTCTTCTGCTCCTCCTGAAGTTCAGCCCATGTCAAGAGCCTTTCGGAGTCTGCCTCTGCAGGGTTTTCGGCTTGGTACTCCGAATCGGACCAGTCAATAGGTTCGGAAGATGAAGACCCCTCCGCCTTCTCTTCCTCTTTAATATAAGATAAAACGTCCCTTCGTACTTCAAGGGTAACCTCCCCCCCATCTCCGCGAGGAACAGAGAAGCGGGAACGGCGGTAAGGTCTCAAACTCTCAAGGACTGCCCACTCCTTTTGAAGCTCGACGGTAGTTTCCAGAAGTTCGAAGTCAGGGCTCGAAGGGCATGACAAAACCTAAAAAAGAGAAGAACACCCAAGACGAGTACTGTTTATAACTTTTTCATTAATAAAACAAGGTTTACAAGGCCACAGGTACACAGCGATCCTAAGCGGCTAGACCTGCGGGTCGGCTGGCGGAGCAGGAACCGGAGGGGCTGGCGAAGCAGGGAGTGGTGGCTTCGTTTGAGCTTGCTTCTGCCGGCGAGCCTCGTCGATCCAGGCCTTAGCAGCGACCTTATGGTCCGTCTTCCAGGCTGACCGGAAGGCTTCCCAAGCCAAAGCCACCTCCGAAGATGGCCACAGCAAGTCATCATCCGCGAAGCCTCCAGGGGACGAGCTTCCAACCGAGCCAAGAGGGATCTGAAGAGATTCAAGGTGACGAAGAACCCCTATGCCAGCACATTGTCCGGAGATCTCCCCGTACCGAATACTGGAGTTCTTCATCAGTGACGAAGCAACCTGGATCCTCGTCAGCTTTCGGTCGAGTGGCTCGTAGGCTGCGGCGGAGGACGAAGGGCACATAGTGCCGAAGTACTCCAACGTACCCTGAAGAGCTTCCAAGGTACGATCAGTAGTACTGGAATTTTTCCTCTCTGCTGCTTCCAGGTTCGCAACAGTCGCGTCCACCGCGGCCACCCGGAGCATCAAAGAACTTTTGTGGGCCATCGCCTGGCTGAGAGCCCCTTGAAGCTCCACCAACTGTGCGCTCGAGGTAGCTGCATCCTGACGGAGCTTTTCGACCTCCGCGCGGAGGACAACGCGTTCGGCCTCAGCTTCCTGGGCTGACGAACGGAGGGCTTCGAGGGCTTCGTCAGATGCTGCCCTAGCCTTCTGTTCCTCCAAAACTTCTTCCTCCAGCCTGAGGGACCTCCCGGTGGAGTCGTTAAGGGCCGTCTGGAGGGTAGTGACCTTCCGGTTGAGTCGATTAATTTCGACCTCGTTGGAAGTCGCTGCCGCTCTAGCAAGGGCAAATTGCTGCAAGAAGAACTAGGTAAGCACTAAAGAAGTTATGACCATTAATATATAGCAACTTTGGTATCTTTTTCATACCTGAAGGGCAGCCCTTTCGAGGGCCGTGTTGAGGGTCGAAGCCCTAGTCTCGCTCAAGACGGAGATCAACTCCGAGTTAGAATTGTCTTGGCTTCTCTCGACCAGGGGCTCCATGAGTCTTCGAAGGCCGCTCCGGTGCTCCACGAAAGGAGCCAGTAGAGGAAGCCAAGACAAAGCTCGGGCGTCGTCCGCTGCGGCCTCGTCCTCCGAATTGCCGACGGAGGGTGCGGTTTGGCCAGGACGAAGGCCAAGGCTAGAAATGCTCTTACCCCTCCCCGGCACGAAAGGGGGAGAAGCAAGAGCACTCCGACCCCCGGCCACCACCTCTCCGGCCGGAACCACATTGTCGGAGGCGACTTCGGTGGTCGAGGTGGCCGCGGCCGGAGCCAACTCCGTCCCGGGAAGCACGTCGTCCGCCCCGAAGGACACGTTCTCTGCCACCAGGCTCGGAGCCCCCAGAGGAGCAGAAGGGTCCGCTCGGATAACCGTCTCCGAAGAAGCGGGGACTTCGGGAGCCACCAAAGCTTCTGTACCCGAAGAGGTACCTACTTCAATAGCAAGATTAATAAGCGTGTTTTGCAGATAGCAGGCGAGTATTGACAAAAGGGAGGAGCTTCGGAAAAATACCTCTTAGAGCTTCTTGAGGAAGGATCGCTGGATCCTCCAAGACTTCGTACATCTGGAGGATGTTGGCGAAGTCATCCCCCGAGGTCCTGCCCTCGGTATCCTCCGTCGGAGTCACGGTCTTCGCAGGGACCGCTTCGAGTGTGGGCAAGTCGGGAGTAGAGTCCGACTCCACCGGCACGGCGATGGGTGCGGGAGGAGTCGTTGGAGTTACGCTAACCCCCTCCCTGACGGAGGTGGTTGGGGGGACCTCCCACATATCTTCGTCAACCAGGAGGTAGGCCTCGAAGGCCGCCGCCGTCGTGCCTTCGGAGTCTTCTACCTCTTCGGGAGTTGGGCTCCGCTCGTCTGGCGACGAAGAAGACGAAGCAGGCGTCAAGTGAGGAGGTTGCTTCGCTGCCTTCTTCTGAAGCGGCTGCTTGCCGGCTTTCTTGGATGGCTCGGCCGCTGCTTTCCTCTTGCGGCCAGCCGCTCCGGTTGGGGCGAAGTCGGGAAGCTGCGGGAGCTCCATGCCGAGGGCTCTCCACACCCTGTTGGATCGCTCCCAACTCCCCACCAACTCCAGCCTTCTCTGCCTCTCGGCCACCGAAGGGGCTCCGAGAATTCGTTCGGTGGCCCAAACTATGTCATCCGGAGCTAATGCCAGAGGCGCTGCTGAAAGAAAGAGGTATAAAAGTATGAGTATAATTAATTTGTTCATATAATATGATGCAACAGGAAGAAGGTGTACCTAAGTTTCGGAGGTCCCCCTCCGAGGCTTGTGGGATTACGATCGGCCAGTTGGCTCCGAGGGGAGGGATTCGAAGCCCGACGAACTCCTCGGCCAGGTCGCGCATGCTCATGCGGCGGGCCACTGAAGCAAGCAACCCTAGCCTCGTCGTGAGCAAGCTAGGGTTCGGGGAAATGTCTGCCTCCTTCCGGAACCAGATCTCTTGGAGAGGACCCGAGAGAGGGGAGTCCTCTCCTACTTCGGCGTAGAACCACCGAAGTATCCAGTTCGTGTACCACCGGTCGTTTATGGCTTTGGCAGGGAAATGGAGAGCATGCTCCCTCCGCAGCTGGAAGTTGACGCTGCCGAAGGCTATCGTCACCTTGGAGTCCCCTGGCCCATCTTGAGGCTTCGGTTGGCAGATGGCCTCGTGGGTCGCCGCGAAGATTGCGGAGCGGCCTTCGCATCCCTCCGCCCGAAGCGCCCATTCGAAGACAGCCAGACGGATGATCGCGTTGGGGGATAGCTGAGGCAGGGTTATGTGGAACAAGTCCAACACCTCTGCCAGGAAATCCACAGCTGGCAGTCCCAGACCTGCCTCGAAAAATGCTTCGAAGACCACCACCTCTCCGCTTCATGGTCGTGGAGTTGATTCTGTCCCAGGAACTCAGGTCCTCATTCCAGCTCCCAGCTTCCCCTCCACTGCTTCCTCTATGGATTCAGCGGTGCTCAAGGATTGGCCGATGATGAAGCTTTGCACAATCTTCTTCTTGGAAGGCGGGCGGAGCGCCCGAGGATTCCTGGGCCAAGCACCGCTCGGACCTCCCGCCATTACCGCTGCTGCTGAAGCAGCCCACGCCTATCTCTGCGCCAAGGTATTGGCCGCTGTGGGAGTGGTGTGGCTAGTTCTCGCCATCGCTCTCAAACGTTCGAGGAGTTTGGAAGATTGGGGGAAAAGTGAATTGCAGGTGGTGAATGCAGTAAAAACTCTCGGTTAATCTTCGTTCTCCCCTTTTTATAACCATGCGACCAGTACTACTCTTCGGTTGGTTTCGCATTGCAGGTCCTGCCTCCGTCACCGACAAGTGGGTCCGGTCACTGGAACGGCGTATAAACCGCTGAAGAAATCGACCGTTACCTTTTTTACAGAGGGTAACGGCTATTTGCGCTGTAACGGTCACATTGACGGTACCCCACGACGTTTGCCCTCCAGAACCGTCTCCACGACAAGGGTACCCCGTAACCGTCTCCACGACAAGGGTACTCTGTAACCGTCTCCACGACGAGGATACTCCGTAACCGTTGTCACGGCGCTCACACTCTGAAACCGTTCCATTCCCAGGGAGTTCTCTTACTGTATCAAAAACTTGAAGACAAAGGTTCGAAAGTATTGGGTCCAAAATCCTGGGCTAAGTCACAGCATCTTCGAATCCTCTTTAAGCCTCAGAAATTAGAAATATTCTTTTCGTATACTGCCTTCTTTATAAAACAGGTTAACTACAGAAAGGCGTATTCGAGGGGCTACTGTTGGGGGAAATTACCCTATTTCCCAGACTTAAAGAGTAACCCTTCGCGGGCTCAGCAAGGATCCCGAAGGTGGCGAACTGCTATTCGGAGCATACGTCGCCACGACTGGAGGGTGCCACGGTGCGAAGTCCTAGAGAACCCTCCGAAAGGAAGATGGAGGCCTCGAAGGAGAAGGACATGATTGATTGGATATTCAGCTTATCCATCTACCCTGCAGCACTTTACCGTGTATAACCTTGTTTATAATACCGAATAGATTCTACTATGTCGGTTGTAATTTAGGGGTAAATAGGTCTTTTCCTTATGTTTTTTCCCTATAAATACCCCCCATTGTACCTTGTAAAAGGGAGCGAGAACTAATTGTTCAAACACACACATTCGGACCACTTGAGCTATTATCCTTTACGGAGGCTCGAGTTAGTCCTGAAGCGCAAACTTCTTGTTTGTTCGTTCTTGATTACCGAGAACCTGTTGGTGTAACTTTTGCACCAACACTTGCTGTAGGTGAAGTACACGAAGGTGTTTGTGGTACTCATCAGCCAGCCCAGAAAATGAGTTGGATGCTCAAAAGAGCCGGTTTTTATTAGCCAACTATGACTGAGGACTGTTTTAAGTATTACAGAGGATGTGAAGCATGTCAAAGGTTTGGTAATATTCACCTTGCTACTACGTCTGTAGTTAATCCTATTATCAAACCATGGCCATTTCGAGGTTGGGCCTTGGACTTCATCGGCCAAATTTATCTTTTCTCTTCAAAAGGGCATCGATTCATGTTGATGGCTACAGATTACTTCACCAAGTGGACCGAGGCCATGCCTCTCAAGAATATGACACAAAATGAGGTAATCGATTTTATATTGAAGCACATTATACATAGATTTGGTATTCCTCAAACTCTTACTACAGATCAAGGTGCTTCGTTTGTTTCTAAAGAAGTGTGTGATTTTGCCGAATCTTATGGTATAAAGTTGATAAACTCTTCACCATACTATGCTCAGGCTAATGGTGAGGGTGAGTCTAGTAATAAAATTGTGATTAAGCTCATTAAGACAAAGCATGGTGTCATGAAGTACTTTCTGAGGCATTATGGGCATGTAGATGGCTGTACTTTCTGAGGCAAAGCATGGTGTCACCAAGGTGAGTCCATATGAGTTGTTGTATCGACAAGAAGATGTTTTACCCATAGAGGTGAATCTTGGCTCTTTGAGGTTACTTAAGAAAGATGGCTTATCAGTCGATGAGTATGAAACTCTTTTGAAGGATAGTTTGGAAGAGGTGACCGATAAGAGATTGAGGGATCTAGAGGCTATAGAAAGAGACCAAAGAAGAGTGGTTAGAGCTTATAATAAGAAGGTGAGAGCAAAATCGTTTCAAGTTGGTGACTTGGTTTGGAAGACGATTTTTCCTTTAGGCACTAAAAGCCAAAAGTTTGGTAAATGGTCGCCTAGTTGGGAAGATGCTTTTAGAGTTGTTGAAATCGCTCCAAGTAATGCGTATTTGTTAGAGTTTCTTCAAGGAGAGCGATTTCGTAGAGTTTTTCATGGTAGGTATTTGAAAAAGTACTTCCCAAGTGCGTAGCAAAATGCTTGAAGTGGCAAAAAGCCAATATGAAGCATATCGCCCTTAGCTTGTTGTGCTTTTGGCACACTAAAGTTTGCCAAAACACAAGGGGGCATGTGTTGATAGCAAAAAATGGCATTAATGGTCAAAATTGTCAAAATATCACTTTTTGGTAATTTGGGACAAAAATATGCCAAGACCTGGCACAGGTCGGTTCGACCGGCCATGTAGGCCCGGTCTGGCCGGCCATGTTGGCCCGGTCAAAATGGCCATATGGGTCCGGTCTGACCGGCCAACTCTGTATCTGATTAAAATTAGTTGATTACGAGTTAATTTTATCTCTAATTAGTTTTTGACGACTTGGATCCGCATCTAAGTCAAATTAGAGTCGATACACGTCATGTCCAACACCTATAAGATCCAATCTGTTATTTTACCTTGAATCGTACTTTTATCGTCCAATCTACTTTCCTTGCCCTAAGATTTGCCAAGTAATGTCCATATTTGTGAGTTTGCGCTGTAAACTCTCCGTCCGCCATGTCGTAATCACGGTAAGCCTTGATGATTCACGTGTGAATCACCCATTTCATCCACCTAACGGATTTTTATCATTTTATCGGTTTTTATCGGTAATTCGGTCTCTTGGCTGAATTGCTTCTGCTTTCTTGGAGTTTTCGCATTGTTTCTATCCCATATTCATTGCCAAGAACTCTTATTGTAATTTATCCATGGAAATATGGTTGCCAGAGCTCCGTAGACCATCTTCCAAGAGTCATTGGTCTGACGAGAGGCAACACCCTGGTCTAACAGGCCTGTGCCATTGTAGGACCAAAAGTAGCGACCAGAGGGGGGTGAATGGGCGCCTAAAAAATTCTTTTGAATCAATGGCCTGCTCCCAACACCCAACGCACCTCAAAAAAACTTAGTAGGGAAAAAATAAACAGATCAAACCCTAACAGTATCTAGCCTAAAAACGACCGGTGTCCTAGACAAAGAAACACCAACACAGTGCTAATAGGTAGATTAACAGAGCATTTAACACATGGGCAGATCAAGGTTCACAGAAATAAATCATCACATCAAATAATCTGAGTGCACGTAAAATGAGAACTCTTACTGTTCAAAGTTGTCTCCTGAACGGTACTTGACAAAGCCTGTACGGTGCGAAGCCTGTAGTTGACGAAGCCTGCTTCGAGGTATGCAGTATCAAAGCGTGTAGTGGATGTGCCGAAGCATGCTTCAAAGTTGACGTGCGAAGTCTGACGGAGTCGAAGTATATCGCAAACTATAGAAGCTTGAACAGACGGGACTCACGAACCAGCACTCCAAAGCTCACAGAATTCAAAGTCAACACAAGACTTCGAAATACAAGCTTCAAAAAGTGGGACCCACACAACAGAAATGACAACAGGCAAAAACCACTCAGCATCACACTTCGAACGAAGCCAATCAGAGAGACAAGCTTCGAAGCTACCTTCGAATCCTCCCGAAGTAAGCTTGAAAAACAGTCGAAGAATGTCAGAATAATGCCTTCGAACAGAGCACACTTCAAAACAGAGTCCACAACAAGTTCAGAGTTACTGACGGCAGCGAAGCCTGTTTAAGGCGAACCTAGGCAATAGCGAAGTATGCTTCGGAACAAACAGCGAAGTCTGCACGGAAAATACAAAAGCTATGCCGAAGTATGTTTCTGTTGCCCAAGAGCATTACTTGCTGGAGCGTACTTCGAATACTTGAAGACAGAACAGTCGAAGGTCATTGAACGAAGTGCGTAGCTACCGAAGCTTGCTTCGAAGAGCACTGGACCAAAACCGGGAGCAAGACTTCTAACTATGCATTTCGGATATGCAGTGTAGAGAACTAGCTGGCGAAGTCTGTTTCTGCTGATGAAGTATTCTATGCAAAGTATACTTCGAACAACAGATCCTTCGAAGCCTACAAGACAGAGTCCGAAGTCTAAAGCTTTTATGCAGTGGGGTCCATGCCAGAGATTTACAAAGAAAATTCAAATGTGAAGCTATTTCAGAGGAAAAAGCGAATAGCCTGCAGAGCTATCCGAAAGGCTATGCAGAAGAAGCAGTAAGCATGCAGCTAGCTATGCCATGGGAAAGATGGTAGAGACTGCATCCTAGGCCTTAGGATGAAAAGCCTATGAAGAAAAAAATGAACAGCAAATCAACCAGCCGCGCAAACAACAAGAACAGTGCCAAGATAAAATAATTTCGCTTGGAGATAAAATCGATACAGGAACACCGCAGAAACTTTCAGAGTTGATGAACAGAACAAGCACGCAGAACGATGCAGCTGATTAATCGTGTTCACCGAGAAAGCAGATGGCTGAAATGAAACAGAGAACAAAAACCTATTTGAAGCGATTTCTCAGAGTATACGAGGGAAAACAGATGGCGGCGCTCGCAGGAAGAAACACACGGAGAGATAAACAAAAAGTGACCCACTCTTGATTAGTAAAGTGATTTCAGAAAAGGGTAACCTAACCCTAGGGATTGGGGCCCTATTTATAGGCAGCCCAATAGCCTAGGAATATTCCACCAGACCCTTAGGGTTTTTTATAGACGCTGAAATAAATGGAAAAAGGCCAAACTGCCCTTAGGATATTTTTACAGACTCGACTGACTGACTGTGGGCCTAAGGACAAAATAGTAAACTCCTATTTATAGATGACTTATCTGGAAGCGGAGCTTTCGTAGCGACTACGACTTCACTTCAGGATGGTCCGATCAAGATCAGCGGTCGTCAGTTTTGCGCCGAAACTGACAAAGCGTCCACCGACTTTGCACCAGGTACCCAGATTGGGCCGGCCCGATTCTACAGCTCTCTCAGCCCGGCAATCACTCGCCGCCCGTGTACCTGAGTCAATCCTGGTCAACAGCCCAGTGGATCCTCTGCTGCTCCTAGCCCATGTACCCGGATTGGGCCAGCCCGACTTCGCGGCCCCTCTACCCGATAGTCGCTCGTTGCCCGTGTACCTGAGTCACAAGTGGCCCAGACGCAGCAGTTCTTCTCCTCTTTTCAGTCCTCTTTGACTACCGTTGACAATGACTCATCACATCTGGAGCCATGAGGCCCATGCTCTTCAGCATGGCTCCTCAATCTCCCCCTTGATTAGTGCATTGTCAACACTTCTCTTCATCAGCTCCTCAGTACCTGCGAACACATGTGGAAACACGAAAACAAAGCACAAGAATACAGAGAAGAAGAAAAATAAAGTAAAAGTTTAACCCTAATGACCAAAAACTGAACAAAAGAAAAAATCGGTCATTATGGTTAACCAAAAGTAAAAGCTCAAAACGAGTGCAATCTCAGAATTATCAACAAGGATATCAAAAGAGTAAGGACAAACGGCACAAAAACTCCCCCTGAAACAAATCCCAGAGAAAGCCAAAATTCCCCCTTAAACTCTTCTCCCAAAATTTCTCTCCCTTGTTGACAAGTGGACTCATCAAGCAAGACTAAATGCACTCTAAAGAGACACAGAATCCCCGTAAATGCAACTCCCCCTCAAAATATGCAATGAATGCAACTGGGGTGCAAGTGGAGTGTAGAGAGCATGCTTCTTAGATATGATTGACTGCAATTACAACATCTAGCAGGTATAGCAAAAAGACATACTGTCTAAGACACATGGCATGTTTAGTGCAATAGATGATATCTAAAGAAAGACAATAGCACGCATTTTTCAATTTTTGCAAACAAAAGTATCACCACATTTTCTAGTTGACAAGCAAGGTAAAGCATGAGATGCTGAAGCTAACTGATATATACCATGATAAGCATTTTCCAAAAAAGTGCTTTAGCAAACTTGTTATCTTTTTAATTTTCAGGCTTTTTATTTTTCCTTTTTCATTTGTGCCTGGGGTTATTTGTATGTCAAATATTATGCTGACCGACCAAGTCAAACCTAGGCCAGAACTGGGCCATCAGAAGCTTAAGACATTGGTCTTGGTATACACTACACTGTCCTAGTTCATAACAAAGTGCTATGGTAAGTAGTCCAGAACAATGCAATGCGACAAAGCAAACCCACCTGGATCTTTTCAACTCAAGCATAAAAAGGCATGGAATTTTTATTTTTCTGATTTTTCATCATTTTTATAGCACATTTCCATGTTTAAAGCATAATGATGTCCAAGTTGCATATCTGCATCTAAGTAAGGAACTAGCTACAAGGCATGTAATAGATAGCAAAAGCATTCAACCTACACATGCTAGTTACCAGAAGCAATGGTGATCATTTTTTCAATTTTAAAGCATAAAAGCCATGCATATGACAGATATCAGACATATCAAGTTAACTGAAGCAAAGCATGATCATCGACAAGTAATCAAAAGCATGTCCCAGCTAGAATAAGTAAAGCAGATCAATCATATAACAGAAGCAGGCTCAAAGTGTGATATGTGAATATGCATGATATGAACACACCCAAAAAGTCTCAAAAAAAGAGTAAAGAAGAAAGAAAATCTGACGCAAAATATCCTAAAAAGGATACACAACACCCAAATCCCCTCGTAAACGCTCAAAAGTAGACTGATCTAGGGGTTTGGTGAAAATGTCAGCCAACTAATGATGGGTATCAACATGAACAAGGTCAATGGCACCTTTCTCATATTGATCCCGCAGAAAGTGAAAGCGCACATCAATGTGTTTGGTTTTTGAATGGAGACAAGGGTTTTTCCCTACACTAATAGCACTGGTGCTATCACAAAATAAAGGAACTCTGGTAGGAAAGAACAACCCAAAGACTCGCAAAGTGGAAATCATCCAAACTAACTGTGAGCAGCAGCTAGCAGCACCTACATACTCAGCCTCAGTGGTCAAAAGAGCAACTCCAGACTACTTTCGAGAAGACCAAGAAACAAGAGATGAACCAAGAAACTGGCAAGTACCGGAAGTCGACTTGCGATCCAACCGGCACCCACCAAAGTCCGCATCTGAAAAGCCAGATAAATCAAGAGATGATGATGTTGAATAATAAAGACCGAGATTGGGCACATAGGTAAGATACCTGAAAATGCGCTTGACAGCTTGCCGATGAGACGCGCGAGGTGAAGACTGGAAGCGCGCAAAAAGTCCCACGACGAACTGTATGTCTGGCCTCGTCGCCATCATGTACAACAGCGAACCGATCATCTCTCGAAACTCTCTCTCATTGACCTTGACGTTGCTCTCGTCCTTGTCCAGGCCCCCAAATGTGCCCATTGGGGTCATATGAGGCTTCATCTCTCCACCAAAGTCGAATTTCTTCAACATGTCTCTAGTGTACTTACCCTGGTGGATGAAGGTGTCGTCCTTGGTCTGCTTGATCTGGAGCCCTAAGAAGTACTTGAGCTCACCCATGAGGCTCATCTCAAACTCACTATGCATCTGCTCAAAAAACTTAGACACAAGAATATCAGTAATACAGCCAAAGATAATATCGTCCACGTAAATCTGAGCTACTAAGAAATCTGAAGCATCTCTGATCAAGAAAAGAGTTTTATCCATAGAACCCATCACAAAGCCCTTCCCCAACAAAAACTGCTTTAACCGGTCATACCAAGCCCTGGGGGCTTGCTTCAGACCGTATAAAGCTTTCTGCAGCTTAAAAACATGTCGAGGAAACTTAGGGTTCTCAAAACCAGGGGGCTGCCAAACATAAACCTCCTCCTCTATGTACCCGTTCAGAAAAGCACTTTTGACGTCCATTTGAAAAAGCTTAAAATCATTCGAAGCGGCAAAAGCTAAGAGAATGCGAATGGACTCAAGACGGGCAACAGGGGAGAAAGTTTCTTCAAAATCAATACCCTCTTTCTAGCAAAAACCCTGGGCAACTAGTCGAGCTTTGTTGCGCACCACAACCCCATCTTCACCTTGCTTGTTCTTGAACACCCACTTGGTGCCTATGGGGTTGCATCCGGGTGGCAGCTCAACTAGTGTCCAAACCCGATTGCGGACAAATTCTCAAGCTCTTCTTGCATAACATTAATCCAATTCGAATCAGAAAGAGCATGAGAAACATCTTTGGGCTCAAAAGATGCAACAAAAGCAGATTCAGCAAACACATCAAGAGAGTCAACAGACGAACGCAAAGTCCTTTTAGATAAATCACCGATGATGAGATCTGAGGGGTGATCACGCTGAACTGCTCGGGATCCCTGGTGATCTGAAGTCACCTCACCGGAGTCAGCAACTACCACCTCTAGACTCGACTGAGTGGGCTTGATCGAAGTGGAAGACGTGATCAGAGGTCCGCCCTCGTCCTTAGTCAAAGTCTTAGAAGCTGTGGGTTCTATAGACTATGCAGATGGTCCACCCTCATCAACAGGTGGAGTGTCATCATCTTCCTCGAAGATGGACTCTCCGAGCTCACCATCTCTAGAAGGCTCAAAAGAAGGTGTCAAAGAAGGCAAGGACTCATCAAAAGAAACCTCGCAAGTCAAGACAAGCTGATGGGAGTCGAGGTTCCAGACACGGAAGCCTCAAGAATGCAAAGCATAGCCAAGAAAAACTCCATCCCATCAACGAGACTCAAACTTGTCCAAATGCCCTCCCTTCTTGAGCACAAAGCACTTGCAGCCAAACACTCGCAAGTGGCTCACCTTGGGTTGTCTGCCAAACCGCAACTCATATGAAGTCTTACCAAGGTAAGCTCTAAGAAAAATGCAGTTGGCCAGATAGCAAGTCGTGTTCATGGCTTCAGCCCAAAAGTGCATAGGAGTCCTGTGCTCATCGAGCATCGCCTGGCCATCTCAACTAGCGTGTGGTTCTTTCGTTCCACAATGCCGTTCTGTGGGGGAGTGTAGGGAGCAGAAAACTGATGGTCAAGACCCTTATCACTACAAAAGCTGACGAACTGAGAGTTCTTGAACTCAAAGCCGTTGTCAAAGCGAATTGCTCGCATCTGACCATTGTTCTCATTCTTAGCTTCAAAATCAGGTCATGAACAAAATGAAAAGTTTCATCCTTAGACTCCAAGAAGAAAACCCACAAAAATCGAGAAAAATCATCAACAATCACAAGTGCGTACCACTTCCCACCGACTGAGTGTACCTGAGCTGGACCGACAGTGTCCATATGTAACAGCTCGCCCGTATACGAAGTCATCACCTGAGTCACAGGTGAGTGAGAAGCAGCAATCAAACATCGAGAAGGGCCAAAATAACTAGAGAAGTTAATCCGAAAAACCATACCGAAGGGTAAGATCCGGCAAATCAAAGACCCTCTAGAATCAATCACAGAAGAACTGCCCTTCTTAAAATGAACCTCCAACCCATCCTCAAGAAGTTGCGAAACAGAAATAAAATTGAAGTTCAAATTTCCATCCAAAGCAACGTTCTTTAAAGAGAAGTGGTCAGAGATGCGAATTGAGCCAATGCCATGTACCTTCCCTTGACCACTATTCCCGAAGGTGATGTATTCCTTAGAGATCTGGGGAGAGAGACTAGAGAACCATCTGCGATGTCCCATCATGTGGCGAGAGCATCCCGAGTCCATGATCCAAACGTCCTCCAGTCCCCGATCCTGCACAATCAGTGGTTGTAAGGGGGAGCAAATGGTCCGGCACCGGGTTTAGCAAAAGAACTAAACCAGTGTCGAGCCATCTGCTCAAAAGACGGAAAGAAGAAATCATCAGAAGAGTTTGGACCAAAACACGGCTCAAAGCGCGGTCCATGATTCTGCCTAGAACCTTGGCCACGAGGTCTAGGACCGCATCCAGAACGGCCTAGAGCTCTGCCGGCTCGAACACCACCATCTGGAGCACGGGCATGAAAGTCGTCTCCTCTACCACCACCTACACGACGCGGCCTGGCCTCCAGCCTCTCCCCGCGTCGAGGAACTTTCAATCTACCACACTATTGGTAGAACTTCTCTTGGCCACCACGAGCTCTCTCTGCTCTCTCAACCCGCTTCCTCCTGAAGCAAAACTCCGCAAGATGCCCGTCTCTTTGACAATACTCACAGTGGTAGGTGGGCTTCTTGGGATGTGGTTGAGGCTTGGGGTTCTTGGGCTTAGTGGTGTTTGTTGTAGTCTTCTTGGTGTGAGAGGGTCCAGGAAGAGAGTCAAGAGAAGTGTGGAGGTGTTTGGGCTTTGGAACCCAGATGGGCTTCTTGGGTGGAGCTTTGGGCTGTTCTTGGAACACTCCATCCTTGGGCTGACTAGCCTAGAAAGACTCAGTGGAGTGAGTCTTGGGGTATCTCTGCTCAGGAGTCATTTTACTCCACTCCACTGCCCGGCTAATGGCACTCTCAAAGTCAGCCTTGGTGTAGGTGTAGCCTACCCCAAACCCATCCTGCCTCTTAAATTGTTGGATCATCATGCCGAGCTGTAGCTCTCTGGCACTAATCCAACTCAGGATTGAATGGAGGTAAAAGTTTTCATTCTGGGCATCAGCTAGCTCCTCTCTCAAGGAAGGTAGTACCTTCACCTGAGACAAGCAGGTCTCACACTCTCTATCTACTTGGACAGACTTCTCGGCTTTCAGCTTAATCAACTCTAGTCTAAGAGACAAGCAGTTCTCACAGACAGTAGGTGGGACTGACAGTGTCTCAAGCTCTAGCCTAGCCTACCCCAACTCAGTTCTAACTCTCTCCAACTCGCTCAAATGCTCATCACCCTTGGCCAGCTCAGCTAGACTAGCTAGATGGGATGTGCAATCAGCACAGGGCACGACGATAGTGGCATGAGCATCTTTCAGCTCTAGCTGAGCGCTTTCAAGCTCAGTGGCCAAAGCGTCTCTCTCATCAACCCTTTATGTGTACCTGGACTTCAGAGTCGAGAGGTCACACAGAAGCACCTCACACTTTGGGCACTCACTGCTATCACCCAAGCAAGGGGAAGAAGATAGACTCTCAATTCTACCTTTGGCCACGACAAGCTCACTTTCTAGTTCATCTATCCTCTTCTTAGCCCCCCTAAGCAGTTTTTCCCGATATTTTAACTCCTGATGATTGCTTTCAAGTAAATCAACAATTTCTCGTCATCGTCAGAGTCATCGGAGGAGCCCTTCTCTTCCTTATCCCCAAGAGCCATTGAGCAGAAGCTCTTGTGGGATCTTCGGCGTTGATGTGAGCGGCTCTTCGGTCTATCCCTGAAAGCCATGAAGCAAAGGTCCGCCGGATCGTCCTTGTCCTTCCCCTTCCTGATGACAATCTCCTCATCACTTTAGCTCGATGAAGAGGAAGAAGACGTGGACCGCTTGGAGTAGCTCTTCTCCATCTCGGCGAAGAAAGCCTTGTCGCGCTTCTTGTTCTCTCGTCGGTAGTCCTTCAGGGCCTTTATGAAGAATTTGGTCTTTGGCTTGCCCTTGATGAAGGAGGAGCTGTCGTGCTTGCCGGAGTCGTGGAAGCCACCATCGGTGCCCTTCTTGTGACCATTGCGCTTGGGGCAGTCGGCGATGAAGTGTCCTGGGTCACCACACTCAAAGCACCCGGATTTCGTGCCGTGTCTTTTGAACATTCTCTTGTCATAAACACGATGCACCTTGTTGTTAAAGAGACACAAGTCATCATCTCCTAATGACTCAAGGTGATCCTCAGTGATAGACATCAAAGAGAAACCAACACAGCTCACAGAGGAGGGGTCAATAGATGGTGTAGCAAGAGCCAGGGTCTTTGAACTAGAGCCAGTGAGATTTGATCTCAACTGGGTGTCAACCTCAGTGGCCTTCAGCTTGCTAAACAACTCAGAAATGGTCAAGGTATCATAAGACGTGCTCTCAATGATAGAGGATACCTTGATCTCCCATATCTTAGGGTCCAAGGTATGGAGAACCTTGAGCGCCTGCTCATGATCTGAGACTAACTGAACACCGTAAGCCTTGTTGTCCCGAAGCTTGTTTATGATCGATTGAAAATGACAAAACAATGCTTCAACAGATTCACCCGGTTTTTGTGTGAAATTCTCATATTCACGCCGGTAGGTCTGATAGAGCCGAGCCTTGACCTGGGTTGTCCCCTCATGGTGTGCCTGAAGGGTAGCCCAGATCTCTCTCGCAGTGGTGAGATGGCTCACACGCTCAAATTCAGTGGGACATAAACCAGAGAACAAAATATTCACCGCTTTGTTGTTGTTCTGATGCTTGGTGATAATATCTGGAGAATTACGCTCAGCAACAGGCAACACTGTGAAAGTAGCGTGAATACAAATGTCCCAGATGTTCGATCTTTGGCTCATGAGATAGGCTCGCATGCGAGTCTTCCAATAATTATAGCCATAAGCTTCCAAGGACGAGACCTTTCCAGGAGACGTCATGACCACTACTGGGGTTTAGAACCGGTTAAGGTATGGAAAAAACCTTAACCAGGCTCTGATACCACTTGTAGGACCGAAAGTAGCGACCAGATGGGGGGGTGAATGGGCACCTAAAAAATTATTTTGAATCAATGGCCTGCTCCCAACACCCAACACACCTCAAAAAAACTTAGCAGGGAAAAAATAAACAGATCAAACCCTAAAAGTATCTAGCCTAAAAACGACCGGTGTCCTAGACAAAGAAACACCAGCACAGTGCTAATAGGCAGATTAACAGAGCATTTAACACATGGGCAAATCAAGGTTCACAGAAATAAATAATCACAGCAAATAATATGAGTGCACGTAAAATGAGAAGTCTTACTGCTCAAAGTTGTCTCCTTAACGGTACTTGACGAAGCCTGTAGTTGACGAAGCCTGCTTCGAGGTATGCAGTACCGAAGCCTGTAGTGGATGTGCCGAAGCCTGCTTCGAAGTTGACGTGCGAAGTCTGATGGAGTCAAAGTATATCGCAAACTATCGAAGCTTGAACAGACGGGACTCACGAACCAGCACTCCGAAGCTCACAGAATTCAAAGTCAACACAGGACTTCGAAATACAACCTTCGAAAAGTGGGACCCACACAACAGAAATTACAACAAGCAAAAACCACTCAGCAGCACACTTCGAACGAAACCAATCAGAGAGACAAGCTTCGAATCTACCTTCGAATCCTGCTGAAGTAAGCTTCAAAAAACAGTCGAAGAATGTCAAAATAATGCCTTCGAACAGAGCACACTTTGAAACAGAGTCCACAACAAGTTCAGAGTTACTGATGGCAGCAAAGCCTGTTTAAGGCGAACCTAGGCAATAGCGAAGTATGCTTCGGAACAAACAGCGAAGTCTACACGGAAAATACAAAAGCTATGCCGAAGTCTGTTTTTGTTGCCGAAGAGCATTACTTGCCGGAGCGTACTTAGAATACTTGAAGACAGAACAGTCAAAGGTCATTGAACAAAGTGCGTAGCTACCGAAGCTTGCTTCGAAGAGCACTGGACCAAAACCGGGAGCAAGACTTCTAACTGTGCACTTCTGATATGCAGTGTAGAGAACTAGCTGGCGAAGTATACTATGAGATAGACTCCGAAGTCTAAAGCTTTTACACAGTGGGGTCCATGCCAAATATTTATAGAGAAAATTCAAATGAGAATCTATTTCAGAGGAAAAAGCAAATAGCCTGCAGAGCTATCCGAAAGGCTATGCAGAAGAAGCAGTAAGCATGCAGCTAGCTATGCCATGGGAAAGCTGGTAGAGACTGCATCCTAGGTCATAGGGATGAAAAGCCTATGAATAAAAAAATGAACAGCAAATCAACCAGCCGCGCAAACAACAAGAACAGTGCCAAGATAAAATAATTTCGCTTGGAGATAAAATTGATACAGGAACACCGCAGAAACTTTCAGAGTTGATGAACAAAACAAGCACGTAGAACGATGCAGCTGAGTAATCGTGTTCACCGAGAAAGCAGATGGCTGAAAGGAAACAGAGAACAAAAACCTGTTTGATGCGATTTCTCAGAGTATACGAGGGAAAACAGATGGCGGCGCTCGCATGAAGAAACACACGGAGAGAAGAACAAAAAGTGACCCACTCTTGATTAGTAAAGTGATTTCAGAAAAGGGTAACCTAACCCTAGGGATTGGGGCCCTATTTATAGGCAGCCCAATAGCCTAGGAATATTCCACCAGACCCTTAGGGTTTTTTACAGACGCTGAAATAAATGGAAAAAGACCAAACTGCCCTTAGGATATTTTTACAGACTCGACTGACTGACTGTGGGCCTAAGGACAAAATAGTAAACTCCTATTTACAGATGACTTATCTGAAAGTGGAGCTTTCATAGCGACTACGGCTTCACTTCAGGACGGTCTGATCAAGATCAGCGGTCGTCAGTTTTGCACCGAAACTGACAAAGCGTCCACCGACTTTGCACCAGGTAGCCGGATTGGGCCGGCCCGATTCCGCTGCTCTCTCAGCCCGGCAATCACTCGCCACCCGTGTACCTTAGTCAATCCTAGTCAACAGCCCAGTGGATCCTCTGCTGCTCCTAGCCCATGTACCCGGATTGGGCCAGCCGGACTTCGCGGCCCCTCTGCCCGACAATCGCTCGTTGCCCGTGTACCTGAGTCACAAGTGGCCCAGACGCAGCAGGTCTTCTCCTCTTTTCAGTCCTCTTTGACTACCGTTGACAATGACTCATCACATCTAGAGCCATGAGGCCCACGCTCTTCAGCATGGCTCCTCAGCCGTGCCGTCATCTGATGTGCTGGCACGCACTGGTATGACCGGCGACATACGGACGGTCGGACCGGGGTTTGCAGGAGGCATCGGTGATGCCTCGCATCAGCACCGGAGTCCCCCTTCGGTCCCCTTCGACTACTGTCCGGTGTAACCGAAGGCTAAGGGCTAGAGACCCCTTCGGCCACCCCCTCACAAATCAGGCAGGAGACCCCTTCGGTCAAACCCCTCGCACAACTGGTCTGACAGGCAGTATAACATCAGTCTTAACGACTTACCTTAGCCGGTCTGACCACCAAGTGGGCTTCAGTCCAATCGGCCCTAAATTGGCCGGTTGGATATTTTCATCTACAACTCGGTTAATTGAATAATAGTTTTCTATTGTTTAATTGCTCGATGACTCCACCCTCCCTTGTCACTCTCTAGGGTCATCGGAATGCGACGTTGGTGCAATGTTACGCTTAGGAATTTATTTCTAAGTATTCACGCACTTTTGGATCATCGGATCGGTGTCAGTGTGTTTGACACTTTGATCGTCGTATTTTAGTGTCAACATCCGCTTCAGGTATTAATGTTATTGAAATTAATCTTGCTACTCGTCCAAATGATTCAAGGGTATTTGATACTAGGTCGATGATTCATACTTGCAAATCATTGCAGGGGTTGAGTAGGACAAGAAAGTGTGCTAGTGGCGAGTTGGATGTCTGTGTCGGAAATGGTGCAAAAGTTATAGCATTGGTTGTCAACGTTTATTCACTGTCACTACCTTTAGGACTAGTTTTGGAGTTGAATAATTGTTATTTCATTCCCGCCTTAGGCAGAGACATTATCTCTTCTTCATGTTTAGAAGAAGATGGTTTTGAATTCGTAATAAAGAACAAGTGTTGTTCAATATTTTCGAATAGCATGCTCTATGGTGTTTGTCCATGGATGAATGGATTATATATTCTGAGTCTTGAAGATGCACATGTTTATAACATAAGTACAAAGAAAAAACGACTCAATGATTTGAATCCCACCTACATCTAGCATTGTCATTTGGGTCATATAAACGATAAGCGCATATAGAAGATCCATAGCGATGGACTTTTGGAGTCATTTGATTTTGAATCATACGACACATGCGAGTTTTGCTTACTTAGCAAAATTACAAAGAAACCTTTCACTAGTCAAAGTGAGAGGGCGAGTGAGCTATTGACTATTGTACATACTGATGTATGTGGACCAATGAGCCATGTCGCAAGAGGTGGTTTTTAGTACTTCATCACTTTTATCGACGACTTTAGTAGATATGGTTATGTATACTTGATGAGGCATAAGAGGGAGTCCATCAAAAAGTTCAAGGAGTTCCAAAATGAAGTACAAAATCATATGGGCTAGCGATATTGGCTCACACGAAAAAGGCTACTAATCCTACAATCGTAACACTAATTACGGATGAAAAAAAAATTCTTTCATCTAACATATATATAGCGGGGATTTCCACTCTTATGCGTATGGTTTTGAGTGGAAGGACCTATTGATTGAAGCACTTCTTTCAACATGTAGGAGAACATACCTACCTTTACTTGTGGTTTGATAAGTAGGTCAACAAAGTATTTAAATAAGACATCCACTGGTAAGGACAAACAAAAGTAGAGTGCAGTTGAGGAAAAAGCTCTTTATCTCAGCTTGAGAATGCTACTCTATTCCTAGAATTATCCATCTCCATCTTTAACTATTCGACCTTCTCCTTGAAATAAGGAAGGGAATGAAGATGGCATTGAATGCCCTTTCCGCAAGAAGGATAGGAGTGAATATTTGAGCCATGACTTTAGTGATCATCTAATGTAGTGTGGAATTGTTGCATAACTAACTCCACCCAACATGCCCCAGTGTAATGGAGTGCCCGAGTAGAGAAACCGCACTTTGTTGGACATGGTTCGGTCTATGATGAGTCATGTTTATCTTCCATTATACTTTTGGGGACTCACTCTAGAAACTGCCACTTTCATGATAAATAGAGTTCGATCTAAGTCAGTAGAGAAGACACCATATGAGATGTGGTATGGGAGGCATCCCACTTTGTCTTTTCTAAATATTTGGGCTTGTGAGGCGTATGTCCAACGTTTGATGTCTGTCAAGCTCACTCCTAAATATGACAAGTGCTTCTTTGTGGGATATCCTAGGGAAACCAAAGGATACTATTTCTATAATAGAGAAGTGGGCAAAGTGTTTGTCGCTAGGAATGGTCTATTCCTTAAGAAATATTTTCTCTCAAAAGGAGTTAGTGGGAGGACGGTGCATCTCGAAGAGGTTCGAGAGCCGTTGGAAGGTATTCTAGATCCCGCTAAATGACAACAGGATGTGCAAGGTGTTGCAGAGCATGTTGTAGAGACACTAAGGAGCCATGTTGAGGATCATGGGCGTCATGGCTCCAGAAGTGAAGAGTGATTGTCAACAGAAGTCAACGATGGAGAGAGAGAGAGGAGATGAATAGGAAAAGAGAGACATGTCATGTCTTGGACCGCGTGTGACTCAGGTACACGGGCGGCGAGCGACTGCCGGGCAGAAGGGCCGCAAAGTTTGGCCGACCCAATCCGGGTATATGGGCCAGGAATGGAAGAGGATCTGCTAGTCTGTTGACCGGGTTTGACTCGGGAAAATGGGTGGCGAGCGATTAACGGGTGGAGGGAGCCGCGGAATCGAGTCGGCCCACTCCGGCTACCCGGTGCGAAGACAATAGATGCTTTGTCGGTTTTATCGTAAAACCGACACATCTATCCAGACCGCCCATCGGAGATCCGTCGATCCTGAAGCGAAGTCGTAGCATCTACGAAAGCTCCCTGTCAGGACAAGCTATCAGTATATAGGATTTTACTATTTTGCCCGTTGGGCCCGTAGTTTTATTTTTGCGTCTGTGTGTAATTTACCCTAGGGGTAAATGTGTCTTTTCCACTTTTTTAACTGCCTATATAAAGGCCTTGTATCCCCCTAGGATTTCCCAACTCATTCAAATGAAAAATTAGAGTTCAAACTTTTTATTCTAGACTTTTCCCTGTTTCCACTCCTATTTTCTTGCGCCTCTGCCACTATTTTCGTTTCCATCTCCAATGGTTTTGTGAGGGACCACTTCGCCTACTGTTTGGCTTTGTTTTTTTTCCGTTTTTATTCTTCCCGAGAAAACTGGTCGTCTGTTTTTCCAGCGCAGGGCGGCGCCTGACGCTCGGCGGGACTTCTGTCTTCTGTGCTCGCACGAGGCTTTGAGCAAGAGTCATGCAGCGCATGGAGGAGCCATGTGCGCATGGCGCTATCGAAGGCACGAGGCACACTGGGCTAGGAGGAGCGACACAGTGCTCTGCGCTAAGCGCCTGGTTGCGAGGAGTGCATGACGTGCAAAAGCTTTTGCATAAACTCTTCAACAATAGTGTACTATGATATTTTTATTACCTCATTTCTTGTGCATCTATAGTATTTTGTATGCTTTTATTATCTTGAGCAATTTCTGTGATTGATAAGAGTATGTGTCCTGATGAGATATAAATTGATTTGTTGATTGATTTGTGAGTAGTTGTTAATCTGCCATTAAGCACTTTGGTGGTGTCTTTTTGATTAGGACACCGGTCATTTTTAGGCTAGATTATTTTCACTGTTTGAGATCTGTTTTGTTTCCGTTGGTTGTCTTTTGAGGTGCGTTGGGTGTTGGGAGAAGGCCATCAATTCAAAAGAATTTTTGAGGCGCCCATTCACCCCCTCTGATCGCTACTCTCGATTCTATAAGTGGTATCAAAGCCTGGTTAGGGTTTTCCATACCTTAACCGGTTCTAACCCAAGGTAGAGATCATGACTTCTGCTGGTAAGGTTCCATCCCTTAAGGTCTTTGGCTATAACTACTGGAAGACTTGCATGTGAGCCTATCTATTGAGTCAAAGCTCAGGGATATGGGACATGTGTGTTTGTGCCACATTCACTGTGCTTTCGTCTGCTGAGCGTACTAGTCCTGAGATAGTCGCTCTGCATGACATGAACAACAAGGTAGTGAACATACTGTTTTTTGGTGTAGGTCCCAGTGAGTTTGAGCATGTTAGCCATCTCGACACTGCTCGAGAGATCTAGGATACCCTCTAGGCACACCATGAGGGGACATCTCAGGTCAATGCTAGGCTCTATCAGACCTACCGGTGTGAGTATGAAATTGTGTCACAGACGCTGGGAGAGACCATCGAGGCTTTGTTTGGTTGCTTTCAGTTGATCATTAACAAGCTTTGGGCCAACAAGGCTGATCGTGATCTGCTGGTTTCAGATCATGAATAGGCGCTCAAGGTTCATCATACCTTGGACCCTAATATCTGGGAGATCAAGGTATCCTCTTTTGTTGAGAGCGCTTCTTATGATAAATTGATTGTCGCAGAGTTTTTCAGCAAGCTCAAGGCCTCAGAGGTTGATATCCAGTTGAGATCAAATCTCACTAGCTCTGGATCAAAAACTCTGGCCCTTGTGACACCTTCTCCTGATCCTACTGCTTCTCTGAGTTGTGCTTTTTCCTCCTTGATGTCTATCACTAAGGACTAGTTGGATCTGTTAGGAGATGATGACTTGTGTTTGTTCAGCAACCAAAGATTTCGCAAGAGTGTCTGCTCAATGGATCTTAGGAATAAAGAAGATAACGGCTCCTCTGACAACTCCGATGACAACGCCGAAGAGATGGTATCTTCCTATGAACGTGAAGTCAGCGAATTACTTGAAGAGAACTATCAGGAGTTGAAATATCGGGAGAAATTTCTTAGAGGGGCTAAGAAGAGGATATATGAGCTTGAGAGTGGGCTTGCTATGGCCAATAGCAATATTAAGAGTCTATCTTCTTTCCCTTGCTTGGGTGAGAGTAGTGAGTACCCCAACTGCGAGGTTATGCTGTCTGACCTGACTACTTTGAAGTCTAGGTACACAAAGAGGGTTTATGAGAGAGACACTTTTGCCACTGAGCTTGAAAGCGCTCTGCTGGAGCTGAAAGATGCTCATGCCACTACTGTCGTGCCCTGTAGAGACTGTCCATCCCATTTAGCTGTTTTAGCTGAGCTGAGAGCCAAGAGTGATGAGCAGTTGGGTGAGCTAGAGAGAGTTTGCGCTGAGTTAGAGCAGACTAAGCTTGAGCTTGAGACATTGTCAGTTCCACCCACTGTCTGTGAGAACTTCTTGTCTCTGAGGTTGTAGCTGATCAAGCTAAGAGCTGAGAAGTCTGTTTAAGCTGATGGAGAGTGTGAGATCTGCTTGTCTCAGGTGGAGGTGCTAGCTTGCTTGAGAGAGGAGTTAGCTGATGCTCAAAATGAGAAATGTTACCTCCGTCAGATCTTGAGTTAGGTGAGTGCTAGTGAGCCTCAGCTCTGCATGATGATCCAGCAGTTCAAGAGGCATGATGGGTTTGGAGTAGGTTACACCTACACCAAGGCTGACTTTGAGAGTTGCTAGAGTCGTGTAGTGGAGTGGAGTAAGATGACTCTAGAGCAGAGATATCACAAGATTCACTCCACTGAGTCTTTTCTGGCCAGTCAGCCCAAGGATGGAGTGTTCCAAAAACAACCTAAAGCTCCACCCAAGAATCCTATCTAGATTCTGAAGCCCAAACACCTCCACACTTCTCTTGACTCTCTACCAGGACCCTCTCATATCAAAGAACCAACACCCAACACAACCAAGCCCAAGAAACCCAAGCCTTAACCACATCCCAAGAAGCCTACCTATCATTGTGAGTTCTGTCAGAGAGATGGGCATCTTGCGGAGTTCTGCTTCAGGAGGAAGCGGGTTGAGAGAGCAGAGAGAGCTCTAGGTGGGCATGAGCAGTTCTACCAGTAGGGTGGTAGACAGAGAGTCCCTCCATGCGGAGAGAGGCTAGAGGTTAGGGCACGTCGTGTAGGTGGTGGTATAGGAGAAGGCTTTCGTGCCCGTGCTCCGGAGGGTGGTTTTCGCTCTAGCAGAGTTCTAGGTCGTTCTGGATATGGCTTTGGACCTCGTCGTTGTGACACTAGGCAGAACCGTGGACCGCGCTTTGAGCCGCGTTTTGGTCTAGACTCTTATACTTCTTTTTGCTTTCCGTCCTTTGAGCAAATGGCTCAACACTGGTTTATCTCTTTTGCTAACCTTGGTCTCAGACCGTTTGTTCCCCCGTATGACCATTAATTTTGTTGGATTGAGGCCTAGAGGACATATGGATCATGGATTCGGGATGTTCTCACCACATGACAGGACATCACAGATGGTTCTCCAGCCTCACTTCCCCGAGATCCAAAGAGTACATCATTTTCGGGAACAATGGTCAAGGGAAGGTACACGGTTTCGGCTCAATTCAAATTTTTGAACATTTCTCCTTGAAGAATGTTGCTTTGGTTGGAAATTTGGGTTTTAATTTGGTTTCTATTTCGCAACTTCTTGAGGAGGGTTTAGAGGTTCATTTTAAGAAGGGCATGTCTTCTGTTCATTCTAGAGAGTCTTTTGTTTGCCAGATCTTACCCTTCGGTAACATTTTTTGGATTGATTTATCTAGTTCTTTTGGCCCTTCTCATTGTTTGATCGCTGGATCCACCTGTGAGCTCTGGAGGTGCCATAGGAGGTTATGTCATTTGAGCTTTGATCTGCTAGTCAAGTTAAGCTCTATGGACCTCATCCGAGGATTGCCCAAGCTTAAGATGGAGAAGGATCTAGTTTGCCATCCCTATCGTCATGGGAAGATGGTTGCTGCTTCTAACACACCTATGACTCAGGTGATGACTTCGTACCTAGGAGAGATGTTACATATGGATACTATTGGCCGAGCTAGGGTATGTTCTGTCGGTAGGATGTGGTACGTGCTTGTGATAGTTGACAATTTTTCTCGATTCTCGTGAGTTTTCTTTTTGGAGTCTAAGGATGAGGCTTTTCATTTTGTTCATGACCTGACCCTGATGATGAAGAATGAGAACAATGGTTGGATGTGAGAAATTCACTCTGACAATGGTTCTGAGTTCAAGAATTCTCAGTTCGTCAGCTTCTATAGTGATCAGAGTCTTGAGCACCAGTTTTCTACTCCTTACACTCCCCCATAGAATGGCGTTGTGGAACGAAAGAACCACATGCTAGTCGAGATGGCCAGGACGATGCTCGATGAGCATAGGACTCCTAGGCGCTTTTGGGCTGAAGCTATGAACACAACTTCTATCTGGCCAACCGTATTTTTCTTAGAGCTTACTTATGTAAGACTTCATATGAGTTGTGGATTGGTAGACAGCTCAAGGTGTGCCACTTACGAGCGTTTGGCTGCAAGTGCTTTGTGAGGGCATTTGGACAAGTTTGTGTATCGTTGTTGGGATGGAGTCTTTCTTGGTTATGCTTTGCATTCTCGAGGCTTCCGTATTTGGAACCTTGAATCCAAGCAGCTTGTCGAGACATGTGAGGTTTCTTTTGATGAGTCCACGCCTTTGCTTACTTCTTCTATTGAGCATTCTGGTGATGATGAGCTTGGAGAGTCCATCTCTTAGGATGATGATGAGACTCCTGGTGTTGATGAGGGTGGGCCTTCTTCGCAGCCTACAGACCCCACACCTTACGAGACTTTGACTGAGGACGAGAGCGGACCTCTGATCACTTCTTCCACTTTGATCGATCCCAGAGGTGCCAGCTATTGACTCCGGTGAGGTGACATCTGACCACCTAGGATCCCGAGCAGTTCAGCATGACCACCCCTCAGAGCTCATCATCGGCAATTTCACTACGAGATCCTTGCATTCTCAGGCTAGTTCACTCGATGTTTTTACTGAGTCTGCTTTTGTTGCCACCTTTGAGCCTAGATATGTTTCTCATGGTTTATCTGATGCAAATTGGATAAATGTCATGTAAGAAGAGCTTGGAAATTTTGTTCGCGATCGGGTTTGGACAATAGTTGAGTTGCCACGTGGATGCAACCCCATAGGCACCAAGTGGTTGTTTAAGAACAAGCAAGGTGAAGATGGGGTTGTGGTGCGTAACAAGGCTTGATTAGTTGCCAGGGTTTTTGCCAGAAAGAGGGTATTGATTTTGAAGATACTTTCACCCCTATTGCCCGTCTTGAGTCTATTCGCATAGTCTTGGCATTTGCTACTTCTAAAGGTTTTAAGCTTTTTCAAATGGATGTCAATAGTACTTTTCTGAACGGGTACATAGAGGAGGAAGTCTATATTAGGCAGCCCCTATTTTGAAAACTCTAAGTTTCCTCGACATGTTTTCAAGTTGTAGAAAGCTTTATATGGTCTAAAGCAAGCCCCTAGGGCTTGTTATGATCGTTTAAAGTAGTTTTTGTTATGGAATGGCTTTGTGATCGGTTCTGTGGACAAAACTCTTTTATTGATCTGAGTTGGTGTTGAAACGAAAATGCGCCAAACACACTGACGCCGATCCGCCGATCCAAAATCGTGTGGATATTTAGGAGTCTTCCCCTAAATGTAACTCAACGCCGACGCTGCGTTCTGACGATCCTTAAATAGTGGTAAGGAAATAACAAAGTCGTCAGGCAATCAAATAATATTAATCTAAAATTATTCAATTCACTGATGTGTGGTAAATAACTAATAATAATACCTAATTAAACCAAACCGGCCAAAATAGGGCCGGTT
Organism: Zizania palustris; assembly: GCA_019279435.1. NCBI lineage: Eukaryota > Viridiplantae > Streptophyta > Magnoliopsida > Poales > Poaceae > Zizania > Zizania palustris. The sequence continues at coordinate 79,376,904 of JAAALK010000283.1, read as the reverse complement.
GGACCGAAACATCACAAGCGGTCAGATCGGCTGAGGTAGTCCATTCAGACCGAGGGTACACGACTTGTCTGGCCAACAGTGAGGGGCTCACCAAATGGGGCCTCAGCGTGCGATGTGAAGTGTCGACCACTACCCTTCGGCCGGTCAGACCGAGGTTGTACCTCCAGTCGGACTGCAAGTGGCCGAAGGGGTCAGGTGCACTATGGTAGAAGTTACCTTCGGCGCGAACCCTAGCCTTTGATTGGTCTGACCAAAGGGTTGGCTCTAGTCGGACCAAGGGGCGTGCGGCACTCCGGACGATGGGCAATGGCATCTGGCACGAAGGAGCCCAAAGCATCCTACGATGCCCGGTCAGACCGGCCTTAGGCTACCGGTCGGAACACAGCGTGCTGGTGCATCAGGTGACGGCGTGGCACGGTCCGGTCGGACCGGGGCAACGCTGCCGGTCGAACCGACAGTCCCTAGAAGATGGTTTCCTGACTCCGGCGACCGTCTTCTCGTCGGTAGATGAATCCAAAGTTCTTGGAGGATGAATATGGGATGAAAATACTACGAAAAATACCAAGAGATCAAAGTAATTCGGACAGGAGACCGAATTACCAAATAAAACCGATAATACGATAGAAATCCGTTTCATGGATGAAACGGATGATTCTCGAGCGAACCGACAAGGACTTACGTCATTACGATGCGGCGCACGGATGGTTTACAATGCAAATAAGCAAAGATGTACGTGCTAAGCTAATCCTAGGGCAAGGAAAGTAGATTTAAAAGTAAAGGTACGATTCAAGGAAATAATAGATTAGATCTATTAGGTTTTTTTGGGGGCTCCTTGAATCGGCCTTGCCTCTATTTATAGAGGTTGGTCATGAGTGCCTAGACTCTAATCTGTATTGGACACGGGTTCCAAGTCGTCAATAATTAATTAGAGATAAAATAGACCCGAAATCAGCTAATCTAAATCGAATACAGATTGGGCCAGTCTGACCGAGCCCATATGGCCGGTTAGACCGGGCCTACATGGCCGGTTGCACCGGTTTGTGTCAGGTCTCCGCATATTTTCGGTAAAACTACCAAAAAGTGATATTTTGACCATTAATGCCATTTTTTGCTATCAACACATGCCCCCCTGCATTTTGGCAAACTTTAGTGAGCCAAAAGCATAATGAACTAAGGGTGATATGCTTCATATCGGCCTTTCGACACTTCAAGAATTTTGCCACACACTTGGGAAGTACCTTTTCAAATACCTACCATTCAAAGCTCTATGAAATCGTTCTCCTTGAAGAGACTCTAGCAAATATGCATTACCTGGATCAATTTCAACAACTCTAAAAGGACCTTCCCAACTAGGCGACCATTTGCCAAATTTTGGGCTCTTAGTGCCTAAAGGCAAATCATCTTCCAAACCAAGTCACCAACTTGAAATGATTTTGCTCTCACCTTCTTGTTATAAGCTCTAGCTACTCTTCTGTTGTCTCTTTCTATTGCCTCTAGAGCTCTTAACCTCTTATCGGTCACCTCTTCCAAATTATCTTTCAAAAGAGTTTCATACTCAAAGATCGATAAGCCATCTTGCTTAAGTAACCTCAAAGAACCAAGATTCCTCTCTACGGGTAAAACGTCTTCTTGTCCATATACTAACTCATATGGACTTACTTCAGTGGCACCATGCTTAGAAACTCTACATGCCCACAATGCCTCAAAAAGCACTTCATGCCACCTTTTAGGAAACTTTTCAATATTTTTCTTAATGAGCTTATTCATAGTTTTATTACTAGACTCAGCGTGACCATTGGCCTGAGCATAGTATGATGAAGAGTTCATCAACTTTATACCATAAGATTCGGCAAAATCACATAATTCTTTAGAAACAAATAAAGCACCTTGATCTGTACTAAGAGTTTGAGGGATAACGAATCTATGTATAATGTGCTTCAAGATGAAATAAATTACCTTATTCTGCATCAAGTTATTGAGAGGCACTGCCTCAGTCCACTTGGTTTAGTAATCTGTAGACATCAACACGAATTGATGCCCTTTTGAAGAGGAAGGATAAATTTGGTTGATGAAGTCTAAATCCCAACCTCGAAACGACCATGGTTTGATAATAGGATTAAGTAAAGATGTAGGAGCTAGCTGAATATTACCAAACCTTTGACAAGCTTCACATTCTCTATAGTACTTAAAACAGTCCTCAGTCATAGTCGGCCAATAAAAATCCGCTCTTTTAAGCATCCAACTCATTTTCTGGGCCGACTGATGATTACCACAAAGACCTTCATGTACTTCACCCACAACAAATCTAGACTGATCGGCACTCAAGCATCTAAAAAGTACTCCATCAACAGTTCGGTGATACAACTCGTCATCGAGCAATACAAATTTAAACGCTTGCCGCCGAACTTTCCGATAAACCCGCTTACTAGGATCTCTCAAATATTGAATAATTGGACTTCTCCAATCATCCTCATGATTACCTGATGTACTCACCAAATCCTCACTCGAATTGGCATCCAAATCATAAATATTAACCTGCCCCCATGCCCTGAAACCTCCTGATAGGGGGCGGTCAGACCGGCTGTGGGATCGGAATGGGGACTAGAGGGGGGGTGAATAGGCGCCTCGACACTTTCTCATGAATGTGATGGCCTGTTCAAATCACCCAACGCACCTCCGCACAATTCAAATTTCAAGTCTGAATCAAACAGTGCAAATCAGAGCAAAAGCGTTTTTCAAAATTCTGTTCAGATTAAATCAAAGTTTGAACACTCGATCTGTATTATCGGTATTTGAAACTCCGAACTTTAGAGTCTATTTCGACAACTCAATGGTCGACAGAGGGATATCGACAGTTGGATCACCGATAATGTTCAGAGGTTCAAAAACATTCTTTGATTTAATCACTCAACACTTTAGTTTAGAATTGCTCAATCAAACATAATACTCAAAACAGCATATGTAACCAAATCAAGCAACTCCAAAAATATTCTAGCAGTAAAATGCCATTTCTGAAAAATTGCTTGATGATGAATAGTAACACTGGATATAGAGCTGAACACAAAATCAGTTTTCTCATACCTTTCAAATCTGTAATGCAAACTCAACCAAACATCTGAACCAAATATTAAATTTCAGAACCAATTTGATTTAAGCACACAAGTTTCAGCAACTAAAACATCTATAACCTCAAATAATTCAAAACTGAAACAGATGAGGAAAAGAGCTTTAACTCAGCTGAAAACAATACTCAATGAATACATGTTCAGTTTAAAATAGAGCTGAAATAGATAACAATAAACCTCTACTCTGATGAAAACTATAATCAAAAGCTCAATGGTTCAGTTTGAGACAATTCAGATTTAAAACAAAATTGACAAACTGCAATACCATGCTATACTACTGAAACTGAATAAAAATACTCACGGTGAACTGAGTTTCAAATAGCACTTGGACTGAATTTAAGATTTCATCTCAAATGATTCAATGCTGAAAGCTGAATTCAGATTTTCAGTTCTGAATAGATAAATCACTTTTGAGTAGCACTTCAGAAAATTTGAACATTAATCTAAATAGCACTTGGACAGAATGCTTCTATTCAGAAAACTACTTTCAGAACAGTATTGATTCAGATTCTAAATTCAGATCACTTCTGAAAATATACAGGACAGTACACAGATTAAATTCAAAACTGATCTAGACTTCTGGTATGAAACTGAATTTCAGAACAGGTGTTTCATTTAGTGAACAGCAAAAATTCAAAACAGCTGAATAAAGCAATCTGAACTGAAACAATGTTTTCAGATAATCCTTTGAACTGAAAACTATTCAGAATCTTTAAAGTAACAACTCTGGCTCAGATTTTAATTTGAATTCCAGATTTAACAAGTTATCAATTCGGTACAGAAATCATTTCAACCATATTAATCAATCAATCAGTTTCAACATTTAGGATTCAGGATTAAACATTCAGTGAATACATGTAACTTAAAGGGATTTAGCAACTATTAGAACAGAGCTACACATAAATCAGTCTTACTATAATCATCTTCAAGACAGATCACTTGAACAGGGGTCATCTGATTTCTTGTGAAGAACTTGAAGTAAGTTCTCTTGATCAATTGCTCAAACCAGATTAGGAATATCAGTAATCAAATTACTCAAACAAATCTCAGCTCAAATCTGTTCTGAATAGCCAGTGCAGCAATAACAACAAACAAAATCTTGACACTGAATAGTGCTCTCGGATCATGAATAGTGAATGCAGAAGAGTAATCAAGAGAAGATCTCCATCATCACATATTAGATGAATTGATGAACATATTTCAGAAGAGTAATGTTTCAAGAAAGTAAAATGATCTCAGCACATATATTTTTCTCAACTTTTCTAGCAAAACTGGCAGTCCATGACAATAGACATAAGAACCACAAATTTGAAAATATTTGCACCAAGATACATTCACAAATGATTTGCTCAAGAAACACTTAAATGATCAGCCAAAATGTTGATGAACACTTGATAAAACATTTCATCAAACATGTAAAGAGCTATATCATAACCTAAAATAATTTTTATGGAATTTTTCAGTGCTGAGGTCCCTTTTTTGAGCAGCCAACTTGGGGGGATAATATTCTACCAACTCATGTTCTAGAAGCCCCCATTTTACACAAAGACCCTTAGTAATTTCAGAATTAACAATTCTGAAAATTACCCTATAAAACCTAAAAGTAAAATTACAAATTGACTCTTCTTTTAATATAATTTCACAGTAGAGCCACTCTAAAAATTATACCAAGAGGTTACACTACAAACTGAAAATTTAAACTAATACTAGACACCTATTTATTGAATTAACAAAAAACATTTAATGTTTCGACGGTTGTCAGCAAAAACTAACAAAGCCTCTCAACCCTTGGACTCGTGACACCGCTTCGCGACTCCGAGCGCCAGCAAGCCACTTCTGATCTCGATCCCCTCGAACCGCCTGAATGCTTGTCCTAGCCTCCTTCTCGCAAACCTGGTCGTCACGCTGTCACAGTCAGCCGTCCATCCAAGTCTCGCTCCATCTCTTCGTGAACTCTTGAGATCTTCTCCAACTTCGTCCAGCCTCCCTGATCCTCCGTCATCAAGCTCCCCACTCGACCCTCGATCACCCGCCGTCGACAATCGGTCAGCATCTCCTCCCTGCACAAACAAGACAAGCCAAAACAAGAACGCGACGCACCGCTAAAACCCTCGGCAGCCAAACCTCCATTTCACATTGAACCCCTCGATGCACTCAAACCACTCTCAACCACTCAACCGCTCAAATGCTCATCCTTGTCAATCAGTCATCATCCAGACCGAAACTGCCCTTGGTTTCTCAATCTCCCCCTTGATGAGTGCATTGACAACCCCAAAGCAAAGACATGATGAGTGTGGGATCGAAATGGCGACTAGAGGGGGGAGTGAATAGGCGCCTCGACACTTTCTTTCGAAGTGATGGCCTAATCAAATCACCCAACGCACCTCTGAAAACACAAAATCACGTTTCAATTCAAACAGTACCAATGTTAAGCTCAAACAGAGTCAAACACTCAAAAACAACTTTGTTTCATGTTCCTAGACAACATCTAACAGAAATACTCACTCTGAAGAACAATTTCAAGTGTAGACAGTAAATCAGAACGAGTTAACTCAATCATAATTGAGAATCAAATACTTCTGAAATTTTTAGGACGGTGAATAGTAAAGGTAAATTCAGTAAAGCACATTTGTTAAACTTTGGTTCAATTTGCAAGTTTCAAATTCAGATTCTCTTTCGTTTAGCACATGCCAAAACAAAACATGATAAGAATTATGGATCCTAAACTTCATAGCTCTAATCATACAAATTTAGAGTTCTTTGAAGAATATTCAAAAAGAACAACACTATTCCTTAACCGACAACACACAGAATAAGGAAAACTGAACCAATCTGAATCAACACTTCAACACACACTCATGATTTGTTTCTACTAGAGTTTATCAACACAGATTCATTTCTATTCAAAACAGTAACTGAAACACAACACTCCTTGATGATTGAAACAGTAGAACCAGAAGTATTAAATCAGGATTTAATCTATTTTAGAACACTATTCGCTGTAAGAATATTTTCATGAGAGTATAAACCTGAAATTGAATGACAACTAATAAGTTATGAAACACAGCAAAGAAGATGTACCTGTTTTGTGAATTAATTGAAAGCTGAATAGGGTATATTCCTTCACAAGATACACAAAACTGATCCCAATTTGATTTCTAGTGGATTGTACTCAGAACAGAACAGATAATTCAGATCACTGCACAAATATATATCTAGAATTCAGAATTAACAAAGGTTAGAAATCACAATTTTAATTCACCACAGTTTAGAATTCAGAACATTTGAATAGAATTTAAATGTGTCAGACAATGAATAGTAGAACAGATTTCAGTAACACTGAGAACTCAAGACTTTGGTTCACTTTGAGCAAAACCAGGAACAGAAACCTGTTGAAACCAGTGTTGAACCCAAACTATGATATCTAGAGCAATTCAAATTCAGAAACTAAACTGATACAGAATGCACTAACTCTAGAATCCAAATAAATTTCAAGCTTCAAAATAGATGTAGACCTGAATAATTTTGAACATCAGATTCTAACATCAACCAACTTAAACAACTTAAGTTTGATTCGTAGCAGATAGTAACCAGAGAGTTTCACAAGACTTGACTCAAATCAATATTAGCAAGAGAAGATTCAAATAACAATTCAAACTGCAGAATATCCAGAACATATACACACCAGATTCATGTGGACAAACAACCAGTAAGATAGAATGAGATCACTTGAATATCCAGAACATATACACACCAGATTCATAATAAACAGGACAAAATGTTTCTCTACAAGTGTTTAAATTCAACTCAGAAGAGATGTTGCTGATTATCTGAAAGAACACTAGCAGAGACTATATTCAGATCATCCACATATCACACACATATTTCATCACATGAAGCAGCAAAGCAACACAGCGAGAACTAGACAGACTTGATCTTCAAGAATAAGAAATAGTTTGTCATGCAATTTTTCTGAATGAAGTACTGATTTCAGGTTTAATCACATCAATCCAAGTATATGAAGTTCAAGCTATTTTCATCAAAAAACCCAAATAGTTTGAATCATCAAAAATCGCAGATAAAAAGATGTAGAACTCATTTGAACCAAGGCGCTGGAACACTTCTGATTTTTGACGACCTACAGTGACGACGGCAGCCCTGTAGCGGATCTGGCAACGATGTTGCGCACTATTCACGGTAATGAAATTTTAGCAGAAGAGAGTCTCTCGGCAGATCAAACTTAGCTAGAGAAAACGAATTTGATTTCTTCGAAATGTTCTCGACAAGGTCTGATCGGCCAGGGCAGGGGATTTTATATCCACCTACTCCACATTCTAGAAGGCATATTTTGCACTAAGCCTCCTAGAAAAGACACTATTTACAAAACTGAAAATAACAACTAGAAATACCCTATTTTACTCTAGAAAATTACAAATGACCCCTCTTTAGAATATTTTCAGAATATATATACTCCAAAAATACTCTAAAAATTACACACTAAGACACTAAAAATTTAAACTAACATTTTGACACTATTTTATTGAAATAGTAAACATGATAAACGTTTCGACGGTTTTCAGCAAAAACCAACAAAGCCTTCTCAGCTCTTCGACTCGTGACACCGCTTCGCGACTCCGAGCACCAGCAAGCCACTTCCACTCTCGATCCCCTCGAGCCACGCGAATGCTTGTCCTGGCCTCCCTCTCGCGAACACGGTCGACACACCGTCGCAGTCAGTCATCCATCCGAGTCTCGCTCCGTCTCTTCGTGCCCTCTTGAGATCTTCTCCAACTTCGCCCGACCTCCCTGATCCTCATCATCAAGCTCCCCGCTCGATGCTCGATCACCCACCGTTGAGAGTCGGTCAGCATCTCCACCCTGCACAAACAAGACAAGCCAAAACAAGAATGAAACGCACTGTCGAAACCCTCGGCAGCCACACCTTCACTCCACATCAAAACCCTCGATGCACTCCACATATTCTCGACCATTCATTTGCTCAGATGCTCATCCTTGTTAATCACTTATCATCCAGACCGAAACCACCCTTGGTTTCTCAATGAGGATAGCAAGTTACACGCACAAGTGACCATAAAAACTCATAAAAGAGCAAAACATGTCACTTAACCAAGCAATCCAAAAGCAATCCAAAAAGCCAAGCAATCCAAAAGCAATCCAAAAGCCAAAGCATCATGTAGATCATTTCTCCCCCCTTTGACAATGCAGGCATCAAGGAGAAAAAAGATGCAAAGAGGGGAATGAGGGTAAAGCAGAGATGTGAGCTTCTGAAACATGAGCAGCTGCAATTATAGCACAAACAAGCATTTGCCTTGAATATAATCTAAAAGTATTGTATGACAACCTCAAATGAATACCATCTAAACAAAAGGCATGAGCAAACATTTTCAGGTTTTAACAAATAAAAGCATCACCACTCAGACTAGCATACCATACATGTCAAGGCATAAGATGCAAAAGCTAAACAAGCACACACTAGATAAGCATATCCCACTTCAAGGTGCTTCAGCAAACATGATATGCAATGAATTTCAATTTTTTCATTTTTGTGCCAGGGGTTATTTGCATGTCAATAGCATGAATATCATTCATTTTCATTTTCATTTTCATTCATGTTCATTTTCATTCATTTTTGATGAAATCAAGTTGCGTATCAGCATCCAAGTGAAAAGGACCTGGCTATCAGGTGTGTAAAAGCTAGCAAAAACACTCAACCCATTCAAGCTACTTTCTAGACTAAGCAGTGATCATTTTCAAATTTTCACAAATAAAAGCCATGCTCATGACAAGTATCAGATGAAGACATGCCAAGTAGTCAATAGTATTAAAGACAATAGTTCAAAGGCATTACAAAGCATGTACTCATAAAAGCAATTAATCATATGACAGAAGCTCATGCAATGCTACACAACTCCCTCTCAAAACATGCTAGTATCTCTCAGATGCTCAGTGAGAGGGTGAGCTAAAAATTGTTTTGGAATCCAGCAACGCAAAACTCGTGAACCAGGCAAAGTAGTAGACTAACCATGCATAGGAGATAAGCCATGATAAAAAGTGTGTGGTCTGCCTATAAAGCGCAAACCTAGAAAACGATGAGGTCTCCCAACCTGTCGAGCATCAAAGCCTCTTAAACGTGATCTATCACCATATGAAGCATGGTGTACACCACGAGGGGCAAACTCACTCACAAACCCATGTGGGGTCTCAAAATCAGGAGAAGAGCGGAAATCATACTTATGCAAATCAAGTGAAGAATAATCATGAAAGTCCAAAGCATGAGCACGACGTTCATCTTTCATGTGACGATAGCAAAAACCAATCAAATGCCCTACATGATGACAATAAGCGCAATGAAAAACTTTCTTGGGTGTAGGTTTATAGGTTTCTGGCGCGAACCTCATAGTTCTCTAGGTTTTTGCTTGGAGTCTGTCTTGAGTGGTGGAATGATTATCTTTTTGGGTTGGGTAGGATTTTTGGCTTTTTGAGGTGTGTATAACTAGGCTCTCTCGTTCTCAAGGGTGGTAGGTAGAGTGAACACAGTTTGGCTTTGGGGTATTAGATGAAGTCCTCTTATAACCTAACCCAAGAGCTAACCCTGCCCTATGAGCGCACATTTTTGTTTTATCCAAAAGCAAATCCATTTCTCCTTTCCCTTTAGTGCATTTGTCTACCATGGAAATCAGACAATCATTCTCACATTTAAGTTTTTCTACTTGCTCTCTAGCAAAACTGAGTTGGTCCTTACGGGTGATGCAGGTGGGACACACCAGCTGCACATCCTTAGAACACTCAACACTCTCCAGTCTAGCCTTAAGCTCATCGATATGCTTATCTCTTAGACTAATGCTTTCTATCAGTAAAGTACAATTTAAGCATTCATCGACGGCACAAGGACTAGACTCCACCACCAAAAGTTTCTTCTCAAGTTTTTCAATGTTTTGAGCATGTATTAGACGCAACTGAGCAAGTTCATCCATAACGATAAGACACGACTCACATTCAACAATTTCAGACTCAGACTTCAACAAAGCAAGTTCAGTAGAAAGAGATTCAATTTTAAGATTTAGTTCCTTTCGTTCTTTAGCGGCAAGTTTAAGCAGTCTATCTTATGAAATAATTGCATCATGTAACTCATCGTTTTGAACAAGTAATTGGTCATGTGATACACTAACCTCAGATGAGTCAGGCTCATCGCTGTTGTACTTGTCATTGTTCACGAAGCAAAGTGTTGATAGCAAAAAATGGCATTAATGGCTGAGATTGTCAAATGTCAATTTTGGTGATTTGGGCCAAAAATACACATGTTCAGGGTCATGCCGAAGCCCTATAGGACCGAAGGTCCATTGGGATATGGGCTCCGAAAGCCTCTGGCCAGCCCACGGCCTTCGGCCAGGAAACCTTCGGAGGCCCATGCCACCGAAGCTTCGGCCCGAGGAGCAGGCTTCGACGGGCCTGTCCGAAGCCCACTTCGGCAGAGACAGAGTTGGATACGATTATGGCCAAGTTTTATCTCTATCCAAGCTGAATTTTAGCAGATTAGATCAGAAGTTTGGCCCCTATAAATAGAGAGGTGAGGCCGGCTTAGAGGCCCCCGAACACAAATCAAACACAAAGCCCTAGCTTTGATCGCATTTATTTACCTTTACTTTTCTATACCTCTTTGTGGGTTTGCTTGGAAGCCCTCTGCCGGCCACTTCGGAACAGTGGTAATCCTTGTTACTTCGCTTGTGAAGTATCCGTTAATCTACGTGAGAAACCAAGGGTGGTTTCGGTGCTGTGATGAGTGATTGACAGTCTTTTACCCTCTGTTCGAAGGGTATCTCCGAAGGGTGTTCGGAGGTGTTTGCTTGCTGCAGCTGTTGCAGCGGAGTGTGCTCGTCGGAGGGGTCCGGCAGTACACGATGACAGGGTTCGTACCGATGGCTTCGGTACTTTGGGCGGTACACCGGAGTGTGTACCGGAGGTTGTTAACCCGGAGAGGTCTCCGGAGTACTGGATACACTTGTTTGCTTGTCGGTGGTGCGCAGGGACTTCGGAGGCGACGGACAGGGTTCGGGCCGGGTGAACCTGGGTCAAGCGGGAGGCTTGATGCCAGGGGAGCGGGGAGCTCCGTCACGGTGGCTGCGAAGGTGGTCCGGGTCGGTCCTCGGGTCGAGGCGTGCCAGGTGAAGGCAGAGAGTGCGGAGCGTGGCTCCGGCTGAAGGTGCTCCGAGACAAAGTCCTCGGAGGTGAGGCACTTCGAAGGTACTCCGAATGGGGTGACTTCGGAGTTGGTGGATCAAGTCCTCTGCGGAGGCAAGGAGTTCGAAGTGTGCTCCGGAGGGAGACACTCGAAGGTGCCCGACGAAGGTCTCAGAAGTCGAGGCGCATCGAAGGCATGGTCCGGGTGAGGCTCGTCGAGGAGTGTGCTCGGAGTGAGACACTGCGACGAAGTGCTCATGGAATGCTTCATGCGGAGGCCTTGGACGAAGGAGGGACTTCGAATGGTGGTACTCCGAAGGTGGGGCTTCGGAGTGTGAAGGACTTCGGAGCGAGGCTAGCTCCGGAGTGAGGTTGTCTTGTGGTGCTTCGGCCATGCATGGCTTCGGTACACGGACGGACGGTGTTCGAGCTGGGAGTAGCTGCGAAGCCGTGGTGATCCACTCCGGAGGTGGTGGTGCGAAGGCCCAAGGGCTTTGACGGCTTCGGCTCAAAACCGTCACTGTATCGAAGGTCTTCTTCGGCGGAGCGAAGGCCAACAGGCTGCAGGCTTCTCGCCGAAGCTTCCGCACCCCTCGCGTGCGAAGGGAGGTTCCAGAAGTCAACACTGTAAAGGCTGACACTGTCTGTACTGAAAAAGGCTGACACTGTCCCCTCTGCAGCTGACAGAGAAGCCTCCAAAATAAAGGTGGACTACCTTTTGTACCCCTTAGTTCTGTAGAGACAAATCTGTTGTAAACCCTAGGGGTAATGTAGTCACTTCCTTAGGATGAAGCCGTGGGCTATAAATATGGGGGCTCGGTAGGAAACATTTAACACTTTGAGCATTTACTGTTGAGCTCCTGTACACATACCTCGCTGGTTTTCATCCAGAGTTCAATATATTTTGTGTTCCTTGTTCAAGCGGCGAAGCCCTGCATCTTTGTGCTTTTGCTTGAGCTCGCTTTACATACCTCGCTAGTTTTAGTTCACCGAAGCCTGTCTTGGCGAAGGGTGTTTTTCTCGCGAAGTGTGTTTTTCAGTGTGCTGTCGCTCTGTGTAACACGAGGCAAGACCTCGCTGCTTACTAGCGAAGCCCTGGTTGTATCCCGTTTTGCTTCCTGTGTCGAAGCCCTTAGCGTAGTCCGTTTTGTGTGCGTGTAGACCTTCGCGTACGAAGCCCAGCACCAGTTGCTGTCGCTCAGTACTTGGTCGAAGTCCTCAGAGGGCTGTCCACTCTTGCGAAGGGTGAAGTGCGAAGCCTGGTCGTAGCACCTCGTGTGCGGAGCCCGCACTGACTAAGCAGAGTAGATTTTCGAAGGGTGTTAGTGGAGCGAAGTCTTCTTGGCTTTGAACTTTTGCTCCTGCGAAGCCTGTGTTCGGAGCTGTCGAAGTACCTCCGAACCAAACCTTCGAAGGTAGTGTTCGAAGCCTGTTCCGCAGAAGACAGAACAGAACCGAAGGCTAAGTTTTTAGCCCGAATTTTTAAAAGCTCCCATTCACCCCCCCTCTGGTCGCCGTTTCCGGTCCAACAATTGGTATCAGAGCAGGTTAAGATCACCAGTTGACCTTAACCGGTTTTGTGATCTGTTGGCGACATGGATAGAGGCAGTAAAATTCCTCTGTTCGATGGGACTAATTTTGCATATTGGAAGGTGCGCATGGAGGCTTACTTGTTAAGCCAAGGAAATGCAATTTGGGAGATTGTGGACTCACAATACTCCATCCCTGATACCCGCACCACTCAAACTGAAAAAGATCAGTATATTGCCAACTCGAAGGCAAGAAACATACTGTTCATCGGTCTGAGCCGGAGTGAGTTCGATAGGGTGCAGCACCTTAGGACTGCTAGGGATATTTGGACAACACTCACTGTCTTTCATGAGGGCTCTGCTCAGATTAAGGCCAGACGCCAAAGCACCTACAATCAACAGTATCAGCTGTTTGTGCAGGCACCTGGTGAATCTGTAGATGCCATGTTTTCTCGTTTTGATGCGATAGTAAGTAACTTGCGATCCAACGGGACGCTTGCTTACAGTGATCATGATAGGGCTATCAAGCTTCTCTATGCTCTTGACCGTAGCATATGGGAAGTGAAGATATCCAGCATTGAGGAGTCCACAGGCTATGACACCTTGACCTGTGATGAACTCTTTAGCAAGCTGAAGTCCACAGAGATTGCCAAGGCATCTCTTGCTGTGCATAGAAGCTCTTTGCCACAGCCATTGGCATTGGTTTCTAGCACTAGCCGTGGCACCACTGCAGAACCAAGCACATCAGGCACTTGTGTTCTTGCAGATGGTTTTGCTTTGTCCTCCCTGGTCTCCGTCACAAAGGAGCAGGTGGACACTCTAGCTGATGATGAGCTTGCTCTCATTGCCCGGAGGTTCACCCGCTTTCATCATGAGAGACGGGATCAGAGGAGAAGTGGTTTTAGTGGCTGCTATGAATGTGGCGACACCTCTCACATTAAGGCAAATTGCCCCAAGGTCAAGAAGAGAGAAGAGAGTGACCGCCCCAAATTCCACAAAAAGGAGAGGAAGCCCTTTGTGAAGGGCAAGCGCGGCAAGATGGCTAAGAAAGTAGCCAAGACCGCTTCCAGAGCCTTTGTTGCTGCTCTCAGCGACATCGACACATCCTCAACTGAGGAGTCGAGCTCTGAGGAGGAGGAGTCCCCAAGGAAGGAGGACAAGAAGGACAAGAAGGGACGTGACTTCACCGACCTTTGCTTCATGGCCGACAGCGATCACAGCGGCGATGAGCTTGACTCATCTGAGGTAAACCTATCATCTGACCAGCTTCAAATTAAATTAGATGAGCTGAATGAAGTTGTGCTAGGTCAGGATAGATTACTTGTGCAAGCCGCTAGAGAAAGAAAAGACCTTAGACTTAGGCTAGAAACTATTTGTACTGAATATGCCATGCTTAAGTCTAAATTTGATGATGCTGAATGTGAATCATGTTCTGTTGTCATGAGTGAGCTTGCTCAGTTGCGTTCTGTTCATGCTCAAACTCTTTCTGAGCTTGAGAGTGCACAGAAGCAGCTTTTGGAGGTGGATTCTAGACCTCATGATGTTATTGATTGCATGAACTGCTCTTTATTACGCGATAGCATTAATTTACGTGATAAGCATGTTCATGATTTGGAGGCTAGATTGGAGAGGGCCGGTAGTTCTAAGGATGTGCAACCTGTTTGTGACACCTGCATTACCCTTAAGGACCAGCTAGGCACTGTTAGAGAGCGAGCTGAAAACCTCATGTCAGAAAATGAATACCTTCTTTCTGTGGTGAACAAATGCACTGAGGGGAAGGGTAGGATGGATTTGCTCTTGGCCAAGACCAAGCTGTGTGCTGACAGAGCCGGGGTAGCTCTAGGTTTGGGTTTTGAGAGGATAGCTTCAGACAGTAAGACCAAAACTGTTTTTACCTCTCCCACCACCCTAGAGAAAGAGAGAGCTCTGTTGGACACCCCATCAGCCAAAAAGCCTACCCATCCACCAAAGAAAACCACTCCTCCTACCAAGAAAAATCCTCCCAAGAAAACCACTCAAAAGAAACCCAAGGAGCCTGTGAGAGTTGCTCCTGTGACCCATGAGAGTGCCCCCAGGAGAGTGTTTCACTGTTCTTATTGTCAGCGGGCGGGTCATTTGATTGGTTTCTGTTTCCGTCGCATCAAGGATGAGCGACGTGCTCAAGCGATGAGTTACCAGGACATGCATTACCCATCTTTAGGTATGCATGAGTCTGAGTTCTACTCTCGTCCTGCTTTTGAGGCTCCTCGTGCTTCTCGGAGAGGTTTTGCTCCTCGAGATCTTCACTTTGTTCCATATGGTGGTAGACCTCGGGCTAGCAGATTTGTACCTCGTCAGAGTAGGAGACCTCGACATGCTTTGCATTTTTTGCATGTAGGTAGACCTCGCACTTTGCATCATTCTGATTTTTATGTGCGTAGACCGTCTACTTTTACTGTGCCTACTACTCGTGTCACTCAGTGCTGGATGCCTCGTCATTATTTCACTCACCCCAGCACTGAGCGATCGAGACGTTCTTATCATGTGTAGGCGACAGGTCGAGGCTTGGAGGGCACGTGGATCATGGACTCCGGTTGTTCGCGCCACATGACCGGAGATGCAGCTTGGTTCTCCAGCCTCACCACAACCAAGCAAAGGGAACATATCACCTTCGGAAACAATCGAAGGAGTAGAGTGAAAGGTAAAGGTGTGGTAAGAATTAATTCAAACTTCACTCTCAAAGATGTTGCTTTGGTTGAAAACCTGGGATACAATTTGCTGTCTGTATCTCAGTTGCTTGATGAGGGCTTCGAAGTGCGATTTCATCGCAATACTTCGCAAGTGCTCAATTCTGATGGCGTTGTGGTGTGTAAGATCTTTAGGGTTGGGAGAGTTTTTGGAGCTGATTTTTCAGAGTCGTCTGGTTCTTCTCATTGTCTTGTTGCACATTCGACTTCTGAGCTTTGGAAGTGGCATAGGAGACTAGGGCATATGAGCTTTGAGTTGCTCGCTCGTCTGAGCGCCCTAGGTCTGATCCGAGGATTGCCCAAGCTCAAGTTTGAGAAGAATTTAGTTTGCGCTCCTTGTCGACATGGAAAAATGATTGCCGCTTCGCATTCGCCAGTCACCACAGTGATGACTGAACAGCCCGGAGAACTTCTCCATATGGACACTGTAGGTCCTTCTCGGGTTAGTTCTTTAGGCGGCAAGTGGTATGTTCTAGTTATTGTCGACGATTTCTCTCGCTACTCTTGGGTCTTCTTTCTTGCCAGCAAGGATGAAGTGTTTTCACACTTTCGGAGCTTGGCTTTGAGACTTTTCACTGAACTCCCTGGTGCATTAAAATTCATTCGAAGCGATAATGGCACCGAGTTCAAAAATAGTCTCTTTGTTGACTTTTGCATGGAGCATGGCATAGAACATCAATTCTCTGCTCCGCGGGTTCCTCAACAGAACGGTGTTGTTGAGAGGAAAAACCGCACTTTGGTTGAGATGGCTAGGACGATGCTTGATGAGCATAGGACTCCTAGAAAATTCTGGGCTGAGGCCATGAACACTGCTTGCTACATCTCAAACCGAATTTTCTTGCGCTCAATTTTAAACTTGACATCTTATGAGCTGCGTTTTGGGAGACAGCCCAAGGTTACTCATCTTCGAGTTTTTGGCTGTCGCTGCTTTATCCTAAAACGTGGTAACTTGGATAAATTTGAGTCGCGATCTTCTGACGGGATCTTTTTGGGTTATACTACTCATGGTCATTCTTATCGTGTTTATAACTTGGAAACTAACACTGTCATCGAGTCATGTGATGTGACTTTTGATGAATCAACCCCCTCTGTTAGTTCTGCTTTTGAACAGGCAAATGAACACGACATGGAACAGACCTTATTCGAAGACGAAGATCCCGGAGAATTCGAGGATGATCCCCTACTACCCTCGACATCAACCCCCGAAGCTGACCCCGCTTCAACTACTTCGGCACGAGGTCCCGAAGCGACTACCTCAACATCGGTCATCTTGGACCACTCCAACGCACAAGTTGAGGGGGAGACTGCATCCCGCCGCGAGGCTCCACATCATGTCCAAAGGATGCACCCTCCCGAGCAGATCATTGGTGAGCTTGATCAAAGGGTAACTCGTTCTCATGCCCATTTCACTAATGCTGCTTTTGTTGCTTCTTTCGAGCCCTTAGATGTTAGTCATGCACTTTCTGATTCTAGTTGGATCAATGCCATGCATGAGGAACTTGAAAATTTTGAGAGAAACCAAGTCTGGACTTTAGTTGATCCTCCACCAAATGTTCATTTCATTGGAACAAAATGGATTTTTAAAAATAAACAAGGGGAGGATGGGACAATTGTTAGAAATAAGGCTAGACTTGTAGCTCAGGGCTTTTCTCAACTAGAAGGGATTGATTTTACTGAAACTTTTGCACCTGTTGCTCGCCTTGAGGCCATTAGGATTTTGCTTGCCTTTGCGACATCCCGGGGATTCAAACTCTATCAAATGGATGTCAAAAGTGCTTTTCTTAATGGCTTCATAGGTGAAGATGTTTATGTAAAACAACCCCCTGGTTTTGAAAACCCCAAGTACCCACATAAAGTCCTTAAACTTCATAAGGCTCTTTATGGACTCAAGCAGGCCCCTCGGGCGTGGTATGATAGACTTAAGTCTTTTCTGCTTGAGCGAGGGTATTTGATGGGCTCTGTTGATAAAACTTTGTTTACTCTCAAGCATGGCAAAGATTTCCTCCTAGTGCAGATTTATGTGGATGATATCATCTTTGGTGGCTCTTCTCATGCTTTAGTTGCCGAGTTTGCAGATACCATGAGCAGGGAATTTGAAATGTCAATGATGAGTGAACTCACCTTTTTCCTTGGTTTGCAAATCAAGCAAAGCAAACAAGGTACTTTTGTCCACCAGACAAAGTACACCAAGGACCTGCTCAAGAAGTTCGACATGTCCGATGCGAAGCCCCTCGCCACTCCAATGGCTACATCTGTAGCATTGGACCCTGACGAAGATGGAGAAGCCGTAGATCAGAAGGAGTTCCGAAGCATGATCGGCTCCCTCCTCTACTTGACTGCCACGAGGCCAGACATACACTTCGCAGTGTGTCTGTGCGCTCGTTTTCAGGCTTCACCACGAGCTTCGCACCGCCAAGCGGTCAAGCGCATCCTAAGGTATCTCAAACACACCCTTGAATTTGGCATATGGTATTCATCGTCTTCATCTTTATGTCTTAGAGGCTATTCAGATGCGGATTTTGCTGGGTGTAGAATTGATAGGAAGAGTACCTCTGGTACTTGTCATTTTCTGGGTACTTCTCTGGTTTGCTGGTCTTCCCGCAAACAGTCTAGTGTTGCACAATCGACGGCTGAGGCCGAATATGTTGCTGCAGCTAGCTGTTGCTCTCAGATTTTGTGTATGGTTTCCACTTTGCGGGATTTCGGGTTAGATTATAAGAGTGTTCCACTTTTCTGTGATAACACTAGTGCTATTTGTATTGCAAACAACCCGGTTCAGCACTCCAGAACCAAACACATTGATGTACGGTATCATTTTCTCAGAGATCACAATGAGAAGGGTGATATTGAACTTCAATATGTTGATACCCAACACCAGCTTGCCGATATTTTTACAAAACCCCTCGATGCTTCTCGATTTGCTTACTTGCGTGGGGAACTTGGTATTTGTCATCCCTACGGCATTTTGTGAGGGGGAGCTGATTTTAATTAACTTGCATATGCTCATTATGTGTGAAATTGCATTTACATCTTTTGCTATTATATGCCTGCTTTTAACTCAAAGAAATCATGACAGCTCAGCTCTATGAAATATGTCTGGAACATTGATTGTGCATGATGTTTTATTTTCTAAAATCAAAACTTGCTCACTGCTCAATCGTGTATCTAGCTTGTTTAGGCAGGACTGCTTTTAGCTATCTTTTATCTACTTGTCAGCAAGACACTGTTCCTTGGATGCTAAAATTTGCAACTTGAAAAATGTGTTCTTTATTCGTGGATACTCATCAAAATATTCAATTCACCTAAATCAAAATCAAAAATCCATGATTTGTCTGGTTTAAATGAAAAGATCCAGGAGGGTTTGTTTGTCGCACTACTCTATTCTAGACTGCTTACCATTGCACTTTGGTCTGAACTGGGATAGTGTAGTGTATGCCAAAATCACCGCCTTAAGCTTTAGATGGCTTTCATGCCTAGGCTTGGCTTGATTGGAAAGTATAAGGTGGACAAACAAATAACCCCTGGCATTAAGAAAAGAACAACAAATTTAATTGCTCATCAAGTTTGCTTTCAACAGCTCCTTTTGAACAAGACTTGTCTGTCTAGGGTAGAATTTGTTAGCTTTGCGCAGTCCTTGCCTTCACATGTCTAGCTGCTGTGATTAAGTGGTGATGCTTTTACTTCAAAATGACAAAATCACATGCCATCATCTTGTTTCACAGAATGTTAAATTGAGCTGAGCACATGATCATTGATGTTACTGTTGGCATATTTTTGCATTATATGTCTTTGCAATTTTATTTCATTTCGAAGCTTTGCATCTTTTACATGCTCCTTGATGCTTGCATTGCCAAAGGGGGAGAGATTTGCCTTGATTTCTGCCGCAAGAAGGCATAATTTCGAAAAAGGGGAGAGATGTTTGACATAAAGGGGGAGAAAAATTTGCAACTCAGGGGGAGTTCTTTTCAAGGGGAGATTTGCCAAAGGGCTTTTACTCTTTTGAGAAAGGGGGAGAAAAATTCTTTTATCAAGTGACATGCTTTGGCTCTTTTCTGAGTTTTTATGGTCACTTGTGTGCTGAAATTTTTTTCAATTTTCCTCATTTTGGATTTGATTGTCAATGCACTCATCAAGGGGGAGATTGAGAAACCAAGGGTGGTTTCGGTGCTGTGATGAGTGATTGACAGTCTTTTACCCTCTGTTCGAAGGGTATCTCCGAAGGGTGTTCGGAGGTGTTTGCTTGCTGCAGCTGTTGCAGCGGAGTGTGCTCGTCGGAGGGGTCCGGCAGTACACGATGACAGGGTTCGTACCGATGGCTTCGGTACTTTGGGCGGTACACCGGAGTGTGTACCGGAGGTTGTTAACCCGGAGAGGTCTCCGGAGTACTGGATACACTTGTTTGCTTGTCGGTGGTGCGCAGGGACTTCGGAGGGGATGGACAGGGTTCGGGCCGGGTGAACCTGGGTCAAGCGGGAGGCTTGATGCCAGGGGAGCGGGGAGCTCCGTCACGGTGGCTGCGAAGGTGGTCCGGGTCGGTCCTCGGGTCGAGGCGTGCCAGGTGAAGGCAGAGAGTGCGGAGCGTGGCTCCGGCTGAAGGTGCTCTGAGACAAAGTCCTCGGAGGTGAGGCACTTCGAAGGTACTCCGAATGGGGTGACTTCGGAGTTGGTGGATCAAGTCCTCTGTGGAGGCAAGGAGTTCGAAGTGTGCTCCGGAGGGAGACACTCGAAGGTGCCCGATGAAGGTCTCAGAAGTCGAGGCGCATCGAAGGCATGGTCCGGGTGAGGCTCGTCGAGGAGTGTGCTCGGAGTGAGACACTGCGACGAAGTGCTCATGGAATGCTTCATGCGGAGGCCTTGGACGAAGGAGGGACTTCGAAGGGTGGTACTCCGAAGGTGGGGCTTCGGAGTGTGAAGGACTTCGGAGCGAGGCTAGCTCCGGAGTGAGGTTGTCTTGTGGTGCTTCGGCCATGCATGGCTTCGGTACACGGACGGACGGTGTTCGAGCTGGGAGTAGCTGCGAAGCCGTGGTGATCCACTCCGGAGGTGGTGGTGCGAAGGCCCAAGGGCTTTGACGGCTTCGGCTCAAAACCGTCACTGTATCGAAGGTCTTCTTCGGCAGAGTGAAGGCCAACAGGCTGCAGGCTTCTCGCCGAAGCTTCCGCACCCCTCGCGTGCGAAGGGAGGTTCCAGTAGTCAACACTGTAAAGGCTGACACTGTCTGTACTGAAAAAGGCTGACACTGTCCCCTCTGTAGCTGACAGAGAAGCCTCCAAAATAAAGGTGGACTACCTTTTGTACCCCTTAGTTCTGTAGAGACAAATCTGTTGTAAACCCTAGGGGTAATGTAGTCACTTCCTTAGGATGAAGCCGTGGGCTATAAATATGGGGGCTCGGTAGGAAACATTTAACACTTTGAGCATTTACTGTTGAGCTCCTGTACACATACCTCGCTGGTTTTCATCCAGAGTTCAATATATTTTGTGTTCCTTGTTCAAGCGGCGAAGCCCTGCATCTTTGTGCTTTTGCTTGAGCTCGCTTTACATACCTCACTAGTTTTAGTTCACCGAAGCCTGTCTTGGCGAAGGGTGTTTTTCTCGCGAAGTGTGTTTTTCAGTGTGCTGTCGCTCTGTGTAACATGAGGCAAGACCTCGCTGCTTACTAGCGAAGCCCTGGTTGTATCCCGTTTTGCTTCCTGTGTCGAAGCCCTTAGCGTAGTCCGTTTTGTGTGCGTGTAGACCTTCGCGTACGAAGCCCAGCACCAGTTGCTGTCGCTCAGTACTTGGTCGAAGTCCTCAGAGGGCTGTCCACTCTTGCGAAGGGTGAAGTGCGAAGCCTGGTCGTAGCACCTCGTGTGCGGAGCCCGCACTGACTAAGCAGAGTAGATTTTCGAAGGGTGTTAGTGGAGCGAAGTCTTCTTGGCTTTGAACTTTTGCTCCTGCGAAGCCTGTGTTCGGAGCTGTCGAAGTACCTCCGAACCAAACCTTCGAAGGTAGTGTTCGAAGCCTGTTCCGCAGAAGACAGAACAGAACCGAAGGCTAAATTTTTAGCCCGAATTTTTAAAAGCTCCCATTCACCCCCCCTCTGGTCGCCGTTTCCGGTCCAACACTACGTAATAGATTGCTATCGCCTTGTTACTTCACCTGTGAAGTATCCGCTAATCTACGAAACAGATTGCTACCTTCTCTACTAGTGCAACACTTAGCAGAATTCGGTCCTCAGACCGAATTGGTACTTCGAATCCCCTCTGTTGCAGGTTTCCAAGTTCGGAGTTATTTCGTCGGAGGCATCTGGAGCTGAGAGATTGGTTTTGGATGTTGCTTGAACACCCTTCAGCAAGGCTGCGGGCTTCGACTACACGCTTCGCTCACATACTTCGTTGCTACTGGCTTCGCCATGCTTGTACCTAGCTCTAGACAAAGTCATGCCCGCGTGCGGTGTTTGGGTCATTATTTTGTACTTTGCTGTATCAGAGACTTCGTGCTGAACCCCGCCGTTCGGAGGTGATTGTCACGTCCAGATCTGTTCGGAGTTCATATTTGACCAGACCAGTCCGAACGCCGAAGACATCCTTCGGCGAGACACTTTGCACTGGACACCGAAGGTATACTTCGGCGACCCCTTCGCACCATACTCTGAAGCAGACAGGCTCCGACCGGTTTGCTGATTTCATTCTGTTTAATATATCTCTTTTGGCTAATTGGATTATTTTGTGTGATCTGATTGCCTGGCGACTCCACCTTCCCTTATCATGACTAAGGGTAGTCGGAACGTGACGTCGGTGCTGCATCACGCTTATGCTTGTCCCTAAGTATCCGCACACTTTTGGATCGTTGAACTGACCCAAGTGCGGAGGCACATTTTCGTGTCAACACACTTTTTGGCGACTCCACTACGGAAAAAGCTACGCCAACATGACGAGTACGTCTACATCGGCCATCGGTACATCTACATCGACTACTACGTCTGCACCGCCAATGGACACAATAGGAGACGCGGATATCGACAACCGCAACATCTTGACACTTACACTGGAAGATATCCATGCGGAAGACCGAGCAGAGATTGAGGCAAAGTTAAAGGCACTCCAAGAAATGATGCTTGGGGGCTACGTCAAGACACGCGCAGGCTTCATCAAGCGTGACATCATCACCCCCGACCTTGCTCAGGTCCAAGTAACACCTGCATCACCTCATTTATCTTCTTTAGAGATTGAGCAAAAAATAGCCGCATCAGTAGATCAAGCCACTAGCACTTCGCTAGCCAACCGTTTAGATACGGCAGTTAGCTCCCAAGTAGAGGCAACTCTTAGAAGGTTCGGCTTTAATGAGGTCATACCCCCGGTTCCTATTGCTAGTGCACCTCCGGTAAACCACGTGTATGGCAGAACTGACGGCGGCACTGGCACGACCGTGATGCCTCTGGCCTCAACACTTATGTCCGAGACTAATCATTACACTTATGGTCAAACTAGCATTATGTACCTTGCACCACCACCTGCACCGGTACCCGTGCTGTCCGCACCACATGCACAGGCACCCAGACACGAGCACGTCATGCAGATAGCGCGCAGGGAAGAGACCCATGGCCGACACGCCGATATCCCACTGCGTGTCGTGCCCCCGCACGAGAGGCGCGCACAACCAACATGCCAAGATGACATAGAGGAGCGAGTCCGCGCACTATTTAGAGAGAGCGCGGGCTTCGTGCCCAAGGGACGGGTTAGGGTTTACCGTAAGCCATACCCCAACCATCTCGATGCAATACACTACCCCTGCGGCTATAGAATCCCAGAATTCACCAAGTTCGACGGCGAGGGTGGCAAAACCACACTAGAGCACGTTAGTAAATTTTTGGCACAGTGTGGAGAGGTTAGCGGGATAGATGCCCTAAAAGTAAGAATATTTTCTCTCTCACTATCCGGCACCGCTTTCACTTGGTTTTTGGTGCTCCCGCCGAACTCCGTTCATACGTGGGATGATCTAGAGCAAAAATTCCATGATTACTTTTACACGGGTGAGACAGAACTTAGGCTTTTGCACTTGACATCGGTTAGACAGAAATCTAACGAGAATGCCTCTGAATACATCAAGCGTTTTAGGGATACTAGAAACCGATCTTTCAGCCTTAATATTTCGGAAAGAGACTTGGCAGAGCTAGCATTTAATGGGCTGCGTCCCGAGATTAAAGAGAGATTAGACAACCAGAACTTTTTAGAAGTTAGCCATGTTTTACAGCAGGCTCTGGTCCAGGAAGGCCGAACCAAAGATAAAAAGTTTATTAAGACGTTTAACAAGCCTAGGGCTGAAATCCACATCATGGAACACTCTAACGAGGAGGAATCAGAAGAGGAGGAATCCGTTCGCGAAGGCTGTACCCCCTCGCTACGTGATTTTACTGCGAAGCAACTTAAGACTGGCAAAGAGGAAGAACTCTGATGGGACTCCGTCTTCACAATAGCCAGCATATCCTGGACTACTTCGGGGATGGCTTCGCCGTTAGTCCCCCTCAGTAGTTTAAACCGAGGGGGGGCCTTCGGACCTAGCTACCTCGAGGACCGCCCACAATTGGCGAAGTTCTTCAGAGTCCTCAAGTACTTCGAAGTCAACATTCGGAGACTGAGCCTAGGTAGGTATAAAGCACCCCCGCATTTATATTAATAAACTGATAAGTTTTTACAAGCCTACAGCTAAGAATTACAAGGAGCGTAAGGAGATCTACACCTTCAAAGGCGGAGGTGCCGACATTGAAGGCTGAGCTGGCGAGGCATGCGCCCTGGCTCGGCGAAGGCGGAGGGTTTTCTGAAGCTCGAGGACTGCTTCGCAGCCATGGTCCTTCCAAGGCTCCTGAAGTCACCGCCAGGCTCCGCAGACACCGGCCGGAGGCGTCACCAAGTGCTGGCCTCTGAAGGCCACTGGAGTCGCCGAGGTTGCTGCTTCGATGTGGTTGCACCCCGCGTCGTGAAGCATTTGCAACACCCCATGACCCACCACTCGGCCGGCCATCAAGGCGAAGCCCTTCAAAGATTTCTCCGCCATCGCAGCCACCACCTTCAAAAATGCGACGCGGTCCCCAATTGGATCCTGGCCGCCGAAGTCTGGAGCCCGACACTCAGTCCCTATTTGTTGTAGGACCTCGGTCAGGCTCAGAGTGGCTTCGCCGATGTTGCCAACGACAAAGTTTTCAAGGCACTGAGCTCCTTGGCGAAGCTCGGAGTTCTCCTTCGCCAGCTGGGCTTCGGCATCCTTCGCAGCTTGAAGCTCCGCTCGGAGCCTGTCGGTCTCCCAGGCCAAGGCTTCCCTAGCCTTGTTGGCCTTGGCCCTCGCCGCCTCAGCTGAAACTTCGGTCCGCCTTCGCTTCTCGGCTTCCACCGAGACTTCACGTCGGAGGGCCTCCTTCTCCTCTGCCAAGCGCGTCATCCGCCTGTCCGCAGAAGTTGATGCTGCTGCGTTCAGTGCGAAGGCCTGAATGAATTCAAGAAAATCATAAGTGTTGATCAAAGACCAAAGTATAACTCGAAGGCTACGTAGGACTTCGCTCACCTGGATGAGGGCTTTGTTTGCATTGATGAAGAGCTCCATGGGGTTCGAATGGCTGAGTTGACCCACCAGCCTCCTGCCTCTGCAGCTGCGCAGCCCTCGCGGAAGTTGTGAATGGCCGTCTCCATCACAACCCCCTTAGGCAGCAGAGGCCGGACAATTTCCTCCACCGCAATAGCCTGCACAGGCTTCGGCAGAGCTGGGCTTCGATCCACCACCTCGATTTCCTCGTAGCCTCGAGGGTCCCCTTCGTCGTGACCGTTGCCTCCATCTTCTTCAAACAAAGAACTGTCGGACTCCGAGCTGTCGCTGCTGCTGTTGGAGACCTCCGTTGGCTTCGGAACGGTGGGCCTCGCACCGACATCATCTTCTGCAAAAAAGTTCAAGTCAAAATCCACATATAAAAGAGAAGTATGTTTAAAGTGTTTACCTTCGTCAGAGATTTCTTCGAAGGTAAAGGGGTCAATGTGTGCCGCCCAATCCCTTTGCTTCGAAGCTGGCGCGTCGACCTCTGCGCCCGAAGCCGTCGCCGTCGAGGTCTTCGCTACCACCTTGGTAGCCATTGCTGGAGCAATTGCTGGCTCCGCTTCCGTTTGAGAGTTCGCAACCGTTGCCTCCTCCGGAGTAGAGGCTTCGGTCACGAGGACCTCCGGCCGAGCCCTCGAAGTTTCAGGCTCGTCGTCTTCCCCCCTTTTCCTCTTGGAGCTGGTTGCCAAAGGCACAAGGTGGGAGAAGTCTAGCAGAGCCTGGACCTCCTCGAAGCCGAGCAAGGTCCACACCCTGTTCCAATGCTCCCAAGTCCACGACAAAGCAAGCCGTTGGGCTTGCTCCTCCGGTGTCAGGGCCCCGACAACACGCTTCGCCGCCACGATGGCCTCCTCTGGAGTCCTCACTTCAAGAGTGGCTTCATCAAGATTCAAAGTCAGAGTAATGTTTTTGGCGAAGTATGAAAGTGGAAAGGCTTTGAAGTCTTGCCGAGGCGTTCAAATGCCACCTCGTTTAGGCCCCCTCGGCCCGAAGCTTGGAAAAGGATCTCTGGTCAAGAGCGCGCAAGGGGGCTGAGCCGGAGGGTGATGAACTCCTCCGCGAGGTCCCTCATGCTCATCTTCGTGGCCACCCTCCGAAGGAGCGAGATCCTCGAGCGAAGGGTGTCGTGGCTCGTCTTCACCACCCCTTCGCGCCGATAAGAGATAAGGGCATTGGTACTCTGAAGGGGAGTGTTCGCGCCGACGGAGGCATAGAACCATTCTTGATCCCACTTCGAGTACCATTTGTTGTTGGTGGCCCTCGCCGATAAGACATCTTGGTACTCTTTCCGAAGCTAGAAGTTGGCGCTTCTGAAGGCCAAAGCCCTCTTGACACAGTATGCACCCTCCCTCGGCTTCGGTTGGCAGTTGGCATCGTGGAGGGCGACGAAGATGTCTACGCGGCCCTCGCAACCTTCGGCCCTCATGGCCCATTCATACACAGCAAGCCCCGCCATAGCGTTGGGCGAATGTTGAGGAAGCTCGAGGTTGTAAGCCTTCAGGACTTCGCTCAACATCCCCACCGCTGGCAGTCCGAGGCCGTCTTCGAAGAAGGCCTCGAACAGCACCACTTCATCAGCCCGAGGCCTCGGTATGGCATCCGACTTCTCTGGCACTCTAAGTTGAATCTTCGAAGCAATCCTTCCCGCATAGGCCCTCCGGACAGACTCCTCTATCGAGATCGAGGCCCTCATCTCCAGTGTCTGCTCGAACTTGTCGGATGGTGACTGAAGATCCTTTGGCCCCAACCACCTCGGTGCAGGCTTCGCTGCCACAGCTGCCGCTGCCTGCGCTTGGGCAGAACTTGAGCTCGAGCCCAAGGCTAAAGCTTTCGAAGCAACCTTCTTCGGCATTTCTGTGGAGCTTCGGAGCGAAGTATGCTAAAGCTTGCGAAGAGCTCTAAAGCTTGCGAATGGTGCTTCACGCGAAGCTAAGGACTAGAAGAGAGCGAAGGATGCAAGGCGTTGAGAAGAAAGAAAATGAGAAGTGTGCCGAAGCCGTGTGCGGTAAACCCCTATTTATAGGTGGTAAAAATCCCGATGGTTCGTGGGCTGAAGCCACTGACAGGTGGGCCTCCAGCGAAGGCGAAGCGGCCCGGCACACTATAACGGTCATATATATAGCCGTTGTGGGGTCAGTATTCTGACAGCTGACGCAGGAAATTATTACCTGCGCATTTCGAAGTTACCTTCGGTCCAAGCTCCGAAGACCTATTTTCCCTGAAGTTGTAATTTTCTGTCATTTTTCCGAAGGGCGCATGCGCCCCTTCGTCCCGAAGGCCTGCAAGTGAGGGGCTACTGTTGGGGGAATAAGTATTCCCTTGAACAAGGGCCAAATGACGTCAGCCTCCGACAGCCTTCGGCCCGGAGCCCAACACTGTCGAAGCCAATTCCTTTCTGAAGAAGCTGTTTCCAAGTCCCAAGGTTCACTTCGAAGCCCTCTGGAGGGAGGCCTCCGAACCCCTTCGGAGCCCTCTGAAGCGAAGCCCGCAAGATCCTTTAAAGTTTGCCAAAAGCTAAGTCTCAGGCTAACTTCGAAGTTAGCCTCTTAGCCTTGTTCGGAGTTAGCCTTCGAGCCTTGTTCGGAGTTAACCTTCGGGCTCTGTTCGGAGTTAACCTTCGAGCTCCCTTCGGAGCTCCTCAAAGCCAGTCTCCGGACCCTTTCCAGCTAATTCAGAGCTAAGTCTCTGAGAACCCAGTTCGGAGCCTAGTTCAGAGCCCAGTTCGGAGCCCAGTTCAGAGCCCAGTTCGGAGCCCAGTTCGGAGCCCAGTTCTGAGTATACTTCAAAGCCCACTTCGGAGTGTACTTAGAATCCTCCCTTGCAGCCTCCGCCTGAAGAGCTCCGGCCCCTACTCCGAACACAGAAAATATTTGCACCCTGCTATAGTGTAGAAGTCATACCAGGGCCCCTTTGCCCCTAGTATGTCATTGAGCTGGTCAAGAAGTGACGTTGTATGACACGTCTGTAAAGCTGTAAAGCACTTTTGTATAGTAGCTAGCTCCTTTTCCCCTTTTTGCCCCTATGAGCCTAGGACTTATAGAGGGCATTTTGGTCTTTTCCTTTGGCCTGCGTGCCTATAAAATCAGGGCCAAGCCCTTGTAACAGGATAGCTTCTCTAGGGCCATGAAACCCTAGAGTTCACTACACCACACCGAGGCATACCATGCCAAATCCACCACAAACTGGACGTAGGGCTATTATCCCCTAGGGGAGGTCCGAACCAGTATAAATATTTTCTCCCTCTGATAGAACCCTTCGAGGTTCATTTTACACACCATATACACACATACAAAACCTGTGATGTAGCTAACACGATTGCTACAACAGTCATGTCTAGCAAGAGTAATCTAGTGTGGCTGAAGTCTCATGTGGAGCAATATCGGTCTAGTAAAGACGGTATTGCCGAGGCCATCGGGGACTTTAGCGAAGTAGAGAAATTAGGATAAGGTTTTGCGTCGGCTGATCTCTTGGAGGAAGTTCACATAGGTAATGGTAGCACCCCGAGGCCGACTTTTGTAAACCAACATTTGCTGCCTAATGAAAAGGCTAAAGTAATAAAGTTACTTCGGTCGTATGTCGATTGTTTCGCATGGGAGTATAGCGAGATGCCAAGACTAAGCCACGAGCTCGTGGAGCATCGGCTGCCTATCAAGTCCAGATTTAGGCCTTATAAGCAGCCTCCTCGTCGCTTTAACTCAGTCGTCTATGACCGAGTTAAAGAAGAAGTAGAGCAGCTACTCAAGGTTGATTTTATTAGGCCATGCAGGTATGCGGAATGGGTTGCTAACATTGTGCTTGTGGAGAAGAATGGGAGCGGCAAGATATGGGTATGTATTGATTTCAGGGATCTAAACAGAGCCACTCCAAAGGACGAGTATCCAATGCCAATAGCCGACATGCTAATCAATGATGCGTCAGGACACAAGGTACTGAGTTTTCTTGATGGCAATGCTGGTTATAATCAAATCTTTATGGCCGAAGAGGACATCCACAAGACTGCCTTTCGATGCCCTGGTTTTGTCGGTTTATTCGAGTGGGTCGTCATGATTTTTGGTTTGAAGAATGCTGGTGCCACGTATCAGCACGTATGAACTTAATCTTTCATGACTTGCTATGGGTCATGTTAGAAGTTTACATTGACGACGTTGTAGTCAAATCGGATGGTATGGGAAACCATTTAGCCGATTTGAAGGTTGCTTTTGATAGAATGCGATAGTATGGTTTGAAAATGAACCCACTCAAGTGTGCTTTTGGTGTGTCGGCGGGTAAGTTCTTAGGTTTCATGATTCACGAGAGAGGCATAGAAATTGATCCTAAGAGGTTGGAGAAGATTAGAAACATTGCAGCACCGAAGTGCAAAAGGGATGTACAGAAGTTGCTAGGCAAGATGAACTATTTACGTCGCTTTATATCCAATTTGTCCGGCAAGATTGATGCCTTTGTCCCCATACTTCGGCTAAAAAACGAAGCTGAGTTCACTTGGGGGGCAAGCCAACAAAGTGCCTTTGAGAAAATCAAGGAGTGCTTGTCGTCACCGCCTGTGGTGAGAGCACCCAAAGCCGAGATTCTGTTTCGGCTATACATCGTTGCTGAGGATAGCATGATCGGGGCCGTGCTAACCCTGGAGGTAGAAGGAAAAGATTACATCATCACGTTCTTGAGCCGCCGCCTGCTGGATACCGAAACCAGGTACGTGTTTGTGGAACGTTTGTGTCTATCACTTTACTACGCGTGCACCAAGTTACGCCATTATCTTCTTCCTACTACATGTGTTGTCGTTTGTCAAACCAATGTTATAAAGCACATGTTACAGAAGCTGATTCTAAGTAGAAGAATCGAAAAATGGGCTTATGCGTTGATTGAGTACGATTTGGCCTACGAACCCCTGAAAGCGATTAAAGGCTAAATCGTGGCCAACTTTATAGTTGATCACCACATAGATGTCAGTTGGAGTGACAATATTGCTCTAGTTGAGGTAGTGCCATGGAAACTTTATTTTGATGGTTCGGCTTGCAAGAGTGTCCATGGTATTGGAGTGGTTCTCATATCACCTAATGGAATGCACTTTGAGACGTCGGCCCGTCTAGAATTTCCCTCCACTAATAACCAAGCTGAATATGAGGCTTTATTGCTAGGTCTTGAATTACTAGAATCCGTAGGTGCTAGACATGTCCACGCATATGGTGATTCCCTGTCAGTAGTGCAACAAGTGGCTAAAAATGCTTAATGCTTTAATGGCTTGCTGAATAGTTACTTGGATAAATGTCTGGACATAGTTGCTGTTTTTGATGACTTCAAAATCTCGCACGTGTCAAGAGAGACCAATTCAATTGCAACTGATTTGGCTCAACAAGCATCTAGATACCAAGTCAGGAGAGGAAAATTTTCTGTATTGGAGAAGCCGATGCTTGGTACCACTGCCGAAGCTAGTGATAGTGGGCAAGCGCACCCTCCGGGTCGGACCCCTCCGGCCGCCGAAGGCCACTGCGTGCCGAGGTCCCTGGACTCGAGTACTCTGCCAACCAAGGGACCTAGCACACCGAGAGAGGGCTCCCGGGAGTCTGAACCCTCTGGAGGGCTTTGGCCCAGCACACTCCGAATGGCTAGCCTGGCCAGGCTTCAGCAGAAGCAGGAATGGCTTGGGGGGCATCCCGACGTCAGTAGTTTAGAAATTTTTTCAGAGGATGAGCTAGCAAGACCCTCTGAAGCCCATAAGAGCGATTGGATAATACCGATAGTCCGGTATTTGAGAGACCCTAGTCAAAGGGTTGATCGGAAGGTTCGGCGACAAGCGTTCAAGTTCGTGTTGATAGACGACACATTGTATCGCCGAACCATTGATGGAGTACTATTAAAGTGTTTAGACCATGAACATTCCCGGGTGGCTATGGGGGAAGTCCATGAAGGACTTTGTGGCACTCATCAGTCGGCCCAGAAAATGAGTTGGATGCTCAAAAGAGCAGGTTTTTATTAGCCGACTATGACCGAAGATTGTTTTAAGTATTATAGACAGTGTGAAGCATGCCAGAAGTTTGGCAATGTTCAGTTAGCTCCCGCCTCATTACTCAACCCTATTGTCAAGCCATGGCCGTTTTGAAGTTTGGGTTTAGACTTCATCGGCCAAATTCAGCCTCCTTCCTCAAAACGGCATCGGTTCATGTTGATGGCGATGGATTACTTCACTAAGTGGACCGAGGCCGTACCTCTCAAACTCTTACTATGGATCAAGGTAGTTCATTTGTTTCTAGAGAAGTGAGGGACTTCACCGAATATTATGGTATTAAGTTGATAAACTCTTCACCTTACTATGCTTAGACCAATGGTCAGACCGAGTCTAGTAATAAAACCGTGATTAAGCTCATTAAGAAGAAAATTGAAGAGTTTCCTAAAAGGTGGCATGAAGTGCTTTCCGAGGCGCTATGGGATTGTAGAATTGCAAAGCACGATGCTACCAAAGTCAGTCCATATGAGTTGGTATATGGACAAGAAGCTGTTCTGCCTGTAGAGGTAGATCTTGGCTCTTTAAGAGTATTAAAGCAAGATGACTTATCGGTCAATGAGTATGAAACTCTTCTGAAGGATAATCTAGAGGAAGTGACCGATAAGAGACTAAGGGCTTTAGAGGCCATAGAACTAGACAAAAAGAGAGTAGCTAAAGCATACAACAAGAAGGTTAAACCAAAATCGTTTCAAGTAAGAGATTTGGTTTGGAAGACGATTTTTCCCTTAGGCACGAAGAGCCTCAAATTTGGTAAATGGTCCCCTAGCTGGGAAGGTCCTTTTAAGATAGCTGAAATTGCTCCCGACAATGCGTACGTGTTGGAATCTCTACAAGGAGAGCGGTTTCGAAGAGCTTTGAATGGTAGATATTTTAAAAGGTATTTCCCAAGCATGTGGCAAACAACATAAAAGGTGTCGAAAAGCCAATATGGATGGTATCATCTTCAGCTCGTTCTGCTTTTAGTTCACTCAATTCACTAAAAGGCAAGGGGCATGTGTTGATAGCAAAAAATGGCATTAATGGCTGAGATTGTCAAATGTCAATTTTGGTGATTTGGGCCAAAAATACACATGTCCGGCGTCATGCCGAAGCCCTCTAGGGCCGAAGGTCCATTGGGCTATGGGCTCCGAAAGACTCTGGTCAACCCACGGCCTTCGGCCAGGAAACCTTTGGAGGCCCATGCCACCGAAGGTTCAGCCCGAGGAGCAGGCTTCGACGGGCCTAGCCGAAGCCCACTTCAGCAGAGACAGAGTTGGATACGATTCTAGCTATGTTTTTATCTCTATCCAAGCTAAATTATAGCATATTAGATCAGAAGTTTGGCCCCTATAAATAGAGAGGCGAGGCCGGCTTAGAGGCCCCCCAACACAAATCAAACAGAAAGCCCTAGTTTTGATCACATTTATTTACCTTTACTTTTCTGTACCTCTTCGTGGGTTTGCCTGGAAACCCTCCACCGGCCACTTCAGAATAGTGGTAATCCTTGTTACTTCGCCTGTGAAGTATCCGTTAATCCACGTAACAGATTTCTATTGCCTTGTTACTTCGCCTGTGAAGTATCCACTAATCTGCGTAACAAATTGCTACCTTCGCTACTAGTACAACACTTAGAAGAATTCGGTCCTCAGACCGAATTGGTACTTCGAATCCCCTTTGTTGCAGGTTTCCAAGTTCGGAGTTACTTCGTCGGAGGCGTCCGAAGCTAAGAGATTGGTTTCAGAGGTTTCTGGAACACCCTTCGGCGAGGCTACGGGCTTCGACTACATGCTTCGCTCGCATACTTCGTCGCTACAGGCTTCGCCATGCTCGTACCTCGCTCAGGATGAAGTCACGCCCGCGCGCGGCGTTTGGGTCATTATTTTGTACTTCGCTGTATCAGAGACTTCACGCTGAACCCCGCCGTTCAGAGGTGATTGTCACGTCCGGATCCATTCGGAGTTCCTCTTCGACCGGACCAGTCCGAACGCCGAAGACATCCTTCGGCGAGACACTTCGCACCGGATGCCGAAGGTATACTTCGGCGACCCCTTCGCACCATACTCCGAAGTAGATAGGCTCCGACCGGTTTGCTAATTTTATTCTGTTTAATATATCTCTTTCGGCTAATTGGATTATTTTGTGTGATCTGATTGCCTGGCGACTCCACCTTCCCTTATCATGACTAAGGGTATTCAGAACATGACGTCGATGTTGCGTCAAGCTTAGGATTGTCCCTAAGTATCCACACACTTTTGGATCGTCGAACTGACCCAAGTGCGGGGGCACATTTTCGTGTCAACACAAAGCCCGTTGAAGTCCTTCGTCTTTTCCTTCTTTTCTCCATTATTGTAAAATTCTTCTTCATCAGAGCTTGGCTCTTCACTCGAGGTGTTGTCAATGTCGCTGAGTGTAGGACCGAAAGTAGCAACCAGAGGGGGGGTGAATGGGCGCCTAAAAATTCTTTCGAATCTATGGCCTGCTCCCAATAGCCAACGCAGCTCAAAAGACTAAGCAACAGAGTGTGAACAGAATGCCTAAGTCTAAAAGTATCTAGCCTAGAAAAGACCAGTGTCAAAAACAAAGAAACACCAGTACCGTGCTAATAGGCAGATAAACAAAATATTCAAGACATGGCAGATCAAAACTTCTCAACGGATGATCTAAGTGTACATAAAATGAGATGAGAAGTTACTTTTCAAATTTATCTCCTGTTCGAAACTTGTCGAAGCCTGCTTCGCAGTGTCGAAGCCTGCTTCGCAGTCCCTTGCCGAAGTCTAGCGAAGTTTGTCGTTGAAGTGTCGAAGGTTTGTTGAGTCTATCCTAGTCCGAGTGTGGCAGAATGCGAAGTATGCTTCAAACAGTATACTTCAAAGCCGATACTTCGAACAAAGTTCACAGAAATGCAACCTTCGAAAGAGAAGCGAAGCCAAACACACAGTAGCAGGACCAAAACGAAGCCTACACTCTACCTTCGAAGCTAGCTTGAACGAGGTACAAACTACCGAAGTGGTAACCTCCGAACCATAGACCAGCTTCGAATCGAACTGTGCTGTTGCTCTCACAAGAGATCGAAGCATTGAAACATACTTCGAAAAACAAGCTTCGAACTCACAAACTTAGATCAACAAAGATGACAATAGTAGAACAATTTCTCAGAAAACACACTCCGAGCGAAGTCTATTAGAGAGACATGCTTCGAAGCTAACTTCAAAGCCTATCGAAGTATGCTTCGTAAAAGAGTGTCGAAGTATGCTAGAACAAAACCTCAGAACAGAGCCCACTTCGAAGCTAGATTCACAGTTCAAGTTCGGAGTCCTAGCGAAGCCTTCGAAGAAGTCAGGTCGAAGCCTGCTCCACAGAACAGAAGGACTTCGCGCAAACGAGGGGGCTTCGCCAAAAACAGCCAAAGAGAGACAAGGTCCTGTCTACTCGATCAAAAAGGCTACGTAGGAAAAGCAAGGCTAGAGTACTAGTGTACTGTTGCTACAGGGAGTAGGTACTACTTGCTACATGCAAGAACTAGTACAACTCCACACAAGAACAGAAGCAACAGAGACACAATCGCACATGAATAAACAACAGGCGCACGGAAAACGAAGCTACAAAGCTACACAAGAAATGTCGCACACCAACCGGTAGGAATAAAATCTTCAGATCTGAGAAGAACAAGATGAAATCATGAAGAACAGGAGAACATTCCTGGCGGCACACGCAGGGAACAGGGGAGAGAATGCAGGAAACAAAATGACCCAATGGATTAAAAAGTGAATTCTAGAAGGGTGACCTAACCCTAGGGATTGGGGCCCTATTTATAGGCTGCCCAATAGCTAGGAATATTCCACCAGCCCCTTAGGGTTTTTTACAGACGCTGAAATAAAGGAAAAGACTAAACTACCCTTAGGATATTTTTACAGACACAACTGACTGACTGTGGGCCTAGGGACAAAATAGAAAATTCCTATTTACAGATGACTTATCCGGAAGCTAAGCTTTCGTAGCGACTACGGCTTCTCTTCTAGACAGTCCGATACAAGATCAGCGGTCGTCAGTTTTGTGCCGAAACTGACAAAGCCTCCACCGACTTTGCACCAGGTACCCGGATTAGGCCGGCCCGACTCCGCAGCTCTCTCAGCCCGGCTATCGCTCACCTCCCGTGTACCTGAGTCAATCCTGGTCAACAGTCCAGTGGGTCTTCTACTGCTCTTGGCCCATGTACCCGGATTGGGCCAGCCCAACTTCGCAGCTCTCTCAGCCCGACAGTCGCTCGCTGCCCGTGTACCTGAGTCACACGTGGCCTAGACACAGCAGATCTCATCTCTTCTTCTGTCCTCTTTGACTATCGTTGACAATGACTCATCACATCTGGAGCCATGAGGCCCATGCTATTCAGCATGGCTCCTCACTGAGTGCAGCCACAAAAGCCCTAGACTTCCTTTTAGCCACTTTTCCTCGTTTGCCCGTGAAGAAGGATTTTTTGTCTCTTTTCTGGTGTTTGAGTTCATGTTCATTCTTTGAGTTCAGTTTTGGGCGATTTGCTTTAATATGATCAAGATCACCGCACTCAAAACACCCTCGAGAGCCTCCTCTTCTTTAATCTCTTCTATCATTGTAGAACCTCGTGAACTTTTTGACTATAAGAGCAAGCTCTTCATCGTCCAATGTGTCCACTTGTTCTTTTGTGATGGAGACCAATGAAGACAAGGAAAAGCCCGCAGAAAAAGTGCAAACTCCAGACACACTACCTTTAGATGAGGTGCCACTGCTAGGGCTGGAACACAAAGCAATCGAAGGCAACAAGGATTTTCCAGCTCCCGGTTGAGATGCCTTGGCTATTTTGGTGGACTTAAGCTTACTAAAGAGTTCGTCACAAGTCAGAGTGTCAAAGCTTGCTGACTCTTCAATACTGGAGATCTTCACCTCCCATATGCTACGATCAAGAGCATAGAGAAGTTTGATTGCCCTATCGTGGTCAGAGTAAGCCAAAGTCCCAGTGGCACACAAATTACTCACAATCCCATCAAAATGCGCAAACATGGCATCTACCGATTCGCTAGGGCCTTGCACGAACATTTGGTATTCTTGATTATACGAGCTCTGCCTCCTAGCCTTAATTTGGGTAGTGCCCTCATGAAAAGTACTCAAGGTCATCCAGATTTCTCATGCAGTCCGAAGGTGCTAGACCCTATCAAACTCGTTGCGACTCAGATTGATAAAAATAATGTTTCTAGCATTGCTATTACATTCATATTGTTCCTTCTAAGTCTCTGAGGTACGAGTGTCAGTAATCACATACTGGGATGCAACAATGTCCCATATCGCACTTCCTTGGCTAAGCAAACAAGCAAGGTGAAGATGGGGTTGTGGTGCGTAACAAAGCTCGATTAGTTGCCAGGGTTTTTGCCAGAAAGAGGGTATTGATTTTGAAAATACTTTCACCCCTATTGCCCGTCTTGAGTCTATTCGCATACTCTTGGCATTTGCTACTTCTAAAGGTTTTAAGCATTTTCAAATGGATGTCAAGAGTGCTTTTCTGTACGGGTACATTAGAGGAGGAAGTCTATGTTAGGCGGCCCCTGTTTTGAAAACTCTAAGTTTCCTCGACATGTTTTCAAGTTGTAGAAAGCTTTATATGGTCTAAAGGAAGACCCTAGGGCTTGTTATGATCGTTTAAAGCAGTTTTTGTTGTGGAATGGCTTTGTGATCAGTTCTGTGGACAAAACTCTTTTATTGCTCTGAGTTGGTGTTGAAACAAAAATGCGCCAAACACACTGACGCCGATCCGATGATCCAAAATCATGTGAATATTTAGTAGTCTTCCCCTAAATGTAACTCAACGCCGACACTGCGTTCCGACGATCCTTAAATAGTGGTAAGGAAATAATGGAGTCGCCAGGCAATCAAATAATATTAATCTAAAATTATTCAATTAACTGATGTGTGGTAAATAACTAATAATAATACCTAATTAAACCAAACCGGCCAGAATAGGGCCAGTTGGACCGAAACATCACAAGCGGTCAGTTCGGCTGAGGTAGTTCAGTCAGACCGAGGGTACACGACCTGTCTGGCCAGCAGTGCGAGGCTCACTGAAGGGGGCCTCGGCGTGCGATGTGAAGTGTCGACCTCTACCCTTCGGCCGGTTAGACCGAGGTTGTACCTCCGGTCGGACCGCAAGTGGCCGAAGGGGTCAGGGGCACTCTGGTAGAAGTTACCTTCGGCGCGAAGCCTAGACGATGGGCAATGGCATCTGGCGCGAAGGAGCTTGAAGCGTCCTACGATGCCAGGTCAGACTGGCCTTAGGCTGCCGGTCGGACCACAGCGTGCTGGCGCATCAGGTGACGGCGCGGCACGGTCTGGTCAGACCGGG
Organism: Zizania palustris; assembly: GCA_019279435.1. Lineage (NCBI taxonomy): Eukaryota > Viridiplantae > Streptophyta > Magnoliopsida > Poales > Poaceae > Zizania > Zizania palustris. The sequence continues at coordinate 79,339,415 of JAAALK010000283.1, read as the reverse complement.
GCAACACTGCCGGTCGGACCGACAGTCCCTGGAAGTTGGTTTCCGGACTCCGGCGACCGTCTTCTCGTCGGTAGATGAATCCAAAATTCTTGGAGGATGAAGATGGGATAAAAATACTACGAAAAATCCAAGAGATCAAAGTAATTCGGACAGGTGACCGAATTACCAAATAAAACCGATAATACGATAGAAATCTGTTTCATGGATGAAACGGACGATTCTCAAGCGAACTGACAAGGCCTTACGTCATTACGATGCGGCGGACGAATGGTTTACAACGCAAACCAGCAAATATGTACGTGCTAAGCTAAACCTAGGGCAAGGAAAGTAGATTGAAAAGTAAAGGTACGATTCAAGGAAATAATAGATTAGATCTATTAGGTTTTTTGGGGGGCTCCTTGAATCGGCCTTGCCTCTATTTCTAGAGGTTGGTCATGAGTGCCTAGACTCTAATCTGTATTGGACACGGGTTCCAAGTCGTCAATAATTAATTAGAGATAAAATAGACCCGAAATCAGCTAATCTAAATCGAATACAGATTGGGCCAGTCTGACCGAGCCCATATGGCTGGTCAGACCAGGCCTACATGGCCGGTTGCACCGGTCTATGCCAGGTCTTGGCATATTTTCGGTAAAACTACCAAAAAGTGATATTTTGATAATTTTGACCATTAATGCCATTTTTTGCTATCAACACATGCCCCCCTGCATTTTGGCAAACTTTAGTGAGCCAAAAGCATAATGAACTAAGGGTGATATGCTTCATATCGGCCTTTCGACACTTCAAGAATTTTGCCACACACTTGAGAAGTACCTTTTCAAATACCTACCATTCAAAGCTCTATGAAATCGTTCTCCTTGAAGAGACTCTAGCAAATATGCATTACCTGGATCAATTTCAATAACTCTAAAAGGACCTTCCCAACTAGGCGACCATTTGCCAAATTTTGGGCTCTTAGTGCCTAAAGGCAAATCGTCTTCCAAACCAAGTCACCAACTTGAAATGATTTTTCTCTCACCTTGCTATAAGCTCTAGCTACTCTTTTGTTGTCTCTTTCTATTGTCTCTAGAGCTCTTAACCTCTTATCGGTCACCTCTTCCAAATTATCTTTCAAAAGAGTTTCATACTCAACGATCGATAAGCCATCTTGCTTAAGTAACCTCAAAGAACCAAGATTCCTCTCTACGGGTAAAACGTCTTCTTGTCCATATACTAACTCATATGGACTTACTTTGGTGGCACCATTCTTAGAAACTCTACATGCCCACAATGTCTCAAAAAGCACTTCATGCCACCTTTTAGGAAACTTTTCAATATTTTTCTTAATGAGCTTATTCATAGTTTTATTACTAGACTCAGCCTGACCATTGGCCTGAGCATAGTATGACGAAGAGTTCATCAACTTTATACCATAAGATTCGGCAAAATCACACAATTCTTTAGAAACAAATAAAGCACCATGATCTGTACTAAGAGTTTGAGGGATACCGAATCTATGTATAATGTGCATCAAGATGAAATAAATTACCTTATTCTGCATCATGTTATTGAGAGGCACAGCCTCAGTCCACTTGGTGAAGTAATCTGTAGACATCAACACGAACCGATGCCCTTTTGAAGAGGAAGGATAAATTTGGCTGATGAAGTCTAAATCCCAACCTCGAATCGACCATGGTTTGATAATAGGATTAAGTAAAGATGTAGGAGCTAGCTGAATATTACCAAACCTTTGACAAGCTTCACATCCTCTATAGTACTTAAAACAGTCCTCATTCATAGTCGGGCAATAAAAACCCGCTCTTTTAAGCATCCAACTCATTTTCTGGGCCGACTGATGATTACCACAAAGACCTTCATGTTCTTCACGCACAAAAAATATAGACTGATCGGTACTCAAGCATCTAAAAAGTACTCCATCAACAGTTCGGTGATACAACTCATCGTCGAGCAATACAAATTTAAACGCTTGCCGCCGAACTTTCCGATAAACCCGCTTACTAGGATCTCTCAAATATTGAATAATTGGACTTCTCCAATCATCCTCATGATTACCTGATGTACTCACCAAATCCTCACTCGAATTGGCATCCAAATCATAAATATTAACCTGCCCCCATGCCTTGAAACCTCCTGATAAGGGGCGGTCAGACCGGCTGTGGGATCAGAATGGGGACTAGAGGGGGGTGAATAGGCGCCTCGACACTTTCTCGTGAATGTGATGGCCTGTTCAAATCACCCAACGCACCTCCGCACAATTCAAATTTCAAGTCTGAATCAAACAGTGCAAATCGGAGCAAAAGCGTGTTTCAAAATTCTGTTCAGATTAAGTCGAAGTTTGAACACTCGATCTGTATTATCGGTATTTGAAACTCCGAACTTTAGAGTCTATTTCGACAACTCAATGGTCGACAGAGGGATATCGACAGTTGGATCACCGACAATGTTCAGAGGTTCAAAAACATTCTTTGATTTAATCACTCAACACTTTAGTTTAGAATTGCTCAATCAAACAGAATACTCAAAACAGCATATGTAACCAAATCAAGCAACTCCAAAAATATTCTAGCAGTAAAATGCCAATTCTGAAAAATCAGTTTTCTCATACCTTTCAAATCTGTAATGCAAACTCAACCAAACATCTGAACCAAATATTAAATTTCAGAACCAATTTGATTTAAGCACACAAGTTTCAGCAACTAAAACATCTATAACCTCAAATAATTCAAAACTGAAACAGATGAGGAAAAGAGCTTTAACTCAGCTGAAAACAATACTCAGTGAATACATGTTCAGTTTAAAATAGAGCTGAAATAGATAACAATAAACCTCTACTCTGATGAAAACTATAATCAAAAGCTCAATGGTTCAGTTTGAGACAATTCAGATTTAAAACAAAATTGACAAACTGCAATACCGTGCTATACTACTGAAACTGAATAAAAATACTCACGGTGAACTGAGTTTCAAATAGCACTTGGACTGAATTTAAGATTTCATCTCAAATGATTCAATGCTGAAAGCTGAATTCAGATTTCCAGTTCTGAATTGATAAATCACTTTTGAGTAGCACTTCAGAAAATTTGAACATTAATCTAAATAGAACTTGGACAGAATGCTTCTATTCAGAAAACTACTTTCAGAACAGTATTGATTCAGATTCCAAATTCAGATCACTTCTGAAAAATATACAGGACAGTACACAGATTAAATTCAAAACTGATCTAGACTTCTGGTATGAAACTGAATTTCGGAACAGGTGTTTCATTCAGTGAACAGCAAAAATTCAAAACAGCTGAATAAAGCAATCTGAACTGAAACAATGTTTTCAGATAATCCTTTGAACTGAAAACTATTCAGAATCTTTAAAGTAACAACACTGGCTCAGATTTTAATTTGAATTCCATATTTAACAAGTTATCAATTCAGTACAGAAATCATTTCAACCATATTAATCAATCAATCAGTTTCAACATTTAGGATTCAGGATTAAACATTCAATGAATACATGTAACTTAAAGGGATTTAGCAACTATTAGAACAGAGCTACAGAGAAATCAGTCTTACTCTAATCATCTTCAAGACAGATCACTTGAACAGGGGTCATCTGATTTCTTGTGAAGAACTTGAAGTAAGTTCTCTTGATCAATTTCTCAAACCAGATTAGGAATATCAGTAATCAAATTACTCAAACAAATCTCAGCTCAAATCTGTTATGAATAGCCAGTGCAGCAATAACAGCAAACAAAATCTTGACACTGAATAGTGCTCTCGGATCATGAATAGTGAATGCAGAAGAGTAATCAAGAGAAGATCTCCATCATCACAGATTAGATGAATTGATGAACATATTTCAGAAGAGTAAAGTTTCAAGAAAGTAAAATGATCTCAGCACATATATTTTTCTCAACTTTTCTAGCAAAACTGGCAGTCCAAGGCAATAGAAATAAGAACCACAAATTTGAAAATATTTGCACCAAGATACATTCACAAATGATTTGCTCAAGAAACACTTAAATGATCAGCCAAAATGTTGATGAACACTTGATGAAACATTTCATCAAACATGTAAAGAGCTATATCAAAACCTGAAACAATTTTTATAGAATTTTTTCAGTGTTGAGGTCCCTTTTTTCAGCAGCCAACTTGGTGGGATAATATCCTACCAACTCATGTTCTAGAAGCCCCCATTTTACACAAAGACCCTTAGTAATTTTAGAATTAACAATTCTGAAAATTACCCTATAAAACAAAAAAGTAAAATTAAAAATTGACTCTCCTTTTAATATAATTTCACAGTAGAACCACTCTAAAAATTATACCAAGAGGTTACACTACAAAAATAAAAATTTAAACTAATACTAGACACCTATTTATTGAATTAACAAAAACATTTAACGTTTCGACGGTTGTCAGACAAAGCCTCTCAACCCTTCGACTCATGACACCGCTTCGTGACTCCGAGCACTAGCAAGCCACTTCCGCTCTCGATCCCCTCGAACCGCCTGAATGCTTGTCCTGGCCTCCTTCTTGCAAACCTGGTCGTCACGCTGTCGCAGTCAGTCATCCATCCAAGTCTCACTCCGTCTCTTTGTGAACTCTTGAGATCTTCTCCAACTTCATCCGGCCTCCCTCATCCTCAGGCATCAAGCTCCCCACTCGACCCTCGATCACCTGCCGTCGACAGTCGGTCAGCATCTCCTACCTGCAGAAATAAGACAAGCCAAAACAAGAACGCCACGCACCGCTAAAACCCTCGGCAGCCAAACCCCCATTTCACATCGAACCCCTCGATGCACTCAAACCACTCTCAACCACTCAACCGCTCAAATGCTCATCCTTGTCAATCAGTCATCATCCAGACCGAAACTGCCCTTGGTTTCTCAATCTCCCCCTTGATAGTGCATTGACAACCCCAAAGCAAAGACATGATGAGTGTGGGATCGGAATGGCGACTCGAGGGGGAGTGAATAGGCGCCTCGACACTTTCTTTCGAAGTGATGGCCTAATCAAATCACCCAACGCACCTCTGAAAACACAAAATCACGTTTCAATTCAAACAGTACGAATGTTAAGCTCAAACAGAGTCAAAAACTCAAAAACAACTTTGTTTCAAGTTCCTAGACAACATCTAACAGAAATACTCACTCTGAAGAACAATTTCAAGTGTAGACAGTAAATCAGAACGAGTTAACTCAATCATAATTGAGAATCAAATACTTCTGAATTTTTTCGGACGGAGAATAGTAAAGGTAAATTCAGTAAAGCACATTTGTTAAACTTTGGTTCAATTTGCATGTTTCAAATTCAGATTCTCTTTCGTTCAGCACATGCCAAAACAAAACATGATAAGCATTATGGATCCTGAAACTTCATAGCTCTAATCATACAAATTTAGAGTTCTTTGAGGAATATTCAAAATGAACAACACTATTCCTTAACCGACAACACACAGAATAAGGAAAACTGAACCAATCTGAATCAACACTTCAACACACACTCATGATTTGATTCTACTAGAGTTTATCAACACAGATTCATTTCTATTCAAAACAGTAACTGAAACACAACACTCCTTGATGATTGAAACAGTAGAACCAGAAGTAATAAATCAGGATTTAATCTATTTTAGAACACTATTCGCTGTAAGAATATTTTCATGAGAGTATAAACCTGAAATTGAATGACAACTAATAAGTTATGAAACACAGCAAAGAAGATGTACCAGTTTTGAGAATTAATTGAAAGCTGAATAGAGTATATTCCTTCACAAGATACACAAAACTGATCCCAATTTGATTTCTAGTGGATTGCACTCAGAACAGAACAGAACAGATAATTCAGATCACTGCACAAATATATATCTAGAATTCAGAATTAACAAAGGTTAGAAATCACAATTTTAATTCACCACAGTTTTGAATTCAGAACATTTGAATAGAATTTAAATGTGTCGAACAATGAATAGTAGAACAAATTTCGGAACACTGAGAACTCAAGACTTTGGTTCACTTTGAGCAAAACCAGGAACAGAAACCTGTTGAAACCAGTGCTGAACCCAAACTGAAATATCTAGAGCAATTCAAATTCCGAAACTAAACTGATACAGAATGCACTAACTCTAGAATCCAAATAAATTTCAAGCTTCAAAATAGATGTAGACCTGAATAATTTTGAACATCAGATTCTCACATCAACCAACTTAAACAACTTAAGTTTGATTCGTAGCAGATAGTAACCAGAGAGTTTCACAAGACTTGACTCAAATCAATATTAGCAAGAGAAGATTCAAATAACAATTCAAACTGCAGAATCAGATCAATCAAAACATATTAGAGAAAAACATTTCTGAATCCTCACTGAAAAGCTGTACAGAACTCACTGAATATTCATGTGGACAAACAACCAGTAAGATAGAATGAGATCACTTGAATATCCAGAACATATACACACCAGATTCATAATAAACAGGACAAAATGTTTCTCTACAAGTGTTTAAATTCAACTCAGAAGAGATGTTGCTGATTATCTGAAAGAACACTAGCAGAGACTATATTCAGATCATCCACATATCACACACATATTTCATCACATGAAGCAGCAAAGCAACACAGCGAGAACTAGACAGAATTGATCTTCAAGAATAAGAAATAGTTTGTCATGAAATTTTTCTGAATGAAGTACTGATTTCAGGTTTAATCACATCAATCCAAGTATATGAAGTTCAAGCTATTTTCATCACAAAACCCAAACAGTTTGAATCATCAAAAATCGCAGATAAAAAGATGTAGAACTCATCTGAACCAAGGCGCTGGAACACTTCTGATTTTTGACGACGTACAGTGACGACGGCAGCCCTGTAGCGGATCTGGCAACGATGTTGCGCACTATTCACGGTAATGAAATTTTAGCAGAAGAGAGTCTCTCGGCAGATCAAACTTAGCTAGAGAAAACGAATTTGATTTCTTCGAAATGTTCTCGACAAGGTCTGATCGGCCAGGGCAGGGGATTTTATATCCACCTACTCCACATTCTAGAAGGCATATTTTGCACTAAGCCTCCTAGAAAAGACACTATTTACAAAACTGAAAATAACAACTAGAAATACCCTATTTTACTCTAGAAAATTACAAATGACCCCTCTTTAGAATATTTTCAGAATATATATACTCCAAAAATACTCTAAAAAGTACACACTAAGACACTAAAAATTTAAACTAACATTTTGACATTATTTTATTGGAATAGTAAACATGATAAACGTTTCGACGGTTTTCAGCAAAAACCGACAAAGCCTTTTCAGCTCTTCGACTCGTGACACTGCTTCACGACTCTGAGCACCAGCAAGCCACTTCCACTCTCGATCCCCCCGAGCCGCGCGAATGCTTGTCCTGGCCTCCCTCTCGCGAACACGGTCGACACACCATCGCAGTCAGTCATCCGTCCGAGTCTCGCTCCGTCTCTTCGTGCACTCTTGAGATCTTCTCCAACTTCGCCCGACCTCCCTGATCCTCGTCATCAAGCTCCCCACTCGATGCTCGATCACCCACCGTTGATAGTCGGTCAGCATCTCCACCCTGCACAAACAAGACAAGCCAAAACAAGAATGAAACGCACTGCCGAAACCCTCGGCAGCCACACCTTCACTCCACATCGAAACCCTCGATGCACTCCACATATTCTCGACCATTCATTCGCTCAGATGCTCATCCTTGTTAATCACTCATCATCTAGACCGAAACCACCCTTGGTTTCTCAATGAGGATAGCAAGTTACACGCAGAAGTGACCATAAAAACTCATAAAAGAGCAAAACATGTCACTTAACCAAGCAATCCAAATGCAATCCAAAAATCCAAGCAATCCAAAAGCCAAAGCATCATGTAGATCATTTCTCCCCCTTTGACAATGCAGGCATCAAGGAGATAAAAAGATGCAAAGAGGGGAATAAGGGTAAAGCAGAGATGTGAGATTCTGAAATATGAGCAGCTGCAATTACAGCACAAACAAGCATTTGCCTTGAATATAATCTAAAAGTACTGTATGACAACCTCAAATGAATACCATCTAAACAAAAGGCATGAGCAAACATTTTCAGGTTTTAACCAATGAAAGCATCACCACTCAGACTAGCATACCACACATGTCAAGGCATAAGATGCAAAAGCTAAACAAGAACACACTAGATAAGCATATCCCACTTCAAGGTGCTTCAGCAAACATGATATGCAATGAATTTCAACTTTTTCATTTTTGTGCCAGGGGTTATTTGCATGTCAACTTTATGCTAACTGACCATGCTAAGCTTATGTTGAAACCATCATAAGATTAAAGCAATGGTCTTGGCAAACACTTCACTGTCCTGGTTCATACAAAAGTGCTATGGTAAGCCGTCTAGAACAAAGTAGTGCGACAAAGCAAACCCACCTGGATCTTTTCAAATTTTAGCACACAATAGCATGAATATCATTCATTTCCATTTTCATTCATTTTTTATGAAATCAAGTTGCGTATCAACATCCAAGTGAAAAGGACCTAGCTATGTGTGTAAAAGCTACCAAAAGCACTCAACCCATTCAAGCTAGTTTCTAGACTAAGCAGTGATCATTTTCAAATTTTCACAAATAAAAGCCATGCTCATGACAAGTATCAGATGAAAACATGCCAAGTAGTCAACAGTATTAAAGACAATAGTTCAAAGGCATTACAAAGCATGTACTCGTAAAAGCAATTAATCATATGACAGAAGCTCATGCAATGCTACACAACTCCCTCTCAAAACATGCTAGTATCTCTCAGATGCTCAGTGAGAGGGTGAGCTAAAAATTGTTTTGGAATCCAGCAACGCAAAACTCGTGAACCAGGCAAAGTAGTACACTAACCATGCATAGGAGATAAGCCATGATAAAAAGTGTGTGGTCTGCCTATAAAGCGCAAACTCACTCACAAACCCATGTGGGGTCTCAAAATCAGGAAAAGAGCGGAAATCATACTCATGCAAATCAAGTGAAGAATAATCATGAAAGTCCAAAGCATGAGCACGACGTTCATCTTTCATGTGACGATAGCAAAGACCAATCAAATGCCCTACACGATGACAATAAGCGCAATGAAAAACTTTCTTGGGTGTAGGTTTATAGGTTTCTGGCGCGAACCTCATAGTTTTCTAGGTTTTTGCTTGGAGTCTGTCTTGAGTGGTGGAATGATTATCTTTTTGGGTTGGGTAGGATTTTTGGCTTTTTGAGGTGTGTCTAACTGGGCTCTCTCTTTCTCAAGGGTGGTAGGTAGAGTGAACACAGTTTGGCTTGGGGTATTAGATGAAGTCATCTCATAACCTAACCCAAGAGCTAACCCTGCCCTATGAGCGCACATTTTTGTTTTATCCAAAAGCAAATCCATTTCCCCTTTCCCTTTAGTGCATTTGTCTACCATGGAAATTAGATAATCATTCTCACATTTAAGTTTTTCTACTTGCTCTCTAGCAAAACTGAGTTGGTCCTTAAGGGTGATGCAGGTGGGACACGCCGGCTGCACATCCTTAGAACACTCAACACTCTCCGGTCTAGCCTTAAGCTCATCGATATGCTTATCTCTCAAACTAATGCTTTCTATCAGTAAAGTACAATTTAAGCATTCATCGACGACACAAGGACTAGACTCCACCACCAAAAGTTGCTTCTCAAGTTTTTCAATGTTTTGAGCATGTATCAGACGCAACTGAGCAAGTTCATCCATAACGATAAGACACGACTCACATTCAACAATTTCAGACTCAGACTTCAACAAAGCAAGTTTAGTAGAAAGAGATTCAATTTTAAGCTTTAGTTCCTTTCGTTCTTTAGTAGCAAGTTTAAGCAGTCTATCTTATGAAATAATTGCATCATGTAACTCATCGGTTTGAACAAGTAATTGGTCATGTCAATTTTGGTGATTTGGGCCAAAAATACACATGTCCGGGGTCATGCCGAAGCCCTATAAGGCCGAAGGTCTATTGGGCTATGGGCTCTGAAAGCCTCTAGCCAGGAAACCTTCGGAGGCCCATGCCACCGAAGCTTTGGCCCGAGGAGCAGGCTTCGACGGGCTTGTCCAAAGCCCACTTCGGCAGAGACAAAGTTGGATACGATTCCGGCTAAGTTTTTATCTCTATCCAAGCTGAATTATAGCAGATTAGATCAGAAGTTTGGCCCCTATAAATAGAGAGGCGAGGCTGGCTTAGATGCCCCCCAACACAAATCAAACACAAAGCCCTAGCTTTGATCGCACTTATTTACCTTTACTTTTCTGTACCTCTTTGTGGGTTTGCCTGGAAGCCCTCCGCCAGCCACTTCGGAACAATGGTAATCCTTGTTACTTCGCTTGTGAAGTATCCGTTAATCTACGTAATAGATTGCTATCGCCTTTGTTGGCATAAAAGATTACGCTAACAGGTTCTCTGGGATCAAGAACAGACAAACAGTGAGTTCGTACTTAAGAACTATCTCAAGCCTCCGAATGGATAATAGCTTAAGTAGTCTGAATATGTGTATTAGAATAGCTGATTATTCGATCCTTCTTTACAGGGTAATAAGGGGGGTATTTATAGGCAAAAATGTCTAAGGAAAAGACCTATTTACCCCTCTATTACAACCGACATAGTGGAAACTATTCGGTACCCGTAACAGGGTTAAAATGGTAAAATCTACCCGAAGTGAGTAGATAAGTCAAACATCTTATCAATCTTGTCGTTTGGCTTCGAAGCCTCATATCTTGCGGAGGGTTCCTTCGAATCGTAGATCGAAGCACCCTTCGGTTTAATGACTCCTCCACCTTCGAGCATGAGCCCAATCAGCTTTGAAGATGATAAGCCTCCGAATGTTTAATCTCTAAGTCCTGAAGGTGAAGCATTTTCCCCCAACAGTAGCCCCTCGAATACGCCTCTCTGAATTTGACCTGTATAGAAGGGAGGCAGTATACGCAAGGAACATTTTCATATTCTAAGACTTAGAAAAGTTTGAACACATTACAGTCATTCGAAGGGTCTTTGATCCAAAGCATTCGGACTACGGCTTCGAGCCCCCAACTGCCGTGTGAATGCTTCATGGGAAAGAGAACCGTTACGAAGTCCAAACGTCGTGAAGAGCCGTTTGATTAGAACCGTTACTGTACAAGTTGCCGTTACGCTCTATAAAAGGTAACAGTCGAAATTTACGGCGGACTCACACCGTTCTGCTCCCTGGACCCACCTGCCAGCGATGGAAGTCGAACCTGCAGTATGAATGCAATCGAAGTACAGCAACTAGCGGACGGTTATAAAAAGGGGGTTAGAATTTACCCAGAACTTTTTACCGTGCCTAGCATCCGAAACTCACTTTCTTCAACCTCCAATTCTCACAACTCCCCGAGCCATCAAGCCATGGCGAGGACTAGCCACACCGTGCCGACGGCGGCGGGCACCCTGGCGCAGAGGCAAGCATGGGCAGCTTCAACCATAGCAGCAATGGCGGGGGCTTCGGGCGATGCCTGGCCCAAGAACCCCCAGGAGCTCCGCCCGCCATCCAAGAAGAAGATCCCCCAAAGTTTCATTATCGGCCAATCTACATGCACTGTAGAATCCATTGAAGAGGTCGTGGAAGGGAAGCTGGGGACCGCAATGAGGACTCGAGTCCCTGGACCGGAATCAACTCTGCGGCCACGGAGCGGAGAAGTCGTGGTCTTCGAGGCTTTCTTCAAGGCAGGCCTGGGACATCCGGCCATCGACTTCTTATCTGAGGTATTGGAGATGTTCCACATTACCTTACCTCAACTGTCTCCCAATGCCATCGCCCGTCTGGCTGTCTTCGAATGGGCGCTTCGGGCCGAAGGGTGCGAGGGGCGATCGGAGGTCTTCGCCGCCACCCACGAAGCCATCTACTAGCAGAAGCCGCAAGATGGCCCCGGGGACACCAAGGTGATAACAGCCTTCGGAAGTGTCAACTTCTAGTTGCGGAGGGGGCACGCCCAACATTTTCTAGCGAAGGCCATCAACGACCGATGGTACACTAACTGGATCCTCCGGTGGTTCTACGCCGAGGATGGAGAGGATTCCCCTCTTGCTTGACCCCTTCAAGAGATCTAGTTCCGGAAGGAAGCTGAGGTTACCCCGAACCCTAGCCTGCTCTCAATGCGGCTAGGGCTACTGACTTCGGTGGCCAGCCACATGAGTATTTGCGATCTTGCCGAAGAGTTCATTGCTCTTCGAATTCCACCCCTCGGTGCAAACTGGCCGATAGTGTTTCAACAAGCTTCGGAGGGTGAGCTACGAACCCTAGTTAAGACTTCAACTCTCCTGCAATAATATGTTAGATGATGAAAATAACATACTTATAATATGTTACCCCTTTTTTCAGCGGCTCCACTGGCGTTAGCTTCGGAGCAGATAGCACGGGCCCCCGAATGGGTCCTCGGAGCCCCTACGGTGGCTGAAAGGCAGAAGAGGATGGAGCTGGTGGGGAGCTGGGAGCGCTCCAACAGGGTGTGGGGAGCCCTCAGGATGGTGCCTCCTCCTCTACCGGATTTTAACTCGGCCGGAGCGGCCCCTCAGAAGAGGAAAACCGTCGCTGAGCCTCTGAAGTAGGCCAGCAAGACCCCCACCAAGAAGAAGAAGGTGGTGAAGATCCCTCCTCAACTGACTCCTGCTTCATCCGCTTCGTCCTTGGGCATTCGGAGCTCGGCTTCGGAGGAGTCCGGGAGCAAAGGCTCCGACGTCCAATTGGCGAAGGACTTCGAGAACTACCTCCTGGAAGGCGAAGACGATGCAGCAGGGGTCCCAACCGAAGCTTCTGCCCTAGTTGCTGTGGAGGGAGACACGGCACACACTCCCGTGCCCGCTATCGCGAGCTCGGAGCCGGAGACCATTGCCCCCAACTCACCCGTAACGGGGGTGATCACTGCGGAGGTTGAGGCTCTAGCGGCGACTACACCGGAGAGGACTTCGGGGGACGACCTCGAAGAGATCCTCCGGATGTACGAAGTTCTGGAGGACTCGACAATTTTACCTCACGGTGCCTCCGAAGGTACACTTCGAATCTTTTGCCTCGGTCGATTCCTGCAACAATTTTTACTTGTAAATGTTCACTAAATACCTTGATACTGCAGGTACATCGAGGGGCGACGAAGCCCCGGCTGCACACGAAGCTCCAGGTTCTTCTGGGGTTGCGGTTCCGATGGACGCCTCGGCTCCACTGGACACCCCAGCTCTGGTGGCAGGGGCCGTTGCCACCAACATGGCTATGGAGACTGGGGCCATCCCTGCCGACGTGGCTCCAACCGAAGGGGCAGTCGCCGAAGGAGGAGCTACCTCCTCCGGAGTCGGGCCTCCTGTCTTCGTGCCGGGGAGGGGCAAAAGCATGTCAAGCCTCGGATTCCCTCCCGGCCCGACGATGACACCCTCTTCCAACGAGCCTTCGACAAGAAATTCAGAGGAATAGGCAATGACAGATGATCGCCAAGCCCTGTCTTGGCTTCCTCTGCTGGCTCCATTTCTGGAGCAACGGACGGGCCTCTGGGCGCTCCTGGAGCCTTTGGCGGAGTAAAGCCGGGAAGTTGCCAACTCCGACTTGGTCTCCATTCTGAGCGAAGCCAGGGCCCCTAGGCTCAACATGGCACTCGAAAGGGCTGCCCTTCAGGTATAAAAAATACCACAAATATTTTCAATTAGTAAATGTAAATACCTGGTACTTACTTGTTCCTCTTGCAGCAATTTGTTCTTGCTAGAGCGGCCACGACTTCCAATGAAGTCAAAACTAACCGACTTAAGTGGAAGGTTACCACCCTCCAAACCGTGCTCAAGGTCTCCGAAGAGAGAGCACTTCTGTTGGAGGAAGAAGTCCTCAAAGAATGGAGGGCTAGGGCCGAAGCCGATGAAGCCCTCCGACTCGCAAGGCAGGACAGTGACACACTATGGACTTCAGCCCAAGAAGCTGAAGCCGAGTGCTTGGTGCTCCGAGCGGAGGTTTAGAAGCTCCGGCAGGCGGGGGCCACTTCGAGCACCCAGCTGGTAGAGCTCCAAGGCTCTCTCAAGCAAGCAATGGCCCTAGAAAAGCTCCTTGCTATCCCAGATGGCCGAAGTGTCCGCTACTGCTGTGGGGTTGGAGGCGGCAGAGAAGAAGAATGCCAATGTAGCAGAACGTACCTTGGATGCCCTTCAGGGTACCTTGGAATATTTTGGCACTATGTTCCCTTCGTCTTCTGCTGCGGCCAGCGAGTCCCTCGACCGGAAGCTGAAGAGGATCTAAGTGGCGACGTCGTTGATGATGAGCTCCGACGTCCGATACGGAGAAATCTCTGTACAGTGTGCTAGAATTGGAGTCCTTCGTCACCTCGAAGCCCTTCAGATTCCTATCGCTCCGGTTGTGGGGTTCGACACCCGAAAGCTTTGCCTCCAAGGACTTGTTGCATCCTTCGCCAAATGTAGCCTCAGCCTGGGAAGTTTTCCGGTCAACCTGGAAGGCGGACCACAAGGCTGCAGCTAAAACTTGGATCGACGAGGCCAGTCGGCATAAGCAAGCACAAACAAGGCCGCCGCTTCCAGCCTCGCCAGCTCCGGCACCTCCTGCTCCACCAACCGTCCTGTAGGTCTAGTTTATAAGACAATTATGTATAAGAAATCTTGTAAAGCCCCTTGCATTAATGAAAAGTTTATAAACGAAGAGCATGTTTGGGTGTTTTGTTCTTTTAGGTTCTGTCATGTCCTTCAGAACCTGACTTCGAAATACTGGAATTTAACGAAGGGCTCCAGAAGCAGTGGTCAACCCTCGAGTGCCTAAGGCCTTACCGCTGCTCTCGCTTATCTGTTCCTCGTGGAGATAAAGGGGAGGTAACCCTCGAGGTTTTTCAAGAAGTCTTAGCTTATATCAAGGAAGAGGAAAAGGAGAAGGCATCTTCATCCTCCAAAAATATAGATTGGTCTGACTCAGAGTATCAGGCTGAAGACCCTGCGGAGGCTAACTCCGAAAGACTTCTAGCTTGGGCCGAGCTTCAAGAGTAGCAGAAGAAACCGCGAGCCTCGAAGAAGAAGAGAAGCACTCGAACAAAAAGGGCAATCTCGGTGGCTTCGAGCTCCAAAGGACAAAGTAGCCGGAGAGGTAGCTCTAGAGGCCGACAGGGTCTCCGATTTTTCTTAGGCTTGGATCAAAATTTCTCTTAATGTAAAAGTATGACGAATTAATGTGAATTGCACCGGAAGCATCTTGTTTGTTCTTTACCCTCCTACCCCTCCTTGTGGGTGGGAGACCTTACGCATTGCAAAAAGGTTCGTCGGACACAATGACGCACAGAACAAACCGATGCCTCGCACAACACTTAATAGCCATATTTTACCATTTCGTAGAGTTCTTCGAACATAGGTTCGTATTATAATTTTTGTAAGTTTCGGAGCTGAATCTACCTTTGCAGGCTCTTATACTAGTCGCTTAGGACTTTAAAAGTGTCTCATTGGCCGGAGCCTTGAAACCTTATTACTTGGTCACCTTCGACTCTTTTTCAGATGCTTCGAACCCATAGGCCGAACATCTGTTCTTTTAAAGTCCTTAGACTCTTCTACGGATCCTAACAAGCCGTAGCCTGGAATCCGTAGGCTGGGCACCTTCGGCTCTTTTTCAGATACTTCGAACCCGTAGGTCAAAAATCTGCTCTTTTAAAGTCCTTAGACTCTTCCACGCATCCTAACAAGCCGGAGCCTGGAATCCGTAGGCTGGCCACCTTCGTCTCTTTTTCAGATACTTCGAACCCGTAGGCCAGAAATCTGCTCTTTTAAATTCCTTTGACTCTTCTATGGATCCTAACAAGCCGGAGCCTGGAATCCGTAGGCTGGCCACCTTCGGCTTTTTACAGATACTTCGAACCCGGAGGCTAGAAATCTGTTCTTTTAAAGTCCTTAGACTCTTCTACGGATCCTAACAAGCTAGAGCCTGGAATCCGTAGGCTGGCCACCTTCGGCTCTTTTATAGATACTTCGAACCCGGAGGGCGGAAATCTGTTCTTTTAAAGACCTTAGACTCTTCTACAGATCCTAACAAGCCGGAGCCTGGAATCCATAGGCTGGCAGCGAAGCCCTTGAACCCATGGTTCGCAGGCTGTTGCCTGGGTCCTTAGAAAGATGCTTGACTCCGCACGCATCTCCGTCCTCCTGATGCATCCACCAGGAGTAAGGGATATTCGAAGAGCAAACAAGATTCAACCCTCCACTTTATTTAGAAAAGGAAATTTTACAAGTGATTACAAGGAGCCCCTAAGCATAGTAACGCTTAAGGTGCTCTGCATGCCATGCATGTTTCAATTCTTCCCCTTCTAAATTAGCTAATTTAAATGATCCGGGGCACCCTGAGCGTAGGATAATATATGGTCCTTCCCGTTTATTTCCTAGCTTCCCCGGAGCTATTACACTTCGCAAAACTAAATGACCTGGTCTAAGCTCGCTCAGCTTTATCTTCGGGTCATACCATGTTTTTGTTTGGCCTTGGTACTTCGTCAGATTGGTGACAACTCGAAGCCTTGTTTCTTCTGACAAGTCCAGCGAAGTGTTCCTTTCATCTTCATCTCCGGGTTGTACTACATGAAGGGATCCACCCCTGAGCTCCGTAGGAGTCATGGCCTCATCTCCGAATAGTAGTATAAATGGGGTAAAGCCTGTGGATCTGGCTTGAGTGGTCCGAATGGACCACAGAATCTTGGGGAGATCTTCGACCCATAGTCCCTTAGCCAACCCAACGATCCTTCGATTCAGACCGGAGAGAATATTTCCGTTGGCCCGCTCGACAGCTCCGTTGGACTATGGATGACGCACTGCTGCGAAGCATAACTTAATGCCCAGTTCTTCACAAAATTCTTTGAATGTGTCAGCTTCGAACTGGGTTCTGTTATCCACAGTTAGCTCCCTTGGCACTCTGAACCTGCATATAATATTTTGCCAGAAAATTTTTGCACATTCCTTGAAGTGATAGCAGTCAATGGTTCTGCTTCGACCCACTTTGAAAAATATTCGATTGCTACCACTGCAAACTTCAAGCTGCCTTTGGCCATTGGAAAAAGGGCCTATGAGGTCCATTCCCCACCGAGCCATTGGCCATACTGGGGCAATAACTTGAAGTGGGACTAGCGGACGGTGGCTTCTTCTTCCCATCCACTAGCATCCTTGGCAGGTTCGTACCAACTCCTCCGCATCTCTTACAATTATCGGCCAGTAGAGCCCCTGCCGAAGTGTTTTACCTGCTAGAGCACGAGAGGCTAAGTGGCTTCCACATAAACCTTCGTGAATGTCCCGAAGTATGTCTTGGCATTTGGGTTGAGAGATGCACCGGAGTAGAGGAGAACACACTCCAGTTTTGTACAACATTCCATTGACAAGCTTATAATTTCGAGCCCTTGCTTGTAACCTTCGGAAATCCGGACCTTCTGAAAAATCTGTGCTGCTTTGCAAGATATCCATTATCGGTGCCTGCCAATCTGCAGCTGGAATACAAAGGACTTCTGCGGAGGGTATTTGATTGACTATAGGCTTGAATAGTTCTTCATAGAAAGCACCCTCCGGGAGGTCCAATCCTCCGGCTGCAGCCTTTGCTAGAATGTCTGCAAGTTGATTATCTGCTCGAGGGATGCTTCGAACAGAAAATCTTTTGAATGCTGCTTCAGTCTTGCAGATTTCCTCCAGGTACTTCGCTAGATGTGGGTTCTTTGCTTGGAAGCTTTTGTCGACATGCCCTGCGACAACATGGGAATCTGTTTTAATTATTATCCTTCTGCTCCAAGTGCCTTTGCCTTTCGGAGGCCTAGCAGAACCCCTTCGTATTCTGCGATATTATTGGTGGTCTTAAAGTTGAGCCTCGCAGAATACATGGCCTTTTGCCCTGACGGTGATATAATGACCGCTCCAGCTCCGGCACTAGATGCCTGATAAGCTCCGTCAGAAAATATTGTCCATAAACCTTCGGAGGGCTCCTCCAGAGTCCAAACTGCAGATGGGGTCCACTCTGCTACGAAGTCAGCTATGATTTGGGATTTGATAGCTGTTCTTGCCATGAAGGAAATTCCGAAGGGGGCTAGCTCGATAGCCCATTTCCCGATCCTCCCTGTAGAATCTTTGCTTCGGAGCATATCAACAAGAGGGTACGAGGTAGGAACAATTAAGTTATGCGCCAGGAAGTAATGCCTTAGCTTCCGCGAGGCCATTACTAGGGCATAAGCAAATTTCTCGAGCTCGGAGTATCTTGTCTTTGCTCCGGACAAAGCTTCTGAAAAGAAATAAATTGGGTTTTGCACTAGCTTTCCCTTAAGCTCAACTTCCCTGACCAGTACTGCACTTACTGCGGAGCTTGTTGCTGCAATATAAAGGAGGAGTGTTTCCTCCGGGAGGGGCACAATAAGTATTGACAGGCTTCCAAGGTATGCCTTAATATCATCGAAGCTCTTCTGGCACTCCGGCGTCCAGTTGAAACTTTCGGACCCCTTTAGGGCTTTGAAAATTGGAAGGCTTCGTTCTGCTGACCTGGCAAGGAATCTACTAAGAGCTGCGAGCCTTCCTGCTATCTTCTGGACTTGCTTCAAATTCCCTAGTGGAGCCATTCTTTGCAGTGCATTTATCTGCGTCAGACTAGCTTCGATTCTCCTCCTTGAAACTAAGTACCCTAGCAGTTTTCCTGCTTGCGCTCCGAATATACATTTTTCATGGTTGAGGTGTACTCCACATGCTCGGAGGCTCTCAAACGTTTCAGCTAGGTCTAGACTATGCTGGTGCTTTTGAGCACTCTTTATTATAATGTCATCCATATAGGCTTCGACATTCCGGCCTATTTGGTGACCTAGAGCCTTAGCTATTAAACGTGAAAATGTGGCTTCGACATTCTACAAGCTGAAAGGCATTCTTACATAACAAAATACCTCGGATGCAGTTATAAAACTTGTCTTGGCTTCGTCTTCATGCTTTAGCCAGACTTGATGATACCCGGAATAAGCATCGAGGAAGCTTAGCAATTCGGAGCCGGCTGTGGAATCCACCAACTAGTCTATTCAGGGCATAGGGTAGGGGTCTCGCGAGCATGCTTTATTTAAGGAAGTAAAGTCGATACACATGCGCCACTTGCTCGAGTCCTTCTTTCTTACAAAAACGGGGTTTGCCAACCACTCGATATGGGCTACCTCCCTGATAATGCTAGCCTTTAACAATTTTTCTACATCGATCTTAGCAAGGCTTGCTCTTTCTGCAGATAGCTTACGGAGCCCCTAGCGTACTGGCCTAGCCTTCGGGTTGACAAGCAAGCTGTGCTCGATGATACTCTGATCAACCCTGGTGATGTCTTCGTCAGTCCAGGCAAAGACGTCCAAATTTTGCTTGACGACTTCTTCCAACGAGGCAGCTATCTCTAGGGATAGCACCTTGCCGAACTGTATTGGGTATTCCTTGCCATCCTTCGAAATTATCTTCGTCACGACATCACCTTTCGAGCTTGGTTTAAGGGAGAGCCCCTTCGAAGAGTTCGAAGCCTCCGAAACCTCTTCTGCACACTTAGTCACGCTGTGTACTTGCCGGGGGTCCAACGGCTGGCCATGACCATACTCCATTCTTCGGGCTATAGCTTGGTCTCTTGAAACAGTAAGAACTCCACCTTGCGTGGGCATTTTGAGACAGAGATAGTTGTGATGCGCTATAGCCCCAAATTGGTTCAGCATCCCTCGCCCGAAGATTGCGTTGTAAGCATAGTGGGCGTCGACGACGTCGAAGATTACCTCCTCCACCCTGGCCAAAGGCCCCTCTCCGAAAGAAACCTCGAGGCCTATTTGGCCGAGGGCATCAAGAGGCGGACCTGTGAAGCCTTGAAGTGGCCGGGCCACTGGAAGCAGATGCTTCCTAGGTATGCACATTTGGTCGAAGGCCTGGATGAAAAGTATGTCTACGGAGCTCCCACCGTCCACCAGGATCCTTCGGACTTCCACCCCTGCTATATCTACGGAAATGACCAAGGGGTCAGCATGGGGGAACTTCACCCCCACGGCATCACTGGTAGTAAAAGAGATGGGCACATGAGACCATTCTAGCATTCCCTCCGCAGAACTTGAGGTCCCAATGTGCCCTACTTCGCGGACGTATTCACGTCGCTGCCTTTTGGACATGTTACCGAGGGTCCCCCCTCCAGAGATGGGCAGGACCACTCGCTTGCCGCGGTCTTGGGGGTCTTCCTGCTTTGGTGGTGGCATAATGTTGGCCACCGGCAGTCTTATGGGGGCTTCGGGGACACTAGCTCGGGCCACGACTTGCACCGGCTCCGAACGTGCCGCTGGTGGGGCTCGATCTGAAGTACCCCGCCCGATACTTCGTCCTATGTAGTCGCCCCAAAGGGCTAACACCACCTTGCAGTCCTTCGTGTCATGGCTTCTATTGTCGCCATGCACGCAGCAAAAAAAACTCTGGCGCCTGCCAGGTACTCTTTCTTGAGGCTTCGGCGCTCCCGCCTTGAAGCCTTGCACCTGCTGATAATTGGCAGGTGCCTTCGGAATGGAGGGTGCGATGCTTAACACCTCCGACCAGAAATGCTTCTTTCCTCGCTTGTGATCGCTGAAGCGATTGTCTTGAGGTGGTTGCAGAGAAGCTGAGGCTTCGGGCTCCGTCTTCACTTCTCAAAGGGCCATCAGCTGCGCCACAGATGACATCGGCTTCCGACGGAGCTTGCTGAGGAGATCGGGGTTCAGCACCCCTTTGCGGGCGGTGTCGACTACCGAAGAGGTAGACATGCCCTTGATCTGCGACTTGGTGTTGGCAAAGCGCGTGAAGTATTCCTGAAGTGTTTCCCCTGCTCGCTGCTTCACCTGGAACAAGCTCCCTGTCGACATTGGAGCCACAAAGCTACCCTAGAAGTTGCTTACGAACTTCCTCTTCAACTGCTCCGAAGATCTGATCGATCCTAGCTTCAAGGACCAGAACCATCGGAGCGCCACACCTTCGAGAGCGAGGAGGAAACACTTTGCCATAGTGTTGCGCACCCCTCCGCTTGCTTCTATTGCCAGGGCGTATGAGCGGGAAAATACTCCAGGGTCTGACCCACCAGAATACTTATGCAACTTCGAGGCCTTGAACCTAGGATCGAAGGGCACCCTTTGCAAGTCCGAATGTAGCGGAGACTCATCATCGAAAGATGCGTTCTCAGCCTCCTCCAGGACTTGAACAGCTTCGGGAAGATTTCGAGCACCACCGTCTTGGGGCCCTTCTGGAGTCTCGGTGGAGGCTTGGGAGCGGAGGCGATCAGCGACCTCTTGCCTCCATCTAGCAACTTCCTCCTAAAGCCGCGCTATCTGAGTAGCCTCGCCTCAGGAAGGTCTTCATCTTCACCGGAGGGTAGCTCCGGGTCTTGGGAACTGACATAATCAGTTTGGAGCACCGTAGGAGGAGCTCGAGGGCCTCTGGGCACTCGACGCTCAGCAGCGCCCTCGGGAACTATTGGAACAGCTGAGGGTCTGGCTCCGTTGGTCCGAGGGGACCTTCGGAGAGGACCTGAGGCTTGGCTTCGCTTGGGAGGCATAGCTAGTAACGGAGAGGTCCGAGGACTGGAGTCCGAGGACCGAGGACTTCTATTTGTCTGGGAAGGCGAGGGAAGGCCTTCGAACTGCACTAGGAAGCCCCTTACCGAAGGGTGCGCGAAATCTTGAGACTCCGAGGCTCCCTCCGTAAGTGCTCTTCGAAGTGCAGTCAGTAGTAGAGAACTAGCTTCTAGAACTAGTTCCCCACGGACGGCGCCAATTGTTGGCGTAAAAGATTACGCTAATAGGTTCTCTGGGATCAAGAACAGACAAACAGTGAGTTCGTACTTAAGAACTATCTCAAGCCTCCGAATGGATAATAGCTTAAGTAGTCCGAATATGTGTATTAGAATAGCCGAGTATTCGATCCTCCTTTACAGGGTAAGAAGGGTGGTATTTATAGGCAAAAACATCTAAGGAAAAGACCTATTTACCCCTCTATTACAACCGACATAGTGGAAACTATTCGGTACCCGGAACAGGGTTAAAATGGTAAAATCTACCCGAAGTGAGTAGATAAGTCAAACATCTTATCAATCCTGTCGTTTGGCTCCGAAGCCTCATATCTTGCGGAGGGTTTCTTTGAATCGTAGATCGAAGCACCCTTCGGATTAATGACTCCTCCACCTTCGAGCATGATCCCTATCAGCTTTGAAGATGATAAGCCTCCGAATGGTTAATCTCTAAGTCCTGAAGGTGAAGCATTTTCCCCCCAACAGCCTTGTTACTTTGCCTGTGAAGTATCCGCTAATCTGCGAAACAGATTGCTACCTTCGCTACTAGTGCAACACTTAGCAGAATTCGGTCCATAGACCGAATTGGTACTTCAAATCCCCTCTGTTGCAGGTTTCCAAGTTCGGAGTTACTTCGTCGGAGGCATCCAGAGCTGAGAGATTGGTTTCGGAGGTTGCTGGAATACCCTCCGGCGAGGCTATGGGCTTCGACTACACGCTTCACTCGCATACTTCGTCGCTACTGGCTTCGCCACGCTCGTACCTAGCTCTGGACGAAGTCACGCCCACGCGCGGCGTTTGGGTCATTATTTTGTACTTCGCTGTATCAGAGACTTCGTGCCGAACCCCACCGTTCGGAGGTGATTGTCACGTCTAGATCCATTCGGAGTTCGTCTTCGACCGGACTAGTCCGAACGCCGAAGACATCCTTCGGCGAGACACTTTGCACCGGACGCCGAAGGAATACTTCGGCGACCCCTTCGCACCATACTCCGAAGCAGACAGGCTCCGACCGGTTTGCTGATT
The DNA here is from genome assembly GCA_019279435.1 of Zizania palustris. Lineage (NCBI taxonomy): Eukaryota > Viridiplantae > Streptophyta > Magnoliopsida > Poales > Poaceae > Zizania > Zizania palustris. The sequence continues at coordinate 79,316,638 of JAAALK010000283.1, read as the reverse complement.
TCATTCTGTTTAATATATCTCCTTCGGCTAATTGGATTATTTTGTGTGATCTGATTGCCTGGTGACTCCACCTTCCCTTATCACGACTAAGGGTAGTCGGAACGTGACGTCGGTGATGCGTCACGCTTAGACTTGTCCCTAAGTATCTGCACACTTTTGGATCGTCGAACTGACGCAAGTGCGGGGGAACGTTTTCGTGTCAACACACTTTTTGGCGACTCGGCTGGGGAAAAAGCTACGCCAACATGACGAGTACGTCTACATCGGCCACCGGTACATCTACATCGACTACTACGTCTGCACCACCGATGGACACAATAGGAGGCACGAATATCGACAACCGCAACATCTTGACACCTACACTGGAAGATATCCCCGCGGAAGACCGAGTAGAGATCGAGGCAAAGTTAAAGGCACTCCAAGACATGATGCTTGGGGGCTACGTCAAGACACGCGCAGGCTTCATCAAGCGTGACATCATCACCCCCGACATTGCTCAGGTCCAGGTAACACCTTCATCGCCTCGTTTATCTTCTTTAGAGATTGAGCAAAAATAGCCGCATCAGTAGATCAAGCCATTAGAGCTTCGCTAGCCAACCATTTAGATTCGGCAGTCAGCTCCCAAGTAGATGCAACTCTTAGAAGGTTTAGCTTTAATGAGGTCGTACCCCCGGTTCCTATTGCTAGTGCACCTCCAGTAAACCACCTGTATGGCAGAACTGACGACGGCACTGGCACGACCTTGATGCCTCCAGCCTCAACACTTATGGCCGAGACTAATCATTACACTTATGGTCAAACTAGCATTGCGTACCTTGCACCACCACCTGCACCGGTACCCGTGCTATCCGCACCACATGCGCAGGCACCCAGACACGAGCACGTCATGTAGATAGCGCGCAGGGAAGAGACCCATGGCTGACACGCCGATATCCCACTGCGTGTCGTGCCCCCGCACGAGAGGCGTGCACAACCAACATGCCAAGATGACATAGAGGAGCGAGTCTGCACACTATTTAGAGAGTGCGCCAGCTTCGTGCCCAATGGACGGGTTAGGGTTTACCGTAAGCCATACTGCAACCATCTCGATGCAATACCCTACCCCTGCGGCTACAGAATCCCTGAATTCACCAAGTTCGACGGCGAGGGTAGCAAAACCAAACTAGAGCACGTTAGTCAATTTTTGGAACAGTGTGGAGAGGTTAGCGAGATAGATGCCCTAAAAGTAAGACTATTTTCTCTCTCGCTATCTGGTACCGCTTTCACTTGGTTTTTGGCCCTCCCGTCGAACTCCGTTCAGATGTGGGATGATCTAGAGAGAAAATTCCATGATTACTTTTACACGGGTGAGTCAGAACTTAGGCTTTCGCACTTGACATCGGTTAGACAGAAATCGAACGAGAACGCCTCTAGAAACCGATGTTTTAGCCTTAATATATCGGAAAGAGACTTGGCAGAGCTAGCATTTAATGGGTTGCGTCCCGAGATTAAAGAGAGATTAGACAACCATAACTTTTTAGAAGTTAGCCAAGTTTTACAGCAGGCTCTGGTCCAGGAAGGCCAAACCAAAGATAAAAAGTTTATTAAGACGTTTAACAAGCCTAGGGCTGAAATCCACATCATGGAACGCTCTGACGAGGAGGAATAAGAAGAGGAGGATTCAGCCGACATGTACGCGGCCGAATGGGTTTGGAACGCTAAGAATAAACCTGTCACCTGCTCCGAGTTATGGCCATCTCCCATAAAGAATCGACCTAGTGAGGTCAAGTACTCATTCGATATAACCAAGTGTGATAAAATATTTGATTTTCTCTTAAAAAGCCAGCTTCTCAGATTACCTAAAGGTCAAGTCATTCCATCTGCCGATGAGTTATAGAAGCATTCGTACTGTAAGTGACATGATTCACATTCACATAATACTAACGACTGTAATGTTTTTCAACGGCAGATCCAATCGGCCATAGAAGAAGGACGATTGAAGATAGACCATAATCCAAAGATGAAGCTGGATAAAGATCCTTTTCCCATCGACGCCATCGACCTTGGCGAGAAGAAGGTGTTGATTCGGCCAGAACAGGCCGAGTCGGCCAAGGGGAAAGATGTAATTTGGAGAGCCACGCTCTCGCACGCTCATACCGAAGAACACCGAGGTAGGAGTGTGGAAACAGAACATTAACATCCCTTCAGCTAAGGCTGACAAGAGGCCGAAGGTAACGTACAACATGCTGTTAAACAAGCATCGAAGAAGGGCCAGGGAAGCAGGTCCCCGCACTAAGAAACTGGGACAACTGAAGGGTCCAAGACTTTCGGAGGGCGACTTTAGACCGAAGCAGCTGAGCCATCCGCACAATAGCTTCGGGCCACAGTGGCCTGGCGCCCCGTCCGGTGGCTTTGAGCCTCAATGGCTGAACCCCCCGTGCGGTGGCTTCGAGCCTTAGTGGTCGAACCCCCTATACAGCAATTTCGGCCCCCAATGGCCGAACCCCGCACCGTTTTGGACGAACTCTCCGGCAGAAGGCTTCAACCCGCACTGGCCGAACGTACCTCCGGCGTGACAGGACCCTTCGTTGGTATGGTCTGAGACACCATCGACTCTGCTGAACCCCCCTCTAGGTAACGGGTTCGGCTCACAGTGGGCAAGGCCGCTGGAGCCACCTATGCCTCCGCCATACAACTAGGCAGGAACTCTATGGGCTCCGCACGTGTCCGGGTCCGAGTACCCTCCGCAACTTAACACTACGCCTTGTTTTCCTTCGGAATATTACAAATGGTAGGGACAAACAGACACAACGGAGGGTGGCATCGTCCACAGGCTGTCTGTGGTACCTCCGAATCGGGCCATGCTGAGTGAAGCCAAAGGGTTCAGGCACGAGGAGGCCGAGGAAAGGGAGTCTGAAGCTATCACCATCAGAGTGGGGTCTCAAGAAGTCCCAATCCTGAAGGCTTCATCGTCGGAGTCCGACGGAGGTGAGTCCCATACTTCGGTCGGAGCCCACGCCGAAGCTAGGTTCGATCGGCCGGGCAAGGCCGGTATGGCTACCGGGGTATGAATCGAAGGCCCCTCAGAGCCGGGCGCACAAGGCCGAAGGTGAAGTACCACTTTGGCCAGAGTTGATAGGAGCCGGGCAGTAGCACCCGGCACCAAGCCGCAGCCATCTTGGGCACCTCCAGGCATGTCCAAATCACAGAAGAGACGCCTACAATGGCAACGGGCACAGGAGATGCGCGAGAAGAAAGCTGAGGACGAGCGCGACGCTATCTTCGAGGAAATTCACCCTCGGCCACCTACAAGACAGGTATGGAGGGAGAAGCCGGTTGAGATGACCAACCCGGCTCCTAGTCCGAGCGATGATGACAATGACATGCTCGACGACGATTACTCGCCTGTCACCAAGGGACCCGTGCCCCAGGCGATGGACATCAACATCGTCACGCTACCCGCTGAATTCGCCCCGCCGCAGAATGAGACCGAGGTCGCTCAATTGAACCTCCGCCCGCGCAACGCCATCTTCGAGAAGCCTGAGGACTCGGCTCGCCATCTGAAGCCTCTCTACGTTAGAGGTCACATCGATGGAAAGCTGATTTCCTGAATGCTCGTCGACGGCGGTGCCACTGTTAAGTTAATGCCTTACTCGTTATTGAAGAAACTTGGCAGGGACGAGGATGACCTGAAGAAGACCAACTTGATGCTCAACGGCTTCAACGACGAGAGCTTTGGGACCAAAGGCGTAATCTCCATGGAGTTTACGGTGGGCAACAAGACATTGCCAACAGCATTTTTCGTCGTCGACGTACAAGGTAACTACAGCGTACTACTCGGGCGTGACTGGATTCACGCGAATTGCTGTATTCCTTCTACTCTACACCAGTGCCTGATATAGTGGGACGACGATGAGGTAGAGGTCATTCCCGCGGATACTTCGGCCCAAGTAGCATTGGCCGGTGTATCGATTGACGCCATCCATAACAAAGTAGAGTGTCTGTCAGGTAGAGATCTTTTGGATTACGATTTTGTTAGCATACCTGGAGGACGTTTTGTACCAGTGTCTGTAAAGCCGGCTGGGGTAGCACGACTGTTTTTGTATTAATAGTCATGTCTAGCAAGAGTAATCTAGATTGGCTAAAGTCTCGTGTGGAGCAATATCGGTCTAGTAAAGACGGTATTGCCGAGGCCATCAGGGACTTTAGCGAAGTAGAGAAATTAGGACAAGGTTTTGCCTCGGCCGATCTCTTGGAGGAAGTTGACATAGGTAATGGTAGCACCTCGAGGCCGACTTTTGTAAACCAACATTTGCAGCCTGATGAAAAGGCTGAAGTAATAAAGTTACTTCGGTCGTATGTCGATTGTTTCACATGGGAGTATAGCGAGATGCCAGGACTAAGCCGTGAGCTCGTGGAGCATCCGCTGCCTATCAAGTGTTGATGTAGGCCTTATAAGCAGCCGCCTCGTCGCTTTAACTCAGCCATCTATGACCGAGTTAAAGAAGTAGTAGAGCGACTACTGAAGGTTGATTTTATTAGGCCATTCAGGTACGCGGAATGGGTTGCTAACATTGTGCCTGTGGAGAAGAAAGGGAGCGGAAAGATACAGGTATGTATTGATTTCAGGGATCTGAACAGAACCACTCCAAAGGACGAGTATCCAATGCCAATAGCCGACATGCTAATCAACGATGCGTCAGGACACAAGGTACTGAGTTTTCTTGATGGCAATGCTGGTTATAATCAAATCTTTATCGCCGAAGAGGACATCTGCAAGACTGCTTTTCGATGCCCTGGTTTTGTCAGTTTATTCGAGTGGGTCGTCATGATTTTTGGTTTGAAGAATGCTGGTGCCACGTATTAGCGTGCTATGAACTTAATCTTTCATGACTTTCTAGGGGTTATGTTAGAAGTTTACATTGACGACGTTGTAGTCAAATCGGACGGTATGGGAAACCATTTAGCCGATTTGAAGGTTGCTTTTGATAGAATGCGACAATATGGTTTGAAAATGAACCCACTCAAGTGTGCTTTTGGTGTGTCAGCGGGTAAGTTCTTAGGTTTCATGATTCACGAGAGAGGCATAGAAATTGATCCTAAGAGGTTGGAGAAGATTAGAAACATTGCAGCGCCGACGTGCAAAAGGGATGTACAGAAGTTGCTAGGCAAGATGAACTATTTGCGTCGCTTTATATCCAATTTGTCCGGCAAGATTGATGCCTTTGTCCCCATACTCCGGCTAAAAAATGAAGCCGAGTTCACTTGGGGGGCAAGCTAGCAAAGTGCCTTTGAGAAAATCCACGAGTGCTTGTCGTCACCGCCTGTGGTGAGAGCACCCAAAGCCGGGATTCCGTTTCGGCTATACGTCATTGCTGAGGATAACGTGTGTTGGGGGAAAATATTCCATCCTCAGGGTTATTGCAGTAACAACACAAAGGCAGATAACGGATTCGAAGGTTTCCAGCATGCATCTTCGGAGATGCCTTGAGTTAAGCTCGAAGTATGAAGATGGACCTTAGTTCGGAGTATATCTTCGAAGCTTGGACTCTTCTAACATCTTTTCTGCTAGCTAAGATGGAAGACTTATCTTCTTTCTCATTAGATTAGTTTTTTACCATTTTAGCCCTATTAAGGGTACCGAATAGTTTCCACTATGTCGGTTGTAATAGAGGGGTAAATAGGTCTTTTCCTTAATATTTAGGCCTATAAATACCCCCCGTTTCACCCTGTAACAGGGACACCGAATACAAGTTATTCAATACACACATTCGAACTATTCTAAGTTATTATCCTTTCGGAGGCTTAGAACAGTTCACTTCGCAAACACTTCGTTTGTTAGTTTCTAATCTTTAAAAACCTGTTAGCGTAATCTTTTACGCCAACAGTTGGCACCGTCCATGGGCAACCTAGTCCAAGAAACTTCGTTCTCTACCAACTTCTTGCATCATGCCTCCTAAGCGGAGCGCACCTCGTAACCCTGTTCGGAGGTCCCCTCGGACCTCCGGACAGGCACCTCCCGACACTGTTGAGGTCGGAGGACCTTCGACATTTCCTCCACCCCAAACTCCGGAAGGAGTTCCCATTCCTCGAGCATACGGAGTTCCTCCGCCAACTCCCTCTATACTTCGACCACCCGGAGTTCCTTTTCCACCTCAAGTCCTACTCCGAACTGATCCTCTCAGTTCTCAAGACCGGGAAGATCCTTCCGGTGGAGATGAAGACAATGTTGGTGATATGGCCACTCAAATGGCCAGTCTCCAAGCCGAAGTAGCGAGATGGCGGCAAGAAGCTGCAAATAGGCTTCGCTCTCAAGCCATCCCAGTTATTCCAGAAGTGCTTGAAGATGACGAACCCATCTATCCCAAAACCCCGGAGAATGCCTCCTTTGATACTAAATCTCCGCTGCATCCTGAACTACAAAAGGTTTGCTTCGACCCGAAGTTTAAGACTTCGAAGCTTTGCAAGTATGCAGGAGATGAAGATCTGGGAGAATTTGTCCGTTCTTATGCTCTAGCAATTGAAGCCAGTGGAGGAGTTCGAGATACCATGGCAAAATGCTTCCCCTTAGCTCTTCAAGGAGTAGCATTAAGGTGGTTCTGGTCTTTGAAGCCAGGATCAATTAATTCATGGGGGCAGCTGAAGAAGAAGTTCGTAAGCAATTTTCAAAGCGCCTTCGTGCCTCCAATGTCGACGGAAAGACTTTTCCAGGTGAAGCAACTCCCTGGAGAGACATTGAGGCAATATTTCAAGCGCTTCGCTCATACGAAGTCGCAGATCCGAGGGTTAACTACATCTTCGGTAGTTGACGCAGCTCGGGAAGGTGTCAGTCATCAAGGCCTCCTTGATAAGCTTCACCGGAAAAGCATATCTTCTGTTTCTCAGCTGATGTCATACTTTGAAGAATATGCAAGGTCGGAAGAAGGTTGGCTTCGAAGAACTGCAGCTACTCCATCCATACTGCAGGAAGTAAAGGTGGAAGTAAAAACTTCGGCGCAGCCGCGGGAACCAGTCTTCGAAGTTCAGCATGATAGGAGAAGGGGGAAAAAGCATCCCCGTTCTGAAGTCCTGAACATTGCACCCCCGAAAAAGTTCACCCAGAGAGCTCCACAACCTTCGGGAAACAAGGTCAGCGGCTGGAGGCCGCCAGGGAAAATGGCTGGCAAAGGCCAGACCCTTTTCTGCTGTATTCATGGTGAAAACCGAAGCCACGCAACTGATACTTGCAAGGCTATACTTACTCTGAGAGGAGAGTATCTAGAAAGAACTTCGGGTCGAGGTACTACTGACCGAGTTCCAGCTGAAGTGCGCCCGGAGCCTGTCCAGGTTGTGGCGCAGATAGAAAACTTTGAAGCTGCAAGACGCCCTCCGGTGGCCAATGTTATGCCACCTCCGAAGCAAGAAGAAGGGCAAGACCGAGGAAAAAGAGTAGTCCTCCCCATCTCCGGAGGAGGTACCCTCGGAAGCATGTCAAAAAGGCAGAGAAGAGACTATGTCAGAGAAGTGGGCCACATTGGAACTTCGTCATCCGCAGCTGCTATGCCAAAATGGTCTCATGTACCAATATCTTTTTCTGCAGAGGATGCAGTTGGCATTAAATTCCCACATGCGGACCCACATGTCATTACTGCTGACATTGCAGGAACTGAGGTTCGAAGGGTGTTAATTGACGGAGGCAGTTCGACAGACATTATTTTTATTCAAGCCTTTGATCAATTGTGCATCTCCAGAAAACACCTTCTTCCAGCGGCTCGTCCTTTGCAAGGCTTCGCAGGACCTCCGCTTGATGCACTTGGCCAAATTGGTCTGGAAGTTACATTCGGAGAAGGATTGTTAGCCAGGACAGAGGAAGTAATCTTCGACGTTGTAGATGCTCCATATGCTTACAACGTCATCTTTGGAAGAGGCATGTTAAACCAGTTCGGAGCTGTGGCACATCACAATTATTTGTGTATGGAGATGCCCACACAAGCAGGAGTCCTTACTGTCTTCGGAGATCAAGCTACTGCCCGAAGAGCAGAATATGGTCATAGCCCCCCTCTTGATCCAAGACAAGTAAATAGCGTGCAAGATGATCAAGAAAATTTTTTAGCTCCTTCTGAGTCTTCGAAGAAATCCTTCCCAAGACCAAGTCCTGAAGGAGAGATTGCAGCGAAGATTATTGTTAAAGATGGTAAAGAATATACATTTCAATTTGGTAAAGATTTACCTCCAGAAGTTGCAACCTCCTTGGAAAAAGTGGTGGAAGAGAATTTAGATGTCTTCGCTTGGTCTGACGAAGATATCACCGGAGTTGATCGGGATATCATTGAGCATAGTTTGCTTGTAAACCCGAAGGCCCGGCCTGTTCGGCAAGGACTCCGAAAAATGTCTGCAGAAAGAGCTGTTCTGGCGAAGGACGAAGTCGAAAAATTGTTGAAGGCTGGGATTATCAGAGAAGTGGCTCACACAGAATGGTTAGACAACTCAGTCTTCGTCAAAAAGAAATCCTCCGGGAAGTGGCACATGTGCATTGATTTCACATCCTTGAATAAAGCATGCCCTCGTGACCCCTACCCCATGCCCCGAATTGATCAATTGGTCGACTCCACCGCAGGTTCGGAGTTATTAAGCTTCCTTGACGTGTATTCTGGTTATCATCAAATATGGTTAAAGCACGAAGATGAGATCAAGACAAGCTTCGTAACTCCCTCGGGAGTCTTTTGTTATGTAAGAATGCCTTTTGGCTTAAGAAATGCCGGGGCTACTTTTTCGAGGTTAGTTGCTAAGGCTATAGGTCATCAATTAGGTCGCAATGTGGAGGCCTATATGGATGATATTGTAATAAAGAGTGCTTTAAAGCACCAACATAGCCTAGACTTAGCAGAAACATTTAATAGCCTTCGGGCATGTGGGATCCGTCTTAACCCTGAAAAATGTATCTTCGGGTCTAAGGCTGGGAAGTTGTTAGGGTATTTAGTTTCAAGCAGGGGGATTGAAGCTAGCCCTACTCAAATAACTGCGCTACAAAAGATGGCTCCTCCGGAAAATCTAAAGCAAGTGCAAAAGTTGACCGGACGTCTGGCAGCACTTAGCAGGTTTTTAGCAAGGTCTGCGGAGAGAATCTTGCCTATATTTAAAGCATTGAAAGGGTCCGAAGATTTTGCATGGACACCAGAGTGTCAGAAAAGCTTCGAAGATATTAAAGAATATCTCAGTAATCTCGCTACACTCACGGTGCCTACTGCGGACGAAACCCTACTCCTTTACCTTGCAGCTACAGGTTCTGCTGTCAGTGCAGTCCTGGTCAGAGAAATGGATTTCAATGGGAAGTTGGTGCAAAATCCTGTTTATTTTGTGTCAGAAGCATTATCAGGAGCGAAGACAAGATATTCCGAACTCGAAAAGTTTGTTTTTGCTCTGATAATGGCTTCGAGGAAATTAAGACATTATTTTTTGGCTCACAATGTAATTGTACCAACTTCGTATCCTTTGGGAGATATGCTCCGAAGTAAAGACTCCACTGGAAGAATTGGAAAGTGGGCAGTCGAACTAGCACCCTTCGGCATATCTTTTTTGGCAAGGACAGCAATCAAATCGCAAGTATTAGCAGATTTTGTAGCAGAGTGGACTCCACCTGCAACTTTGGTTCCGGAGAAGTCAAGTGACGGAGTTTGGACTGTTTATTCCGATGAGGCTTTCCAAGCATCCGGAGCAGGTGTTGGAGCAGTGTTGATTTCGACTTCAGAGCAAAGAGCAATGTACTCCGCAAGACTCAACTTTAAGTCTACCAATAATATAGCGGAGTATGAAGGGATTTTACTGGGACTCCGAAAAGCACGTGCTCTAGGGGCTACAAGAGTTGTTATAAAGACAGATTCTCAAATAGTAGCAGGGCACGTAGATAAAAGTTTTCAAGTTCGACATCGGCAGCTTGCAAAGTAATTAGAAGAAATCTGTAAGATCGAAGCACACTTCAAGGGTATTTCCATTCGGAGTATACCAAGAGCAGAAAATGTGCAAGCGGACATCTTAGCAAAAGCTGCAGCCGGAGCTGTGGATATACCAGAGGAAGCTTTCTATGAGGAGCTTAGTACACCTTCGGTGCTACAAATTCCCTCTGCACAGATTCTTTGCATTCCAAGTGCCGATTGGAAAAATTCAATCATTGAACTTTTACAAGGAGGGACAAATTTGCCTGAAGAGCCACATCTTTCAAGATTGAAATTCAGGGCTAGAAATTATCAAATAATCAACGGTATTTTATACAAGGCCGGAGTATGTTCCCCTCTACTCCGATGTATATCTCAAGCCGAAGGTCAAGAAATCCTTCGAGAAATCCATGAAGGACTTTGCGGTAGCCATTTAGCCCCTCGAGCTTTGGCAGGAAAAACACTTCGCCAGGGGCTTTATTGGCCTACAATAACAGCTGATGCAGAGAGCTTGGTCCGCACTTGTCAAGGATGTCAGTGGATGGGTCGACGGAGTCATCGCCCACCAACAGCTCTTCAAGTTATTGCTCTGGTATGGCCTATGGCCAGATGGGGTATGGATTTAATTGGTCCCTTTCCAGTAGCTAAGGGAAATTTAAAGTTCGCAGTGGTAGCTATTGAATATTTTTCTAAGTGGGTAGAAGCAGAGCCCTTAACAGTTATCACTTCGAACAATGTACAAAAATTCTTTTGGAAAAATATCATTTGCCGGTTCGGAGTGTCTAGACAACTCATAGTTGATAATGGAACACAATTCGATGCAGAACCTTTCAGGGAGTTTTGCGAAGATCTAGGCATTCAGTTATGTTTTGCTGAGTGAGGCATCCTCAGTCGAATGGAGCTGTAGAAAGAGCCAATGGAAATATTTTGTCAGGGCTAAATCGAAGGATAGTAGGATTAGCAAAAGGACTGTGGACCGAATAACTTCCGAAGATTTTGTGGTTCATTCGGACTACGCAAACAAGGTCCACTGGTTTTACTCCATTCAGATTACTATTCGAAGACGAAGCTATGACTCCAACGGAGCTCAAAGGAGGATCACTTCACAGCATCGAACCGGAGATTGAAGAAGAAAGACAATCTTCGCTAGATTTATCAGAAGAAACAAGACTTCGAGCTGTGACCAATTTATCAATGTATCACTAGCAGACGAAGGCTTGGTATGACCCGAAGGTTAATATCAATGAGCTTAGACCGGGTCATCTTGTTCTGCGAAGCATTATAGCGCCAGGGAAATTAGGAAATAAATGGGAAGGTCCATACTTAATTGTTCGTTCAGGACGCCCTGGCTTTTTTAAATTAGCTAATTTAGAAGGTGAAGAATTAGCACATACTTGGCATGCGGAGCACCTAAAGCGATACTTCGCATAAGGGCTCCTTGTAAACCACTTGTAATCATCTTCTGAATTAATAAAGCATATGGTTCAGATAGTGCCTTCCCCTCATAAACCTCCAGCTTCCGAGTGGATGCACTGGAACCGCGGGGTTGACCGAGAGGGAAGTGTCATAAAGCTGAATCATATTTTCGGACTTCGAATCATTGGTTCGAAGTTTCCGACGTGGGGGCTGACATAATCCGGAGTCCAAGCCACCGGCTTGTAGGCATCCGTAAAAGAGCCCAAAACCACATCATACGGAGTCCAAGCCATTGGTTAGTATACATCCGTAAAAAGAGCCGAAGGTGGCCAAAATATGCAGAGTCCAAGCCATTGGCTGGTAGACATCCGTAAAAAGAGCCGAAGGTGGCCAAAATATGCGGAGTCCAAGCCATTGGCTGGTAGACATCCGTAAAAAGAGCCGAAGGTGGCCAAAATATATGGAGCCCAAGCCACTGGCTTGTAGGTATCCGTAAAAAGAGTCGAAGGTGGCCAAACTATGCGGAGTCCAAGCCACTGGCTTGTAGACATCCGTAAAAAGAGTCCAAAGAGACCACTTCGAACTCCGAACCACTGGTTTGACAGAGTTCGCAAAAAAGAGCCGAAGGTGGCCAAAACAGAACAGAGTTTGAGCCATGAGCTTCGAATGTCTGTTAACATAGTCCAAAGTGACAAATTATCTAAGACACTAAAGTGTCCTAAAAGTTATCTCAAGTGATTTCTTTCAAAAAACAAAGGGTACTAAGTTGCCATTCTTCAAACTACAAATAGTCAAAGACATTTTATAAGATTTTAAAAGATCTTCAAATTGAAGAGGGGCTCCGAACCCCAAAAAATTGTACTCCGAAGTTTTTCTTTGCGCATAACCATCTTTGAATACAGTTCGAAGTTGCTTATACCCAAAGAGGGGCTATTAAATAGGGAGACAATTTTAAATCGATATTTATTATTCGAACGAATATGATTACAGATTACATCATGAAAAATTGGTATCTATACCAAGAAGGAATTGAAGACCTCTTTGATCTCTAGAGCTAGGGTTGGAACGACTAGTTCCAGTGCCGGGAGTTCTAACAACTTTACGTTTAACTCTCTTGCCTCCCTTCGAAGCTCTAAAGTCTTTTTGTTCTTGTTGAAGCTCGGCCCAAGTTCGAAGCCGTTCGGGGCTCCTTTCCCAGCTTCCAAGTTCTTCAGGCTTTTTACTTCGAGCTTCATCTTCGTCTTCGGACCATATAACGTCTTCAGAAGATGAAGTTTCCGAGTTAACCTTTTTTTCTTCCTCTTTAATATAAGATAGTATATCTTTGCTTACTTCGGGCGTAATTGCACCGGAGTTATCTCGAGGAACTAAAAATCGAGGCCGCTTGTAAACTTTTAAAAGATCGAAGGTAGCCAATAATGAGCGAAGCTCGTCGTTAATGTCTAACACTTCGATATCTTCCATATGAGGCAAAGCCTAAAAACATGATAAACAAGTTTTCATTGATAAATGTACATAAGCACAAAGCTTTACATAGTCAAAGATCCTAAGACATATCTAAACCTGCGGGTTCGGAGGAGGTTGACTGCTCGAAGCTTGGGTCCGAGCTTGCTTCTGGCGTTGTCCTTCGTCGATCCAAGCCTTGACCGCAGAGCGACCTTCGGCTCTCCATGAAGTTTGGAAGGCTTGCCAGGCAGCGGCCACACCTTCGGAAGGAGTCAGAAGTTGCTCGTCGTCGAAGGTAATTGGGCCCTCTCCTGCGCTCGGAGTTATCGATCGGCCCAGATCCTCGTAGTAACGAAGTAGGCCAACAGCAGCCACTTGTCCGGAGAGTTCTCCGTAGCGAATGCCTGCTGTCTTCATCTGCTTCGCCACTCCTTGAATCCTTTTCAACCGGCGCAGAAGGGAAATGTTGTCATCAGAAGGAAGCGTCCCGGTAGTACCGAAGTACTCCAGAACGCCTAGCAGTTGATCCATAACTTCCGCAGCTACCTTCTCAGACTTCAGCTTATCTTCGATCAGCGCGTCCTTCGCTGAAGTTAGCTCTTCCAGAACTCCGGAAAGTCTAGCAGCTTCTGTAGTTAAGGAATTCTTTTGATTCAAAAGCTGGCTAGCTTCCTCTTGGAGCCTAACAAGCTCGGTCCCCGCAGTAGGGTGCTCCGCCCGCATTCTTTCAACTTCTGCTCGAAGCACAATTCTTTCTGCTTCGAGCTCCTTGTTCGCAGCCTCCAAGCCTTGTCTGGCCCTGCGCTCCGTTGACACCATGCTGTCCATATGAACCACTCGGCCTTCGGAGATAGTGAGATTCCGTTGAAGAGTTTCGTTTTCCTCTCGAAGGCGAGCGATTTCTCTTTCATTTGGTGTTATTTCACAGATGCTTCGTACCTGGTAGGCTGCACGTTCCATGGCAGCGTTAAGCTCCAAGCTCTCCGCCTCGCTCAGAATGGCCACCAAGTTTGTCTCCCCAATAACGCGACTAGCTCGATCCAAAGGTTCGAGCAAAGTCCGAAGACCAGTTCTTCGCTCTAAGAAAGGAGCTATAAGGGGGAGCATACTTAAAGCTTGTTGGTCATCTTCGTTCGACGAAGGCCCGGAGTGTTGAGCTGTAGTCTTCGGAGCCCCCGGAGACTGGCCCCCCTCGGAAGATTGGCTCTCATCTGTTGACTCAGACGGAGTTGATCCGGAGCTCGCAGCGGGGAGGGAGTCCATCTTTCCTTTGCCTTTTCCAGGCCCCATCTGAGTGGCTCCTGGGATTGGTTCCGAAGCTGTCGAAGGTCCAGGAACTATATCTTCCGGACGGACCTCTTCAATGGAAGCAGACTCTGTAAAAACAAAAGTGTTATACATCGTATAAATACGCAAAATAAACATAAAAGAATTATTCGAAGGTTACCTTCGACGTTCTGGCGGCGGGTGAGCATCGGACTGCTTGGCGGATCGAAGGCGAGTTCTTCGTCTGAATCAAGCGTCAAGTCTTCGACTGCCGGAGCATTCTCCTGAACAGTCGTTGTTGCTTCGTCTGGAATCGAAGCCATAGTAACTTCGACTCCACTTTCATCTGCAGGAACTTCGTCTTGAGGTAAATCCTCTTGGACTGCCGAAGTCCTCATTTGCTCAAGGTTTTCTTGAGGCTCCGGCACGTTCACAGGTTCATCAACTTGTGCAGTCCTTTGGGCTGCATCTTCGTCAATCAGCTGCACAAGCAACCTACCTTCGTCCTCTTGGGAATCGGAGACTGAAGCTCTTGGGCTCGAAGGAGCTGGGTTCTTTGGCTTTCGAGCTACCTTCTTAACCAGAGTTTTGGCGGAGCTCGAAGTCCCAGCTTCAGTTTTCCTCTTCTTGGGCCCCTTCTCCGAGGGCACCCAATCCACCAAAGGAGGCGGAGCCAACTCGAGCAGCCCCCATACTCGGTTGGATCGCTCCCAACTACCAACCAACTTGATTCTCCATTCCTTTTCAGTCGGAGTTGGGACGCCCAGAATCTTTTCCGAAGCTCTTACAATCTGCTCCGAAGTTATAGGGGCTGAGGAGGCTGAAAAACAAGTTAAGTTAGTTATTCTTTCGAATGAATATGCATAATATATGTTGTTTTCGAAGTTACCTGCAGGGCTTGAAGTCGAAGTAATCTTGCGAAGACCACCTTCCGAGTCCTCTTCGAAAATGATTGGCCAGTTGGCCATCAACGGAGGGATTTGGAGCCCGAGGAACTCTTCGGCTAAGTCTCGCATGCTTAACCTTCGACTGATCTTTTGAAGCAAGCTGAGGCGAGCTTCTACCTGGCACAGATCTAGGTGCACAGGGGCTTCCTTTCGGAAGTTGATATCTTGAAGGGGTCCAGCTAGGCAGTTGCTCGCCCCAACTTCGGCGTAGAACCATTTCAAGATCCAGTCGGTGTACCATCTTGCATTGATAGCTTTAGCAGGAAACCAAAGGGCGTACTCATCCCGAAGTCTAAAATTGATGCTTCCGAAGGCCACCACCAGCTTTTCACCTTCGGGGCCTAGGAAGTTCTTCGGTTGACAGGAAGCTCTATGTAGCGTTGCGAAGATCTCTACTCTTCCTTCGCAACCAGCGCTTCCCTTCTACTGCAATCGCTAGTGATTCCCTACTGCAGGTAGACGGGCCCAGTTGATGAGACTGGTCCAAATACTTCGTCGACGCCGGAAAGAGGTCTTGGGATCCGGTGCTTTGGGGATTTCCTCCCACCAGCGCCATTGTCGCCACTGAAGGATTTGGAGTCAATGCTTACAAGGTTGCAGCCGCCGCTGCTGCTGCCGCTTGTTGCCGGGCCAAGGCTAAAGGTGCTCCAGAACCTTTGGTTTTCGCCATTGAAGCTACTGAGTTGCTTTGGAAGAAGAATGGAGGCTAGGGCTCAAAGGATGGCTTGTTTGCAAGAAAGCGGTGGAAAGGTATTCAGGAAAGTTCTAGGCCCTCTATTTATAGCCTAGACTTCACATTTTTTACTGTTTGTCCATGCCGTTTCGCATTCTTGCCCGTTACTTTTTTCCGAAATTAACGCACTGCGTAACTTCCGTTAGAAGAAAGAAGCCAACGGCTATTTCTTCTAAGTCTAAAAAGGCTTTCGGGCTTCCTGAGTTAGTTCTAAGAAGGTTCGAAAGTAATTGTCTTAAAACTGATTTGAAGTTTTATATCTCCATACATTTCGGAGATAAATTAAAATTTAATAACCCCTACGCATGGTTATTTTTCTTCCGTATACTGCTCTCCTAACATTACAGGTTTAACAGAGAAGCATATTCGAGGGGCTACTGTTGGGGGAAAATATTCCATCCTCAGGGTTATTGCAGTAACAACACAAAGGCAGATAACGGATTCGAAGGTTTCCAGCATGCATCTTCGGAGATGCCTTGAGTTAAGCTCGAAGTATGAAGATGGACCTTAGTTCAGAGTATATCTTCGAAGCTTGGACTCTTCTGAGATCTTTTCTGCCAGCTAAGATGGAAGACTTATCTTCTTTCTCATTAGATTAGTCTTTTACCATTTTAGCCCTATTACGGGTACCGAATAGTTTCCACTATGTCGGTTGTAATAGAAGGGTAAATAGGTCTTTTCCTTAATATTTAGGCCTATAAATACCCCCCGTTTCACCCTGTAACAGGAACACCGAATACAAGTTATTCAATACACACATTCGATCTATTCTAAGTTATTATCCTTTCGGAGGCTTAGAACAGTTCACTTCGCAAACACTTCGTTTGTTAGTTTCTAATCTTCAAAAACCTGTTAGCGTAATCTTTTACGCCAACGGCGTGATCAGGGCCATGCTAACCTAGGAGGTAGAAGGAAAAGAGTGCATCATCACGTTCTTGAGCCGCCGCCTGCTGGATGCAGAAACCAGGTACGCGTTTGTGGAACGTTTGTGTCTATCACTTTACTACGCGTTCACCAAGTTACACCATTATCTTCTTTCTACTACATGTGTTGTCGTTTGTCAAACCGATGTTATAAAGCACATGTTACATAATCCGATTCTAAGTAGAAGAATCAAAAAATGGGCTTACGCGTTGATTGAGTACTGTTGGCGTAAAAGTTACACCAACAGGTTCTTAGTAGTTAAGAACAAACAAACAAGAGGTTTGTGCTTTTAGGACAAACTTGAGCCTCCGTAAAGGATAACAACTCAAGAGGTCCGAATATATGTGTTTGAACCACTGGTTCTGGATCCTTCTTACAAGGTACAATGGGGGGTATTTATAGGGAGAAAGGTCTAAGGAATAGACCTATTTACCCTTATATTATAGATGACCTTCAGTATTATAAACAAGGTTATACACGGTAAAGTGCTGCAGGGTAGATGGATAAGCAAGGCATCCAATCAGTCACGTCTTCCTGCTTCGAAGCCTCCTCTCTTCCTTCGGAGGATCCTCCGAGACTTCGCATCGTGACACCCTTCGACCGTGCTGACGTATCATCGAGCATTAGTCAGTCATCTTCGGGACTTTCTTAGAGCCTTCGGAGGGTTAACCTTTAAGTCCTGAAAATGAAGTAATTTCCCCCAACAGTAGCCCCTCGAATACGCCTATCTGTAGATAACCTATTTTTTAGAAAGAAGGCAGTATACGAAAGGAACATTTTTAGTTTCTGAGGCTTAAAGGGAATGCGAAGATACTACGATTTAGCCCAGAATATTAAGCCCAATATTTTAAACGTTTGCCTCCGAATTTTGGTATAGTGGGAAAACTCCCTGGAGCAGCATGGCTTCAGAGCATGAGTGTTATGAAAGCGGTTACGGAGTGCGAACGTCGTGCAGGCAGTTACGAAGTGTGGACGTCGTGGGGTACCGTCAATATGACCGTTACGGCGCAAATAGCCGTTACCCTCTGTAAAAAAGAAGTAACGGTCGATTTCTTCAGCGGTCACACGCCGTTCCAATTTCCAGCCCCACCTGTCGGCGACGGAAGCCGAACCTGCAGTGTGAAACTCCTCGAAGAGCAGTATAGGCCGTGCGGTTATAAAAGGGGGAGAAGGGGATTACTGAAAGTTTTTTACCGCATTCACCGTTCTTGCAATTCACCTTTCCCCTCAACCTTCCGCCCCCTCGAGCACTTGAGCGTTATGGCGAGAACCAGCCACACCACTCCCTTGGCGGCCAACACTCTGGCGCAGCGGCAGGCATGGGCAGCATCAGCAGCTACGGCAATGGCGGGGGGCCCGGGCGGTGGTTGGCCCAAGAACCCTCGGGCGCTCCGTCCGCCCTCCAAGAAGAAGATGGCCCAGAGTTTC
The DNA here is from genome assembly GCA_019279435.1 of Zizania palustris. Lineage (NCBI taxonomy): Eukaryota > Viridiplantae > Streptophyta > Magnoliopsida > Poales > Poaceae > Zizania > Zizania palustris. The sequence goes on along the minus strand of JAAALK010000283.1, from coordinate 79,298,588 downwards.
GTCATTGGTCAGTCAGTGAGCACAGCGGAGTCCATCGACGAGGCAGTAGACGGGAAGTTGGGAGCCGGAATGAGGACTCGTGTTCCCGGGACAGAGTCGACTCCACGGCCTCGGCGCGGAGAAGTGGTAGTCTTCGAGGCGTTCTTCGAAGCTGGCCTGGGGCTACCAGCCGTGGATTTTCTGGCACAGGTACTAGACTTGTTCCGCATTACCCTGCCTCAATTGTCCCCCAACGCAATCGTCCGCCTGGCCGTCTTCGAGTGGGCTCTTCGGGCGGAGGGGTGTGAAGGGCGCTCCGAGATCTTCGCAGCGACCCACGAAGCTATCTGCCAGCCGAAGCCTCAAGATGGGCCCGGAGACTCGAAGGTGACAGTGGCCTTCGGCAGTGTCAATTTTCAGCTACGGCGGGAGCACGCTCTTCATTTCCCTGCGAAGGCCATAAACGATCGATGGTATACAAATTGGATACTTCGGTGGTTTTACGCCGAAGTAGGAGAAGACTCCCCCCTTTCGGGCCCTCTTCAAGAAATCTGGTTCCGGAAGGAAGCGGACATCTCCCCGAACCCTAGCCTGCTCACGACGAGGCTAGGGTTGCTGGCTTCAGTGGCTCGTCGCATGAGCATGCGAGACCTGGCCGAAGAGTTCGTAGGCCTTCGGATCTCACCCCTCGGAGCCAGTTGGCCAATCTCCATCCCGCGAGCCTCGGAGGGGGACCTCCGAAACATAGGTACGTCTTTCTCCTGCGGCATCATTTTATACAAACATATTAATTATACTTATGCTTCTTATACCTTTTTCTTTCCAGCGGCACCTCTAGCCTTATCCCCGGACGACATAGTCCGGGCTACCGAGCGAATTCTCGGAACCCCTTCGGTAGCCGAGAGGCAGAGGAGGCTGGAACTGGTAGGGAGTTGGGAGCGCTCGAACAGGGTGTGGAGAGCCCTCGGCATGGAGCCCCCGCAGCTTCCCGACTTCGCCCCGGCTGGAGCGGCGGCTCGCAAGAGGAAAGCAGCAGCCGAGCCCTCTAAAAAGGCTGGCAAGCAACCTGCTCAGAAGAGGGCGGCGAAGCAGCCTTCTCACTTGACGCCGGCTTCGTCTTCTTTGTCGCCGGACGAGCGGAGCCCAACTCCCGAAGAGACAGAAGACTCCGGAGGCGCCACAGCGAAGGCTTTCGAAGATTACCTTCTGATCGACGAAGACATGGGGGAGGTCCCCACAAACCTCCCCGACAGGGAAGATGTTAATGTGACCCTACTGACTCCTCCTGCACCTGTCAACGTGCAAGTGGAGTCAAACTCTACCTCCGACTTGCCTGCACCCGAAGGGGTTCCTCTTCGGGTATCGAGGCCTCGGTGGTGCCCGACGTCCCTACTTCCTCGGAGACAGTCACCCGGGCGGACCCTCCGGCTCCCCTGGGGGCTCCGAGCCCGGTGGCAGAGAACGTATCCTTCGGAGCGGACGATGTGCTCCCTGGGACGGAATTGGCTCCGGCCGTGGCGACCTCGACTACGGATGGCGCCTCCGACAACGTGGCTCCAGCCGGAGATGTGGCGGCCGAAGGTCAAGATGCTCTTGCTTCTCCCCCTTTTGTGCCGGGGAGGGGTAAGAGTATTTCCAGCTTGGGCCTTCGGGTTGACCAAGCGGCGCCCTCCGTCGGCAACTCAGAGGACGAGGCTGCCGAGGACGACGCCCGGGCCTTGTCTTGGCTCCCTCTTCTGGCACCTTTCTTGGAGCATCGGAGCGGCCTTCGAAGGCTACTGGAGCCCCTGGCTGAGAAAAGCCAGGATATCGCCAATTCGGAGTTGATCTCCGCTTTGAGCGAAGTTAGGGCTTCGAGCCTCAACACGGCCCTCGAAAGGGCTGCCCTTCAGGTATGAAAAAGACACCGCAGTTGCTGTATTTTAATGATCAAAGCTTCTTTAGCACTTACCTTGTTTTCCTTGCAGCAATTCGCCCTTGCTAGAGCGGCAGCGACTTCCAGTGAGGTCGAAATTAACCGACTTAACCGGAAGGTTACAGCCCTTCAAACAGCCCTTGATGAGTCCACCGGGAGGTCTCTCCGGCTGAACGAGGAACTCTTGGAAGAACGGAAGGCCAAGGTCGCGTCTGACGAAGCCTTTGAAGCCCTCCGCTCTCATGCCGAAGAAGCCGAAGCTGAACGAGTGGTTCTCCGTGCGGAGGTCGAGAAGCTTCGCCAGGATGCGGCTGCTTCGAACGGACGTCTGGTGGAACTTCAAGGGGCTCTTAGCCAGGCAATGGCTCAGAAGAGTTCCATGATGCTCCGGGTGGCCGCGTTGGACGCTACGGTTGCAAGCCTGGAAGTAGCAGATAGAAAGAATTCCAGTACTACTGACCGTACCTTGGAAGCTCTTCAGGGTACGTTAGAGTACTTTGGCACCATGTGCCCTTCGACCTCTGCTGCAACCTTTGAGCCGCTCGACCGGAAGCTGACGAGGATCCAGGTAGCTTCGTCGCTGATGAAGAATTCCGGGGTACGGTACGGAGAGATCTCCGGACAGTGCGCCGGCATCGGGGTTCTTCGCCACCTCGAAACTCTTCGGATTCCCCTCGATTCGGTTGGTGGTTCGTCTCCTGGAGGCTTCGCGGATGATGACCTGCTGCGGCCGTCTTCGGAGGTGGCTTCGGCGTGGGAAGCTTTCCGATCAGTATGGAAGGCGGACCACAAGGTTGCTGCTAAGGCTTGGATCGACGAGGCCCGCCGGCAAAAGCAAGCTCAGGCGAAGCCACCACTCCCGACTTCGCCAGCGCCTTCGGTCCCAGCTCCGCCAACCGACCCGCAGGTCTATCTGCTTAGGGTTGTTGTGTACCTGTGGTCTTGTAAACTTTGTTTAATTAATGAGAAAGTTATAAACAGTACTTGTCTTGGGTGTTCTTCTCTTTTTTAGGTTCTGTCATGCCCTTCGAGCCCTGACTTCGTACTCTTGGAACCTACTGCTGAGCTTCGCAAGGAGTGGGCAGTTCTTGAGAGTTTGAGACCTTATCGCCGCTCTCGCTTTTCTGTTCCTCGTGGAGACGGGGGGAAAGTTACCCTTGAAGTACGAAGGGATGTTTTGTCTTATATTAAAGAGGAAGAAAAGGAAGAGGGGTCTTCGTCCTCCGAGCCCGTTGACTGGTCCGACTCGGAGTATCAAGCTGGAAACCTTGCCGAGGCCGGCTCCGAAAGGCTCTTGACGTGGGCCGAACTTCAGGAGGAGCAGAAGAAACTGCGAGCCTCGAAGAAAAAGAGAAGTTCCCGGCCTAAAAAGACTTCAAGCTCTGAAGGGCAAAGTAGCCGCAGGGGTAGCTCTAGGGGTCGAAAGGGTCTTCGTTTTTATTTGGGTCTAGATAACAATTTTTCCTGATGTATGAATATAATACTTTAATGTGGAATGCTTCGACAGCATGCTGTGTGATTCCTATCCTCCTACCCCTCTTGTGGGTGGCGGAGCTTTTATCTTATATAAGGGTTCGCTAGGCACAATGATTTCCCGAGCACCTGCATGCTTCGAATTTTTGCACATGTCGCCATCGATAAGTTAGACAAAAAATTTAAAGTCCTTAGACTCTTTTACGGATCCTAACAAGCCGGAGCCTGGAATCCGTAGGTTGGCCACCTACGGCTCTTTTACAGATACTTCGCACCCGGAGGCTTGAAATTCTGTCTTGTTTAAAGTCCTTAGACTCTTCTACGGATCCTAACAAGCCGGAGCCTGGAATCCGTAGGTTGGCCACCTACGGCTCTTTTACAGATACTTCGCACCCGGAGGCTTGAAATTCTGTCTTGTTTAAAGTCCTTAGACTCTTCTACGGATCCTAACAAGCTGGAGCCTGGAATCCGTAGGTTGGCCACCTACGGCTCTTTTACAGATACTTCGCACCCGGAGGCTTGAAATTCTGTCTTGTTTAAAGTCCTTAGACTCTTCTACGGATCCTAACAAGCCGGAGCCTGGAATCCGTAGGTTGGCCACCTACGGCTCTTTTACAGATACTTCGCACCCGGAGGCTTGAAATTCTGTCTTGTTTAAAGTCCTTAGACTCTTCTACGGATCCTAACAAGCCGGAGCCTAGAATCCGTAGGTTGGCCACCTACGGCTCTTTTACAGATACTTCGCACCCGGAGGCTTGAAATTCTGTCTTGTTTAAAGTCCTTAGACTCTTCTACGGATCCTAACAAGCCGGAGCCTGGAATCCGTAGGTTGGCGGAGCCACTGAACCAATGGTTCGTAGCAAGCCCCTTGGGTTTTTCTGAAAAATGCTTGGCTCTGCTAGCATCACCGACCTTCGAATGCGTCCATCCGGAGGGTGGGATGTTCGAAGGGCAAAACAAATCTCAACCCTTTAGCTTTATTTATAAAAGGAGTGTTACAAGTGATTACAAGGAGGCCTTAAGCATAATATCTCTTAAGGTGCTCCGCATGCCACGCATGTTTCAACTCTTCTCCTTCTAAATTAGCTAATTTAAACGAGCCGGGGCGTCCTGAGCGTAAGATAACATATGGTCCTTCCCATTTGTTTCCTAGCTTCCCCGGAGCTATTACATTTCGTAATACTAGATGACCTGGTTTTAACTCAATTAATTTGACCTTCGGGTCATACCATGCCTTTGTGTGCTCTTGGTACTTCGTCAGGTTGGCGACAGCTCGAAGCCTTGTTTCTTCCGACAAGTCTATTGAAGCACTCCGATCATCTTCGTCTTCGTTTTGAATTACGCGAAGTGACTCCCCTTTGAGCTCTGTAGGGGTCATAGCTTCGTCTCCGAAGAGCAACCTGAATGGCGTGAAGCCGGTTGATCTAGTTTGCGTGGTTCGGATAGACCATAAAATTTTGGGTAGCTCTTCGACCCATAGGCCCTTGGCCAATCCGACGATTCGGCGATTTAACCCGGAGAGGATATTCCCGTTGGCTCGTTCGACGGCTCCGTTGGATTGCGGATGTCGCACTGCTGCGAAGCATAGCTTAATGCCCAGTTCTTCACAGAATGTTTGGAAGGTATCAGCTTCGAACTGGGTTCCATTATCCACCGTTAATTCTCTGGGGACTCCGAACCTGCATATAATATTCTGCCAGAAAAACCTTTGCACATTCTTTGATGTGATGGCTGTTAGCGGTTCTGCTTCCACCCATTTTGAAAAGTATTCTATTGCTACGACTGCAAATTTCAATCCGCCTTTTGCTAGTGGGAAAGGGCCTATGAGGTCCATGCCCCATCTAGCCATCGTCCATACCGGGGCAATAACTTGAAGTTGAGCCGGTGGGCGATGGCTCCTTCGGCTCATCCATTGGCAGCCTTGGCATGTCCGAACTAGGTCTTCGGCGTCTCTGACGATCGTCGGCCAATAAAAACCTTGCCGGAGCGTCTTGCCTGCTAGTGCTCTAGGAGCTAGATGACCTCCGCAGAGCCCCTCGTGAATGCCTCGAAGTATGTCTTGTCCTTCAGGTTGAGAGATGCATCGAAGTAGTGGTGAGCATACTCCGGCTTTATATAGTACTTCCCCAATAAGTTTGTAATTTCGAGCTCTCGTTTGCATTCTTCGAGCTTCTGGGCCTTCCGGAGGGTCATTGCCACCTTGCAACATAGCTATTATTGGAGTTCGCCAATCCGTACCTTCAATACACATTACTTCTAACGAGGATATTTGGTCAGCTGCTGGCTGCTCTAACTCTTCATAGAAAGCGCCCTCCGGGAGGTCTACTGCTCCTGCTGCGGCCTTTGCAAGAATATCTGCAAGTTGATTTTCTGCTCGCGGTATGCTTCGAACTGTAAATCCTTTGAATGCTGCTTCTGCCTTGCGGATTTCTTGAAGGTATTGCGCGAGATGCGGGTTTTTTGCTTGGAAGCTTTTATCAATATGCCCCGCGACGACTTGGGAATCTGTCTTGATCATTATCCTTGTAGCTCCGAGTGCTTTAGCCTTTCGGAGGCCTAGCAAGATCCCTTCATACTCGGCGACGTTATTAGTGGTTCAAAAGTTAAGCCTTGCAGAATACATTGCCTTTTGTCCTGATGGTGACAAGATTACTGCCCCTGCTCCGGCACCTGATGCTTGATAGGCTCCGTCGGAGAATATTGTCCAGAAACCGTCGGAGGGTTCTTCCGGAGTCCATACTGCAGATGGAGTCCATTCTGCTATGAAATCTGCTATAATTTGAGATTTAACAGCCGTCCTTGCTGTGAAGGAGATTTCGAAGGGTGCTAACTCGACTGCCCACTTTCCAACCCTGCCTGTGGAATCTTTGTTTCGGAGCATATCTCCAAGAGGATACGATGTAGGGACAATAAGGTTATGCGCCAAGAAATAATGCCTTAGCTTTCGCGAGGCCATTACCAAAGCATAAGCAAACTTTTCAAGCTCGGAGTATCTGATCTTGGCTCCTGATAACGCCTCCGAGAAAAAATAAACTGGGTTTTGTACCAGCTTGTCTTTGAGCTCGACTTCTCGGACCAGTACTGCGCTTACTGCTGACCCTGTTGCTGCAAGGTATAAAAGCAATGTTTCCCCTGGAAGAGGAACAGTTAAGGTTGATAACGTTCCAAGGTAGGCTTTTATCTCTTCGAAGCTCTTTTGGCACTCCGGCGTCCAGCTGAAGCTTTCGGAGCCTTTGAGTGCTTTGAAAATTGGGAGGCTTCGCTCTGCCGATCTGGACAGGAACCTGCTGAGTGCTGCTAGCCTTCCTGCTAGCTTCTGTACTTGCTTCAAATTCTCAGGTGGAGCCATTCTTTGCAGTGCACTTATTTGTGTTGGACTGGCTTCGATCCCCCTGCTCGAAACTAAGTACCCTAGCAGCTTCCCTGCTTGTGCCCCGAATATACATTTTTCGGGATTGAGGCGTACTCCACATGCTCGGAGGCTCTCAAAAGTTTCATCTAAATCTATGCTATGCTGATGCTTTTGAGCACTTTTTATTACAATATCGTCCATGTAGGCCTCGACATTGCGGCCTATCTGATGGCCTAAAGCTTTAGCTATTAAGCGAGAAAATGTGGCTCCGGCATTCCGTAAGCCAAAAGGCATTCTTACAAAGCAGAATACTCCTGAAGGAGTTATGAAACTTGTCTTGGCTTCGTCTTCTTGCTTCAGCCATACTTGATGGTACCCGGAGTATGCATCGAGGAAGCTTAATAGTTCGGAGCCGGCTGTGGAATCTATTAATTGATCTATTCGGGGCATTGGGTAGGGGTCTCGCGGGCATGCTTTATTTAGTGATGTGAAGTCAATACACATGCGCCATTTGCTGGAATCCTTCTTTCTTACAAAAACAGGGTTGGCCAACCATTCGGTATGGGCCACTTCCCTGATAATGCCAGCTTTTAACAATTTTTCTACTTCGGCCTTGGCTAAATTTGCTCTTTCTGTTGATAGCTTTCGGAGCCCCTGGCGCACTGGCTTGGCCTTCGGGTTGACGAGCAGACTGTGCTCGATGATGCTTCGGTCGACCCCCGTGATATCTTCGTCGGTCCAAGCAAACATGTCTAGATTCTTCTTGACGACTTCTTCTAATGAGGCGGTTATCTCCGGAGATAGCCCCTTGCCGAATTTTATTGGGTATTCTTTGCCGTCTTCTGATATTATTCTTGTCTCGACATCACCCTCCGGGCTTGGTTTGAGCGAGGATCCCTTCGGGGGGCTCAAGGCTTCTGGTACTTCTTTGGCGCTCTCCGCCACATTATGCACTTGTCGAGGGTCCAATGGCTGCCCGTGGCCATATTCTGTCCTTCTGGCTACAGCTTGGTCTCCTGAAATAGTGAGCACTCCACCTTGAGTGGGCATTTTGAGACAAAGGTAGTTGTGATGCGCTATAGCCCCGAATTGGTTTAACATCCCTCGCCCGAAGATAGCATTGTAGGCGTAGGGGGCATCCACTACGTCGAAAATCACCTCCTCTACTCGGGCCAGCGGCCCCTCTCCGAAGGCAACCTCGAGGCCTATTTGGCCGAGGGCATCGAGAGGCGGTCCTGAGAAGCCTTGAAGTGGCCGGGCTGCAGGGAGTAGATGCTTCCGGGGTATACACATCTGGTCGAAGGCTTGGACGAAGAGTATATCTGCGGAGCTTCCACCGTCTACCAGGATCCTCCGAACATCAGCCCCTGCTATGTCGGCAGAGATGACTAATGGGTCAGCATGGGGAAACTTCACCCCTACTGCATCGCTGGCTGAGAATGAGATGGGTACACGGGACCATTCTGGCATCCCTTCAGCGGAACTTGAAGTCCCAATGTGCCCAACTTCACGGACGTACTCACGGCGCTGTCTCTTGGACATGCTGCCGAGGGTCCCTCCTCCGGAGATGGGTAGGACCACTCTCTTGCCGCGGTCTTGCGGATCTTCGTGCCTTGGTGGTGGCATAATACTGGCCACCGGTAGCCGTATAGGGGCTTCGAGGGCACCGGCTCGGGCCACAGTTTGAACAGGTTCCGATCGTGCCGCAGGTGGAGCCCGGTCCGAAGTACCCCTCCTGGTATTTCGGTCAATGTATTCACCCCGAAGGGTTAATATCGTTTTGCAGTCCTTCGTGTCATGGCTTCTGTTATCGCCATGCACGCAGCAAAAATGACTCTGGCGCCTTCCAGGCACCCTTTCTTGAGGTACTAACGGCCCAGCCTTAAAATTTTTTACCTGCTGGAAACTGGCCGGTGCCTTCGAAGCTGAAGGTGCAATGTTTAGTACTTCCGAATGGAAATGCTTTTTTCCTCGCCTATACTCGCTAGGGCGGCTGTCTTGTGGAGGTTGTGGTGGAGCCGTGGCCTCTGGCTCCCTCTTGACTTCCCGGAGGGTGGGCAGTGCTGCCTCAGCTCGCCGAAGGCATCCTTCCTCCGCCTTGGCATATTGCTCGAAGTATGCCATGAGCTGGGCTACGGATGTTACCGGCTTCCGATGGAGTTTGCTGAGGAGGTCAGGGTTTAGCACCCCTTCTCGGGCAGCATCAACTACCGAAGAGGTAGTAAGGCCCTTGATCTGTGACTTGGTGTGGGCGAAGCGTGTGAAGTATTCTCGGAGGGTTTCTCCCTCCCGCTGCTTTACCTGGAACAAACTTCCCGTGGACATTGGAGCCACGAAAGTGCCTTGGAAGTTGCTCACGAACTTCTTTTTGAGTAGCTCCCATGACTTGATCGATCCTGGTTTTAGGGACCAGAACCACCGGAGCGCCACACCTTCGAGGGCAAGTGGGAAGCATTTTGCCATGGTGCTTCGTACCCCTCCGCTTGCTTCTATAGCTAGGGCGTACGAGCGGGCGAACTCTCCTGGGTCCGACCCCCCGGAGTACTTGTGCAGCTTCGAGGCCTTGAACTTGGGGTCGAAAGGCACTCTCTGCAGATCAGGGTGCAATGGAGACTCATTGTCGAAGGACGCATTCTCGGCCTCTTCTTGGACTTGTATAACTTCTGGGGGGTTGCGGCCTCCATCGTCTGTAGGCCCCCTTGGAGTTTCAGTGGAAGCTTGAGTGCGGAGTCTGTCGGCTGCTTCCTGCCTCCATCTGGACACCTCCTCCTGAAGCCTGGCTAGCTGCGTAGCCTCGGTTTCGGGAGGGCCTTCGTCCTCGTCGGAGGGTACTTCAGGGTCTTGGCTTGCTGCGTAGTCGGTCTGAAGCATCGTAGGGGGGGTAGAGGGCCCCGGGGCGCTCGACGCCCATCGGTTCCGGCAGGAACCGTCGGATTAGCTGAGGGTCCGGCTCCGTTGGTCCGAGGGGACCTTCGAAGGGGACCTGTAGCTTGACCACGCTTCGGAGGCATGGTTTAGTCGATGAGGTGTCTTGGGAATGGAAGGCTTCGAACGACTCGAGGGGGTCGAGGGAAGGCCTTCGGGCTGCACTAAGAAGCCCTTAACTGAAGGGTGCGCGGAATCTCAGGATTCCGAGGCTCCCTCCGTAAGTTTTCTTCAGAGTGCAGTCAGCAGTAGAGAACAAGCTTTTAGAACTGGTTCCCCACGGACGGCGCCAACTGTTGGCGTAAAAGTTACACCAACAGGTTCTTAGTAGTTAAGAACAAACAAACAAGAGGTTTGTGCTTTTAGGACAAACTTGAGCCTCTGTAAAGGATAACAACTCAAGAGGTCCGAATATATGTGTTTGAACCACTGGTTCTGGATCCTTCTTACAAGGTACAATGGGGGGTATTTATAGGGAGAAAGGTCTAAGGAATAGACCTATTTACCCTTATATTATAGATGACCTTCAGTATTATAAACAAGGTTATACACGGTAAAGTGCTGCAGGGTAGATGGATAAGCAAGGCATCCAATCAGTCACGTCTTCCTGCTTCGAAGCCTCCTCTCTTCCTTCGGAGGATCCTCCGAGACTTCGCATCGTGACACCCTTCGACCGTGCTGACGTATCATCGAGCATTAGTCAGTCATCTTCGGGACTTTCTTAGAGCCTTCGGAGGGTTAACCTTTAAGTCCTGAAAATGAAGTAATTTCCCCCAACAAGTACGATTTGGCCTACGAACCCCTGAAAGCGATGAAAGGCCAAATCGTGGCCAACTTTATAGTTGATCACCACATAGATGTCAACTGGAGTGACAATATTGCTCTAGTTGAGGTTGTGCCATGGAAACTTTATTTTGATGGTTCGGATTGCAAGAGTGGCCATGGTATTTGAGTGGTTCTCATATCACCTAATGGAATGCACTTTGAGACTTTGGCCCGTCTAGAATTTCCTTCCACTAATAACCAAGGTGAATATGAGGCTTTATTGCTAGGTCTTGAATTACTAGAATCCGTAGGTGCTAGACATGTCCACACATATGGTGATTCCCTGTCAGTAGTGCAACAAGTGGCTAAAAATGCTCAATGCTTTAACGGCTTGCTCAATAGTTACTTGGATAAATGTCTAGACATAGTTGCTGTTTCTGATGACTTCAAAATCTCGCACGTGTCAAGAGAGACCAATTCAATTGCAAATGATTTGGCTCAACAAGCATCTTGTTACCAAGTCAGGAGAGGAAAATTTTCTGTATTGGAGAAGTCGATGCTTGGTCCCACTGCCAAAGCCAGTGACAGTGGGCAAGCACACCCTCCGAGTCGGACCCCTCCGGCCACCGAAGGCCACTGCATGCCGAGGTCCTTTGACTAGAGTACTCTGCCAACCAAGGGACCCGGCACGCCGGAGGCCGTAGGCCGAAGCCTCCCGCACGGAGAGGGCTCTCGGGAGTCTGAACCCTCTGGAGGGCTTTGGCCCAGCACACTCCGAATGGCTAGCCCAGCCAGGCTTCGGCAGAAGCAGGAATGGCTCGGGGGGCATCCCGACGTCAGTATTTTAGAAATTTTTTCAGAGGATGAGCTAGCAAGACCCTCTGAAGCCCATAAGAGCGATTGGAGAATACCGATAGTCCGGTATTTGAGAGACCCTAGTCAAAGGGTTGATCGGAAGGTTCGGCGACAAGCGTTCAAGTTCGTGTTGATATACGACACATTGTATCACCGAACCATCGATGGAGTACTATTAAAGTGTTTAGACCATGAACATTCCCGGGTGGCTACGGGGGAAGTCCATGAAGGACTTTGTGGCACTCATCAGTCGGCCCAGAAAATGAGTTGGATGCTCAAAAGAGCATGTTTTTATTGGCCGTCTATGACCGAAGATTGTTTTAAGTATTATAGAGGGTGTGAAGCATGCCAGAAGTTTGGCAATGTTCAGTTAGCTCCTGCCTCATTACTCAACCCTATTGTCAAGCCATGGCCATTTCGAGGTTTGGGTTTAGACTTCATCGGCCAGATTCACCCTCCTTCCTCAAAAGGGCATCGGTTCGTGTTGATGGCGACGAATTACTTCACTAAGTGGATCGAGGCCGTACCTCTCAAGAACATGACTCACAATGAGGTACGTGATTTTATCTTGAAGCACATCATACATAGATTTGGCATTCCTCAAACTCTTACTACGGATCAAGGTAGTTCATTTGTTTCTGGAGAGGTGAGGGACTTCGCCGAATATTATGGTATTAAGTTGATAAACTCTTCACCTTACTATGCTCAGGCCAATGGTCAGGCCGAGTCTAGTAATAAAACCGTGATTAAGCTCATTAAGAAGAAAAATGAAGAGTTTCCTAAAAGGTGGCATTAAGTGCTTTCTGAGGCGCTATCGGCTTGTAGAATTGCAAAGCATGGTGCTACTAGATTCAGTCCATATGAGTTGGTATATGGACAAGAAGTCGTTCTGCATGTAGAGGTAGATCTTGGCTCTTTAAGAGTATTAAAGCAAGATGGCTTATCCGTCAATGAGTATGAAACTCTTTTGAAGGATAATACAGAGGAAGTGACCAGTAAGAGACTAAGGGCTTTAGAGGCCATAGAACTAGACAAGAAGAGAGTAGCTAAAGCCTACAATAAGAAGGTTAAACCGAAATCGTTTCATGTAGGAGATTTGGTTTGGAATACGATTTTTCCCTTAGGCACGAAGAGACCCAAATTATGTAAATGGTCACCTAGCTGGGAAGGTCCTTTTAAGATAGCCGAAATTGCTCCCGACAATTCATACGTGTTGGAATCTCTACAAGGAGAGCGGTCAGCCCGGGGTCATGCCGAAGCCCTATAGGGCCGAAGGTCCATTGGGCTATGGGCTCCAAAAGACTCTGGTCAGCCCACGTCCTTTAGCCAGGAAACCTTCGGAGGCCCATGCCACCGAAGCTTCGGCCCGAGGAGCAGGCTTCGACGGGCCTGGCCAAAGCCCACATCGATAGAGACAGAGTTGGATATGATTCCGGCTAAGTTTTTATCTCTATCCAAGCTGAATTATAGAAGATTAGATCAAAAGTTTGGCCCCTATAAATAGAGAGGTGAGGCCGGCTTAGAGGCCCCCCAACACAAATCAAACAGAAAGCCCTAGCTTTGATCGCATTTATTTACCTTTACTTTTCTGTACCTCTTCATGGGTTTGCCTAGAAGCCCTCCATCGGCCACTTCGGAATAGTGGTAATCCTTGTTACTTCGCTTGTGAAGTATCCGTTAATCCACGTAATAGATTGCTATCGCCTTGTTACTTCGCCTATGAAGTATCCGCTAATCTGCGTAACAAATTGCTACCTTCACTACTAGTGCAACACTTAGAAGAATTCGGTCCTCAAACCAAATTGGTACTTCAAATCCCCTTTGTTGCAGGTTTCCAAGTTCGGAGTTACTTCGTTGGAGGCGTCCGGAGCTGAGAGATTGGTTTCGGAGGTTGTTGGAACACCCTTCGGCGAGGCTACGGGCTTCGACTACATGCTTCGCTCGCATACTTCATCGCTACAGGCTTCACCATGCTCGTACCTCGCTCAGGACGAAGTCAGGCCCGCGCGCGGCGTTTGGGTCATTATTTTGTACTTCGCTGTATCAGAGACTTCGCGCTGAACCCCACCGTTCGGAGGTGATTGTCACATCCGGATCCGTTCGGAGTTCCTCTTCGACCGGACCAGTCCGAACGCCGAAGACATCCTTCGGCGAGACACTTCGCACCGGACGCCGAAGGTATACTTCGGCGACCCCTTCGCACCATACTCCGAAGAAGACAGGCTCTGACCGGTTTGCTAATTTTATTCTGTTTAATATATCTCTTTCGGCTCATTGGATTATTTTGTGTGATCTGATTGCCTGGCGACTCCACCTTCCCTTATCACAACTAAGGGTAGTCAGAACGTGACGTCGGTGCTGCGTCACACTTAGGCGTGTCCCTAAGTATCTGCACACTTTTGGATCATCGAACTGACCCAAGTGCGGGGGCACATTTTCGTGTCAACACAAAGCCCGTTGAAGTCCTTCGTCTTTTCCTTCTTTTCTCCATTATTGTAAAATTCTTCTTCATCAGAGCTTGGCTCTTCACTCGAGGTGTTGTCAATGTCGTTGAGTGCAGCCACAAAAGCCCTAGCCATCCTTTTTGCCACTTTTCCTCTTTTGCCCGTGAAGAAGGATTTTTTGTCTCTTTTCTGGTGTTTGAGTTCATGTTCATTCTTTGAGTTCAGTTTTGGGCTATTTGCTTTAATATGATCAAGATCACCGCACTCAAAACACCCTCGAGAGCCTCCTCTTCTTTGATCTCTTATATTATTGTAGAACCTAGTGAACTTTTTGACTATAAGAGCAAGCTCTTCATCGTCCAATGTGTCCACTTGTTCTTTTGTGATGGAGACCAATGAAGACAAGGAAAAGCCCCCGGAAAAAGTGCAAACTCCATACACACTACCTCTAGATGAGGTGCCACTGCTAGGGCTGGAACACAAAGCAATCGAAGGCAACAAGGATTTTCTAGCTCCCGATCGAGATGCCTTGGCTATCTTGGTGGACTTAAGCTTACTAAAGAGTTCGTCGCAAGTCAGAGTGTCAAAGCTTGCCGACTCTTCAATACTGGAGATCTTCACCTCCCATATGCTACGATCAAGAGCATTGAGAAGTTTGATCGCCCTATCGTGGTCAGAGTAAGCCAAAGTCCCAGTGGCACGCAAATTACTCACAATCCCATCAAAACGCGCAAACATGCCATCTACCGATTCGCCAGGGCCTTGCACGAACATTTGGTATTCTTGATTATACGTGCTCTGCCTCCTAGCCTTAATTTGGGTAGTGCCCTCATGAAAAGTACTCAAGGTCATCCAGATTTCTCATGCAGTCCAAAGGTGCTGGACCCTATCAAACTCGTTGTGACTCAGATTGATAAAAATAATGTTTCTAGCCTTGCTATTACATTCATATTGTGCCTTCTTAGTCTCTGAGGTACGAGTGTCAGGAATCACATACTGGGATGCAACAATGTCCCATATTGCACTTCCTTGGCTAAGAAAATAAGCCTCCATGTGCGCCTTCCAATAGGCATAGTCTCGACCATCAAAAATTGGAATCTTGATGTTCTTATCCATGTCGCCACAAGGATCACAAACCGGTTAAGATCAACTGGTGATCTAATCGACTTTGATACTGTTGGCGTAAAAGATTAAGCTAACATGTTTTCAGGGTTTAGAACTAACAAACGAAGTGTTTGTGAAACGAACTATTTCGAGCCTCCGAATTGGATAATAGCTCGTTGTAGTTCGAAGATGTGTATTGAATAAATTAATATCTGATCCTCATTACAGGGTAAAATGGGGGTATTTATAGGCCAAAACCTTAAGGAAAAGACCATTTTACCCCTCTGTTACAACTGACATAGTGGAAACTATTCAGTACCCTTAATAGGGCTAAAACGGTAAAAGACTAATCTAATAAGAAAGAAGAGAAGTATTCCATCTTAGCTGGCAAGGAAGTTCTCTGAAGGGTCAATGTTCGAAGATATACTCCGAACTAGAGTTCGCCTCTATCCTTCGAACTTGCTCCAGTATACTTCCGGAGTTAGATGCTGGAAACCTTCGATTAAATCACCTGCCTTTGTCTTGTTGCAGCGTTGGCCCTAAGGATGAAGTATTTTCCCCCAATAGTAGCCCCTCGAATACACTTCTCCGCTAGATCTGTAACGTTAGGAGAGTAGTATATGCAAGAAAAATAATCATGCGTAGGGGTTAACAGATTTAATCATCCTCTGAAGTATATGAAGATTCAAACTTCGAATTGACTCCTAAGGAAGTTACATTCGAAAAATCTCGGAATTAACTTAAGAAGCCAGAAATCCTTTTAGAGTTAGAAGAAATAGCCATTGGCTTTTTCCTTCCAGCAGAAGTTACGCGGTGCGTTAACTTTGCAAAGAGTAATGGTCAAGAATGCGAAACAGCAAATGTGAACGGTAAAAAATCATGGGCCTGGGATATAAATAGAGGACCCAGACACTTCTCAAATACCTTATCACCGTCTTTGTGCAACCAAGCCCTAGCCTCCAGATTCTAGCCTTAGCATTTGGTGTGAGTTCATGGCGAAAACCAGCTTCAAGGTTCCTGGGGCGGCTTCGGCCCTAGCCCGGCAGCAAGCTACGACTGCAGCAGCGGCAGCAATAGTAGCGACACCATCAGCGATGGCGGCTCCAACGGCGGCGGTGATGGCTCCAGTAAGGAATCCCCAACAGATCGGTCCTCACGATCTCCTCCCAGCTTCTTCGAAGTATCCCGACCAGTCTTATAAACTGGGGCCATCTACCTGCAAGAGGGAGTCGATCGCAGCAGCAGTGGAGGGAAAAATTAGCTCGGAGGTCATCATTCGAAAACCTGGATAGGAGGCCATCCCTTCGCCGAGGCCTGGAGAAGTTGTGGTCTTCGAAGCCTTCTTTGAAGCGGGGTTAGGACTCCCAGCAGTGGACATCCTATCGGAGGTATTGGACTTATTTCACGTCACACTTCCTCAACTATCTCTGAATGCAATAGCGCGCTTAGCCATCTTCGAATGGGCGCTACGAGCTGAAGGCTGCGAAGGAAGAGCATAAATTTTCGCAGCACTGCACAGGGCATCTTGCCAACCAAAGACTTACTTAGGCTCTAGAGGAGAGAAGATTGTGGTAGCCTTCGGCAGTATCAACATCAGACTTCGGGACGAATTCCAACTAAGATTTCCAGCGAAGGCCATCAATGCCAGATGGTACACAAATTGGATTCTCCGGTGGTTCTATGCAAATGTTGGAGTAGGCAGTCGTCTGGCCGGACCTCTGCCAGACCCCGGCCAGCTTGAAGCTCGCTTTAGCCTGCTCCGAAGGATTAGTCACCACATGAGCATGCAGAACTTAGCAGAGGAGTTCATCGGGCTTCAAATTCCACCTCTGATGGCCAACTAGCCTATTATCTTCGAAGAAGACCCAGAAGGTGGACTCTGAAAACTTTCTTTGAATTCAAGCCCTGTAGGTAACTTCGAAAAACATGTTTTATATATGATTGTATGGCGAAATGACTAACGCCAACTTATCTTTCAGCTTCTCAAGCTCCTATGACTTCGGAGCAAGTTGTTCGAGCTTCGGAGAAGATTTTGGGAGTTCCAACTCCGGCCAAAAAGGAGTGGAGGACAAAGCTGGTGGGTAGTTGGGAACGACTCAATCGAGTATGGGGCATACTTGGAGTTGCACCTCCTCTTTTGGACTGGGTACCTTCTGAGCAAGGTTTGAAGAAGAGGAAAATGGATGCTGGGCCTTCGGCTCCGGCTAAGACCCCATTGAAAAAATAGCCCGAAAGCCGAAGACTGTGGTTCCTTCAAGTACGATGGCTTCGTACTCTGAGTCGTCTGAAGATGAAGGGGTCCGAGAAATGCAAAGGGTCCTTGTGAACCTAATCACCAAAGACGAAGCCCAGGCGGATGCAAACACTGGCGACACAGCAAGCGTGCTAGATGTTCCAGGTAACTCCGGGCAGGCGGGGACTTCAAGGGTCTAGCCGGACATGCCGCAACAAGAAGCCCCTATAACTGAAGGCGGAGTCGAAGTTACTGCTGAGCAAGCTTCGATTCCGGACGAAGTAGTAGCTGTAGCTTCAAAAGAGGCATCTATAGCCAACCCTTCGGTTCAAGACATCGAGTCCGATGATGACTTCGGGGTGGCTTTTGACCCTCCGAGTAGCCCTGTACTCACCCGCCGACAGACTTTTGGAGGTAAACTTCGCTTGAACCATATGTTCCTTCTTCCTGCAAAATTATGCAATATATAATACCTTGGTCTTGGCAGGGTCCACTCCCATGGAGGTGACTCCTCCCGAAGATATGGCTCCCAGGACTTCAATATCTCTGGGGTCGATTCCAGCAGTCGCACAGATGGGGCCTAGAAAAGGTAAAGGCAAGATGGACCCCTTTCCTTCTACGAACTCAGGATTAACTTTGTCTAAATCAACAGACAGGGGTCAATCTACGGATGGGGGGCAGTCCGCCGAGGTCTCCGGCGATGCACCACATCGCTCCAACCCTTCGCCAAACGAAGATGATCAAAGGGCTCTGTCCATGCTCCCCCTCCTAGCTCCTTTTCTGGAGCGAAGGACCGGACTTTGGGTCCTACTCGAGCCTTTGGATCGAGCTAGCTGTGAAGTTGGGGAGACGGACTTAGTGGCCATACTTAGAGAAGCTGAGGGCTCGGAGCTCAACGCAGCCTTGGAACGGGCAGCATACCAGGTACGAAGTATCTGCAAAACAAGATTAATCTCAACTTATGAATAATCTCTCACCTTGCTTTTTCTCTTTACAACAAATTGTTTTGGCTTGAGCTGCAGCCGTCTCGAATGAGCGTGGAAGCCTTCGTCTTCAGGAGAGGGTTACTGCTCTCCAGAGGAGTCTTGACATCTCCGAAGTTCGAATTTCCAGCTTAGACGAAATGGTTGCAACGGAGAGGAGGGCCAGACTTGGTCTGGAGGCTGCGAATGAAAAACTCGAAGCTGAACAAATCGTGCTTCGGGCCGAGATAGAGAAAATGCAGGCAGAGCACGCCACAGCGGGGGCTGAGCTAGTTAAGCTTGAAGAGGAGAAGGCTAAAGCCATGGAGGAAGCTAGCAGCTTTCTTAGCCAGAAGAGTTCTCTGGCTACGGAGGCAGCTAGGCTATCCGTTGGGGTGGACGAGCTGACTTCGTCAAGGGATGCTCTAATTGAAGATAAAGTGAAGTCGGAGAAGGTAGCCGCGGAGGTCATGAACAATCTTTTAGGTGTTCTAGAGTACTTCGGTACTCTTTGGACACTACCTTCGAGTGACAATGTCCCCCTGATGCGACGGCTAAAAATGATCCAAGGAGATGCGAAGATGATGAAGACAGCAGGCATTCGGTATGGAGAGATCTCTGGCCAAGTAGCTGCTTTCGGAGTACTTCGCTACTACAAAGATCTAGGGCTATCAATAGCACCAGATTCTGGGGTGGCTCCCATTACTTTCGACGAGGACCAACTACTCAACCCTTCCGAAGATGTGGCCGTAGCTTGGCAAGCCTTCCAAGCTTCATGGAGAGCCGAAGGTCGAACAACGATCAAGGCTTGGATCGACGAAGGGCATCGCCAAAAACAAGCTCCTTTCAAAGTCCTAACAAAATTCCTTCATACTCCGTTGTATTATTGGTGGACTTAAAGTTGAGCATTGCAGAGTACATTGCTTTTTGCCCTGAAGACGGAATTATTACTGCTCCGACACCTGCTCCAGATGCTTGGAAAGCTCCATCGGAGTATATGGTCCAAATTCCTTCACTTGGCTTCTCCGGAGCCCATACTGCAGGGGGAGTCCACTCTGCCACAAAATCTGCTAAAACTTGTGACTTAATTGCTGTCCTTGCCACGAAGGAGATGCCGAAGGGTGCTAATTGAACAACCCACTTCCCAATTCTTCCTATGGAATCCTTACTTCAGAGCATATCTCCCAAGGGATACGAAGTTGGTACAATCACATTATGTGCCAGGAAATAACACTACTAGAAAACTCCCCCTATAGCTACACCAGAATTAGGGTGTAGACATGCTTTATTTCATCTCCATGTCAATATAGACACGCGTTCATAAAGCGTGTTAGAAGCGTCTTCGTACGTACCGCATCAGACCTTGTAGAGATGAATTATTTATGCGTTGCTATGAAAGAAAGAGACAGTCTATAAACACGTTATTTGCATATCTATAAAGTTAGATACAATTTAGTAGACACATGTATAAAACATCTGTAGTGGTGTAGTTACGTAGTATTGTGACATTTCATTCACGTTAATAAATGTAGATACAATTTATAGATACATACACAAATCATGTCTAATAATATAGATGCATTTTATAAGGACGCCTTATTGCGCAGTAATAAGTATCGAGACGAATTTGTAGAGCGTGGAATGTGACGTGGCAGATGATGTGGCACGTGACGTGGCTAGGGATGAAAATGAATCGGATAGTTTCCATCCGAATCCGAAAATATCTTATCCGGATATCCGAAATGAACATGGTTATCTATAGAAATTAACCATAAAATAAATCATTACTTAATATGTGTATCAAACTTCAAACATAATTTTATTTCTTGGCATAATACTAATGCAAAACGCATTAGATTTGTGCTGCTAAGATATGCCCCTCGCCCTGGTTTTATAGGCAGCCCACCACTCACATTGCTTCAAACTAGCGAGGTGGGACTAAAGAGTGAGGCGCGATTACAAACAATTGTTTGATATGCTTTAAAATGTGTCAAGAGGATAATGACACTTCAAAGCCTGTTTATGTTCGTGTCATTTTCTATTGATGGTTATTTGATACGATTTACGACTAATCTACATGCTATTCGTGGAATGACCGCATGTTAAACTTTGTATCAATTCAATACGCTTTTCTAATCAAGTTAGAAAGCATATATACCTAGCTATAAACAAATGTTTGATACACTTTACAACGTCTCTGTGTGATAATGACGCTTTAAATCATGTCTAACTTCAATAGCGTGTCAAAAAATGTCTTCGTATGATTCGTAACAGTATAAGCATGTCTATTATCGTAACAATCTAACATGCTTTCAAAATCATGTCAACAAGCATCTTTATATGTGGATGTAGAGATGCTTTTACATGGCGTTACTACTATGGCGTAGCTACAGGGGGGTTTTCTAGTAGTGTAATGTCTTAACTTCCTCGAAGCCATTACTAGAGCATAGGTGAATTTCTCAAGCTCGGAATATCTTGTTTTTGCTCCGGACAATGCTTCATATACAAAATAGACTAGATTCTGAGCCAACTTCCAATTGAAATCAACTTCTCTAACAAGGACTGCACTGACAGTGGAGCCAGTAGCCGCAAGGTAAAGGAGTAGGGTTTCGTCCGCAACAGGCACCGAGAGTGTAGCGAGGTTACTGAGATAATTCTTAATATCATTGAAGCTCTTTTGACACTCCGGTGTCCATGCAAAATCTTCGGACCCCTTCAATGCTTTGAAAATGGGCAAACTTCTCTCCGCAGACCTCGCTAGGAATCTGCTAAGTGCTGCAAGACGACCAGTCGGCTTTTGCACTTGCTTCAAATTTTCCGGAGGATCCATCCTTTGCAACGCGGTTATTTGAGTGGGGCTAGCTTCGATCCCTCTGCTTGAAACTAGACACCCTAACAACTTTAAAGCCTGAGCCCCAAAGATACATTTTTCGAGGTTAAGACGGATTCCACATGCCCAAAGGCTATTGAATGTTTTTGCTAAGTCTAGGCTATGTTGGTGCTTTAAAGCACTCTTTATTACAATGCCATCCATATAGTCTTCTACATTGCGGCCTATTTGATGACCTAGAGCCTTAGCAATTAACCTCGAAAATGTTTCCCCGGTATTTCTTAAGCCAAAGGGCATTCTTACATAGCAGCAGACTGCCGAAGGAGTTACAAAGCTTATTTTGATTTCATCTTCACGCTTCAGACATATTTGATGATAGCCGGAATACGCGTCAAGGAAGCTTAATAACTCCAAACCAGCAGTGGAGTCAACCAATTGATCAATTCGGGGCATGGCATAGGGGTTACGGGGGCATGCTTTATTCAAAGATGTAAAGTCGATACACATGCGCCACTTCCCGGAAGATTTCTTCCTAACGAAGACTGGGTTGGCTAGCCACTCCGTATGAGCTACTTCCCTAATAATCCCAGCCTTTAGCAACTTTTCCACTTCATCTTTAGCAAGGATGGCCCTCTCCGCAGATAGCTTCTGGAGTCCTTGTCGGACAGGTCGAACCCTCGGGTTCACAAGTAAACTATGCTCAATAATATCCTGACTGACTCCGATAATGTCCTCATCAGACCAGGAAAAGACATCTAAATTCTCTTCCACTACTTTTTCTAACGAAGTAGCGACTTCTGGAGGCAAATCCTTGCCAAACTGAAATGAATAGTCTTTGCCGTCTTTGACAATAACCTTCGTTATTATCTCCCCTTCAGGGCTTGGCCTTCGGAAGGACTTTTTCGAAGGTTCGCCTAAAGCAGAAAAAACCTCCGGGTTGCCTTGCACGCTGTTCACCTGTCTCGGGTCAAGAGGAGGGCCATGACCATATTCCGCTCTTCACGCCGTGGCCTGATCTCTAAAACCAGTGAGCACTCCCGCTTGTGTGGGCATCTTCATACACAAATAATTATGATGCACCACAACTCTGAATTGATTCAACATGTCCCTCCCGGAGATAACATTGTATGCATATGGAGCATCCACAACATCAAAAATCACTTCCTCTGTCCTGGCCAGTAGCCCTCTCCGAATGTGACCTCCAGACCTATTTGGCCGAGGGCATCAAGAGGGGGTCCTGCGAAGCCTTGCAAAGGACGAGCTGCTGGGAGAAGATGCTTCCTAGAGATACAGAGTTGATTGAAGGCTTAGATGAAGATAATATCTATGGAACTCCCTTCGTCGATAAGTACTCTCCGGACTTCAGTCCCTGCTATGTCGGCAGTAATGACAAGTGGATCTACATGTGGAAACTTTATGCCCGCTGCATCATCTACGGAAAAAGATATCGGCACATGAGACCATTCAGGCATGGAAGCTGCGGACAAAGAAGTTCCAATATGGCCCACTTCTCGGACATATTCTATTCTCTGCCTCTTCAACATACTACCAAGAGTCCCTCCTCTGGAAATGGGGAGGACTACTCTTTTCCCTTGATCTTGACCATCTTCCTGCTTCGGAGGAGGCATAACATTGACCACCGAAGGTTGTCTTGCAGGGTCGAAGTTATCTATACGTGCCACAGCATGGACAGGCTCCGGACGCACCTCGGTCAGAACTCGGTCGGAAGTGCCTCGACCTGAAGTTCATTCAAGGTACTCGCCTCTAAAGCGAGTATCGACTTACATGCATCAGTTGCGTGACTTCGATTCTCACCATGGACACAACAGAAGAAGGCCTGGGCTTTGCCAGCCGGCTTCCCTGGCAGCCTCCAGCCACTGGTCTTGCTTCCTGAAGATTGCGAAGTCTTAGAGGCAAATTTCTGCGGAGGTGCAATGTTCAAGACTTCTGAACGAGGATGCTTTTGCCCCCGACGCCTGTCATGCTGAACTTCAAAGCTAGGCCCCGACAACGATGCTGAAGTCTTCACTTCTAGCTTGACTTCTTGCAGGATTGACGGAGTTGCATCAGTTCTCCGAAGCCACCCTTCTTCTGACCTTGCATACTCTTCGAAATAAGACATCAACTGAGCAACATAAGATATCAACTTCCGGTGAAGTTTATCAAGGAGGCCTGCATGGGTAACTCCCTCTCGAGCTGCATCAACTACGGAGGATGCAATTAACCCTCGAATTTGCGACTTCGTATGGGAGAAGCGCTTGAAAAATTGCCTTAAAGTCTCTCCGGGGAGCTGCTTCACCTGGAAAAGACTTCCTGTTTACATTGGGGGTACGAAGGTACCCTAAAAGTTGCTTATGAACTTCTTCCTTAACTGCTCCCATGTTCTGATTGACCCTGGCTTCAGGGACCAGAACCACCGCAGTGCCACCCCTTCAAGAGCTAGAGGACAAAATTTGGCCATGGTGTCTCGCACTCCTCCACTGGCCTCGATTGCCAATGCATAAAAACGAGAGAACTCCCCAGGGTCTTCGTCTCCATAATATTTGCAGAGCTTCGAAGTTTTAAACATAGGATCGAAGCGCACTTTCTGTAACTCGGGATGTAGCGGAAACTCGCTGTCAAAGGAAGTGTTCTCCGGTGCTTCGGGATAAGGAAGTTCGTCGTCTTGGGGCACTTCGGGGATGACCAGGGTGGCTTGAGAACGAAGCCTATCTGCGGTTTCTTGCCGCCACCTCGCTACTTCAGCTTGGAGACTGGCCATTTGAGCGGCCATATCACCAAGAGCATCTTCATCTCCTCCGGAAGGACCTTTCGGGTCTTGAGAACTATATGCATCAGTTCGAAGTGGAACTTGAGGTGGAAGAGGAACTCCGGTTGGCCGAAGTATGGATGGAGTTGGGGGAGGAACTCCGTATGCTCGAGGAAGGGGAATTCCTTCCAGAGTCTGAGGTGGAGGAAAAGTCGAAGGTCCTCCGACCTCAACTGTGTTTGAAGATCTTGCTCCGGAGGTCCGAGGGGACCTCCGAGTAGGACTACCACCTGAACTCCGCTTGGGAGGCATGGTTTGAAAACTTGGTAGAGAACGAAGTTTTTTGGACTAGGTTCCCCACGGACGGCGCCAACTATTGGCGTAAAAGATTATGCTAACAGGTTTTTAGGGTTTAGAACTAACAAACGAAGTGTTTGTGAAACGAACTATTTCGAGCCTCCGAATTGGATAATAGCTCGTTGCAGTTCGAAGATGTGTATTGAATAAATTAATATCCGATCCTCATTACAGGGTAAAACGGGGGGTATTTATAGGCCAAAACCTTAAGGAAAAGACCCTTTTACCCCTCTGTTACAACCGACATAGTGGAAACTATTTGGTACCCTTAATAGGGATAAAACGGTAAAAGACTAATCTAATGAGAAAGAAGATAAGTCTTCCATCTTAGCTGGCAAGGAAGTTCTCTGAAGGGTCAATTTTCGAAGATATACTCCGAACTAGAGTTCGCCTCTATCCTTCGAACTTGCTCCAGTATACTTCCAGAGTTTGATGCTGGAAACCTTCAATTAAATCACCTGCCTTTGTCTTGTTGAAGCGATGGCCCTGAGGATGAAGTATTTTCCCCCAACAGATACCAATTGTGGGATCGGAAAGGTGACTAGAGCGGGTTGAATAGGCGCCTCGACACTTTCTCGTGAATGTGATGGCCTGTTCAAATCACCAATGCACCTCTGCACAATTCAAATTTCAAGTCTGAATCAAATAGTGCAAATCAGAGCAAAAGCATGTTTCAAAATTCAGTTTAGATCAAATCAGGGTTTGAACAGTCGATCTGTATTGTTGGTATTTGAAACTCCGAACTTTAGAGTCTCTTTCGACAACTCAATGGTCGACAGAGGGATATCGACAGTTGAATCACCAACAATGTTCAGAGGTTCAAAAACATTCTTTGATTTAATCACTCAACACTTCAGTTAAGAATTTCTCAATCAAACAGAATACTCAAAACAACATATGTAACCAAATCAAGTAACTTCAAAAATATTCTAGCAGTAAAATGCCAATTTTGAAAAATTGCTTGATGATGAATAGTAGCACTGGATATAGAGCTGAACACAAAATCAGTTTTCTGATACCTTTCAAATCTGTTAGATCAAATCTGTAATGCAAACTCAACCAAACATCTAAACCAAATATAAAATTTAAGAACCAATTTGATTTCAGCACACAAGTTTCAGCAACTAAAACAGCTATAACCTCAAATAATTCAAAACTAAAACAGATGAGGAAAAGAGCTTTAACTCAGCAGAAAACAATACTCAATGAATACCTGTTCAGTTTAAAACAGAGCTGAAACAGATAACAATTAACCTCTACTCTGATGAAAATTTTAATCAAAAGCTCAATGGTTCAGTTTGAGACAATTCACATTCAAAACAAAATTGACAAACTTCAATACAGTGCTATTGTTGGGGAATAAGTTTTCCCCTTGAACAGGGGCCAAATGACGTCAGCCTCTGACAGCCTTCGGCTCGGAGCCCAACACTGTCGAAGCCTGTTCCTTTCTGGAGAAACTGTTTCCAAGCCCCAGTTCGGAGCCCTAGTTCGGAGGACCGGTTCGGAGGCCTAGTTCGGAGGTCCCGTTCGGAGCCCCAGTTTGGAGCCCCAGTTCGGAGGACCAGTTCAGAGCACCAGTTTGGAGGCCCAGTTCGGAGCCCCAGTTCGGAGTATACTTCGGGGCCTCCCTTGCAGCCTTCGCCTGGAGAGCTCGGGCCCCTACTCCGAACCTAGAAAATATCTGCACCCTGCTACAGTGTCATAGCCATACCAGGGGCCCCTCTGCCCCTAGTATGTCGTTTAGCTGGTCAAGAAGTGACGTTGTCTGACACGTCTATAAAGCTGTAAAGCACTTTGTACAGTAGCTAGCTCCTTTTCCCCCTTTTTGCCACTATAAGCCTAGGGCTTATAGAGGGCACTCAGGCCTTTTCCTTTGGCTTGCGTGACTATAAAAGCAGGGCTAAGCCCTTGTAACAGGATAGCTTCTCGAAGGCCATGAAACCCTGGATTTCACCACACTACACCAAGGCATATCATGCCAAATCCACCACAAACTGGACGTAGGGCTATTATCCCCTAGGGGAGGTCCGAACCAGTATAAATCATTTCTTCCTCTGAGAGAACCCTTCGAGGTTCATTTTACACACCATATACACACATACAAAACCTGTGCTGTAGCTAACACAATTGCTACAACAGCTATAATACTGAAACTGGATAAAAATGCTCAAGGTGAAATGAGTTTCTAAAAGCACTTGGACTAAATTTAAGATTTCATCTCAAATGATTCAATTCTGAAAGCTGAATTCAAAATTTCAGTTCTGAATAGATAAATCACTTTTTGAGTAGCACTTCAGAAAATTTGAACATTAATCTAAATAGCACTTGGACAGAATGCTTCTATTCAGAAAACTACTTTCAGAACAGTATTGATTTAGATTCCAAATTCAGATCACTTCTGAAAATATACGGGACAATACACAGATTAAATTCAAAACTCATCTAGACTTCTGGTATGAAACTGAATTTCAGAATAGGTGTTTCATTTAGTTAACAGCAAAAATTCAAAACAGCTGAATAAAGCAATCTGAACTGAAACAGTGTTTTCAGATAATCCTTTGAACTGAAAACTATTCAGAATCTTTAAAGTAACAACTCTGGCTTAGATTTTAATTTGTATTCCAGATTTAACAAGTTATCAATTCAGTACAGAAATCATTTCAACCATATTCATCAATCAATTAGTTTGAACATTTAGGATTCAGGATCAAACATTGAGTGAATACATGTAACTTAAAGGGATTTAGCAACTATTAGAACAAAGCTACACAGAAATCAGTCTTACTCTAATCATCTTCAGGACAGATCACTTGAACAGGGGTCATCTGATTTCTTGTGAAGAACTTGTAGTAAGTTCTCTTGATCAATTGCTCAAACCAGATTAGGAATATCAGTAATCAAATTACTCAGACAAATCTTAGCTCAAATCTGTTCTGAATAGGCAGTGCAGCGATAATAGCAAACAAAATCTTGACACCGAATAGTGCTCTCGGATCATGAATAGTGAATGCAGAAGAGTAATCAAGAGAAGATCTCCATCATCACAGATTAGATGAATTGATGAACATATTTCAGAAGAGTAAATTTTCAAGAAAGTAAAATGATCTCAGCACATATATTTTTCTCAACTTTTCTAGCAAAACTGGTAGTCCATAGAAATAGAAATAAGAACCACAAATTTGAAAATATTTGCTCCAAGATACATTCACAAATGATTTGCTCAAGAAACACTTTAATGATCAGCCAAAATGTTGATGAACACTTGATGAAACATTTCATTAAACATGTAAAGAGCTATATCAAAACCTGAAACAATTTTCAGAGAATTTTTTTAGTGCTGAGATCCCTTGTTTGGGCAGCAAAAGAATTAGGAAGGAATCTCATAAATCATTTCCAACTTTCGAAAATGGATCGTTCAAATCATGCACAACAAAAGATGTATAAACATCAATATCAACTTCTTCACTAGATTCACCAGAAAACGCAGCACAAAAATGAAATCAGCCACAAAATGGAACCTGCGCTGGAAATAGACTTACCATGAATAGTGTTACCGATTTTACTGCTGCCGATTCGAAAATTCCTTGCAAATACTGTTCATCGTCAAAAGCTCCTTTAAACTCAATTTTTCTCATCAATTTTCATTGGAAAATTTGTCTCTAAAGCTCTCAAAGGTTCAGCCAACTTGGTTAGGATAATATCCTACCAACTCATGTTCTAGAAGTCCCCATTTTATACAAAGACCCTTAGTAATTCCAGAATTAACAATTCTGAAAATTACCCTATAAAACCTAAAAGTAAAATTACAAATTGACTCTCCTTTTAATATAATTTTAGAGTAGAACCACTCTAAAAATTATACCAAGAGGTTACACTACAAAACTAAAAATTTAAACTAATACCAGGCACCTATTTATTGAATTAACAAAAACATTTAACGTTTCAACGGTTTTCAGCAAAAACCAAAAAAGCCTCTCAACCATTCGACTCATGACACCGCTTCACGACTTCGAGCGCTAGCAAGCCACTTCCTCTCTCGATCCCCTCGAGCTGCCTGAATGCTTGTCCTGGCCTCCCTCTCGCAAACCCGGTCGTCACGCCGTCGCAGTCAGCCGTCCGTCCAAGTCTTGCTCCATCTCTTCGTGAACTCTTGAGATCTTCTCCAACTTCGCTCGGCCTCCCTGATCCTACGGCATCAAGCTCCCCGCTCTACCCTCGATCACCCACCGTCGATAGTCAGTCAACATCTCCTCCCTACACAAACAAGACAAGCCAAAACAAGAACGCGACGCACCGCCGAAACCCTCGGCAGCCAAACCTCCATTTCACATCGAACCCCTCGATGCACTCAAACCACTCTCAACCACTCAACCGCTCAAAAGCTCATCCTTGTCAATCACTCATCATCCAGACCGAAACCACCCTTGGTTTATCACCGGCCATATAGGGCCGGTCAGACTGGCCATTGCCGGACGGATGGCACAGGGTGGTCAGATTGGCCTAGCATGTCCGGTCAGACCGACTAGACACATGCGGTCGGACCGGCCATGTCATGCCGGTCAAACCAATCTGTTCTAACTCGGGTACTGGAATAAAGTCAAGCATCGATTTTTCTTGTGCGAAAATTTTACCTCTTTTAATTTGGTAACCAAATGCTTGTTGAGCCAAGTAATTTTCTACTGAATTGGCTTCTTTAGACACATGTGAAATCTCAAAATCATCAAGAGTAGCAATTATGTCTAGACATTTATCCAAATAGCTATTTAGCAAACCATTAAAGCATTTAGCAAGTTTAGCTACTTGTTGAACTACTAATAGTGAATCACCATGTGCATGAACATATTTAACATCCATGGATCTTAACAATTCAAGTCCTAGCAGCAGAGATTCATATTTAGTTTGATTATTAGTACAAGGAAAATCTAATCGGGCCGAGGTCTCGAAACTCATACCAATGGGTGATATGAGCACAACTCCAACACATTGGACATTCTTGCAAGCCGAACCATCAAAGTAAAGTTTCCATGGTATTACCTCAATCAAAGCAGTATCACTACTCCAATTGACATCTACATGGTGATCAACTATAAAATTTGCGATGAATTGTCCTTTCATAGCTTTCAGAGGTTCATAAGACAAGTCATACTCAATCAAAGCATAAGCCCACTTTCCGATTCTCCCACTTAGAATCGGCTTTTGCAACATGTACTTTATAACATCAGTTTGACAAGTAACAATACATGTGCCAGATAGAAGATAGTGGTGGAGTTTGGTACATGCATAGTAAAGTGACAAACACTACGCTATAAGAACATGTACCTCTTCTCGGCATCCAATAGGCGGCGACTCAAGAATGTGATGATGTACTATTTTCCCTCTACTTCTTGAGTTAGCACAGATCTTGTCATGCTATCTTCTACAACAACGTATAGCAGAAACGGAATCCCAACTTTTGGTACTCTTACCATAGGCGGTGATGACAAAAACTTTTTAGTCATCTCAAAAGCACATTGCTGACTTGCCCCCCAAGTGATTTTGGCTTTGTTCTTTAGCCGGAGTATGGGGACAAAAGCATCGATCTTGCCAGACAAGTTAGATATAAAGAGGCGCAAATAATTAACATTGCCCAGAAACTTTTGCACATCTCTCTTGCATGTCGGCGCTTCAATGTTCTTAATCTTCTCAAGTGTCTTAGGATCGATCTCGATACCTCTTTCATGAAGCACATTTGAGCGGGTTCATCTTTAAGCCATACTAACTCATCCTATCAAAAGCCACTCTCAAATCGGCTAAATAGTTTCCCATATCATCCGATTTGACTACAACATAATCTATGTAGATCTCTAGCATAACTCCTAGCAAGTCATGAAAAATCAAGTTCATAGAACATTGATATGTAGCACCAGCATTGTTTAAACCAAAAGTCATAACAACCCACTAAAATAAGATGACAAAACTAGGGCATTGAAAGGCTATCTTATAGACATCCTCTTCGGCCATAAAGATTTGATTATAACCAGCGTTGCCATCAATAAAACATAGTACCATGAGTCCTGAAGCATGGTTGATATGCATGTTGGCTGTTGGCATTGGGTACTCGTCCTTCGGAGTGGACTTGTTCAAATCCCTAAAATCAATACACACACGAATCTTGCCACTTCCTTTCTTATCTGTAGGCAAAATGTTAGCAACCCATTCAGCATACCTGCATGGCCTAATACACTCAGCCTAGAGTAGTCGTTCTATCTCTTCCTTAACTCGGTCATACACGGCCGAATTAAAGTGACGAGGGGGCTGTTTATAAGGCTTAAACCTGGGTTTGATAGGTAGTCGATGCTCCACTAGCTCACGACTTAGTCCGGGCATCTCACTATACTCCTATACAAAACAATCAACATATGACCGAAACAACTTTATTACTTCAGCCTTTTCATTAGCTTGCAAATTTTTGTTTACAAAAGTCGGCCTTAGAACAGTAACATTGCCTATATATACCACTTCTAGAGGGTCGGCCAACGTGAAATCTTGACCTAACTTTTCTACTTCGCTAAAATCTTCAATGGCTTCAGCAATACCATTTTTAGAAGACCGATATTTCTCCACATAAGACTTTAGCCAATCAAGGTTACTCTTACTAGACATGACTACTAGTTTAGAGATAGCAGTGCTACACCAGCTGGCTTTACAGACATGGGAACAAATGTCCCTCGGATAGTCAGGCATGCTAACAAAGTCATAATCCGAGAGATCTCTACCTGACATACACTCTACCTTATCATGGATGACATCAATAGACACATCGGCCAAAGCAACCTGGGCCGAAGTATCAGCTGGCACAACCTCCACATCATCGTCGTCCCACTAAATCAGGCACTAGTTCAAAGTAGACGGGATACAACAATTTACGTGAATCCAATCATGCCCAAGTAGCACACTATAGTTACCTTGCACATCGACGACAAAGAACGCCATCGACAACGTCTTGTTGCCCACTGTTAGCTCTAGAGAAAGTACGCCATTGGCCCTTGGAGCTCTCGACGTAGAAGCCGTTAAGCGTCAGGTTGGTCCTCATTAAGTCATCTTGACATAGAGAGGCTTCAAGTGACGAATCGTATCCTCGGGCTTCTCAAAAATAGCCTCCTGTGGATCGAGGCTCAACTGAGCAACCTTGGCCTCATCCCGTGGAAGAGCAAACTTAGCGGGTAGGATGATGACGTTTATGTCCATCGCCTGAGAAGGGGGCTCCTCGAAGATTGGCGTGTAGTCGTCATCCATCAGATCATCCTCATCGACTCTCGGAGTAGGAGCCAGGTTTTTTATGGCAACCGGCTTTGGCTTCCATACCTGTCTCGCTGTTGGTCGGGGACGGATCTCCTCGAACACGGTGTCCTGCTTGTCTTCGGCCTTCTTCTCAAACATCTCTTGGGCTCGAAGATGTTGTAGCCGCCTCTTCTAGGACTTGGTCATACCCGGTGGTGCCTAATAAGGCTGCGTCTTAGTGCCGGGTACCACAACTTTGTTCCTGGAATTTTTGGCCGAATGGGAATTGCTCGGGTCAGCCTCGACAAATTTTCATTTAGTGAGATTTTGTTCCTTCTCCTTGTCGGTCGGATCGGCCATGGTGGGCCATTTGGACCTATTGGTGCCAGATGCCTGAATAGACCCGGTCAAACCAGCCACAGTAGGACGGTCAGATCGTGGTGGTGAAGTCGGTCTGACTGGCCCTGAGGCTGCGGTCTGACCAGTGACCTCTGTGGGTGACGTCCGTGGTCCGCCTTCGCCTTGCTTCTCGAGGGCCCCTTAGGGATTGGTACATCCTAGGACCCCACCTTGACAACGAAAGCCTCAGACACCACCTCCTGACATCCTCGTGGTATAACGGACATGTTGACACCCAAATTTGGCATTAATGGTCAAAATTGTCGAAAAACCAATTTTGGTAATTTGGGCCAAAAATATGCCTTTCCTGGCACAAGCCAGTCTAATCGGCCATAGTAGGCCGGTCCAACCGACCGAATGGGTCCGGCCAAACCGGCCTATGTCTGAAAACTAGAGATAGAGTTGGTTTCAGGCTATTTTGATCTCTAATTAAATCTTAACCACTTTTTGGTCCAATCCTGCTCCGTTTAGGAGTCGGAGAACTTGAGACCAGCCCCTATAAATATAGGGTTGAGACTAATTTAAAGGGCATCTCCACATATCAACTCAAAACCCTAGTTTTGAATCGTACCTTTACTTTTCAATCTACCTTTTTCCCTAGCATTACTTTACTCCAAGCAGTAGATCTTTGTCAATTTGATTAGCAAATTATCCGTACTTCACCATGCTACAATGAGTTCTTTATGGGTTTGATCTGAAAACCTTCCGTTTCACCCTCGTACGGGTTTTTTATCGTTTTATCGGTTTTACTAGTGATTCGGTCCTAAGGACGAATTTCCATTGGTTTCTTGTGTTTTGCAGGAGTCATGGTCACCATCTTCGTCAACAAAACTCCACTGCAACAATCCAAGTCGACGGAGGGATCGCATTCAAGCCGAAGGCTTCGCCGTTCCACTGTCGGTCTGACTGGCCACCTAGGGCTGGTCCAACCGGGTGTTGCTGGTACACGCCGGTCCGACCGACGGCGCTGAGTCGGTCTGATCGGCCACATCTTACTTCACACTAGATATCTTCATCGTGCCGAAACCCACCTTCGTCGGAGCCCTAGACCTCACATCGGAGCCCTTCATAGAGTACTCCAGAACCCTTCGCACGACACCCTTTGGTCTGACCCGAGCCTGACCGACCAAAGGACCGAAGGTCCCCTTCGGACACCGCGCGCTCAATGCCGAGGGACACTTCATCAATACACTCCACACCATCGGTCCGACTAACGGTGTGCCTTCAGTCCGACCGGTTGTGTGCCTTCAGTCTGACCGGCCCGTCTTTGCCGGTTTGACCGCTAGACCCCCTTCGGTCCAACCGGCCCTGTCTTGGACGGTTTGACTGCCTTTTCCACAACTCAGTTAATTGAATATTATTCTGTAATATTATTTGATTGCCTGGCGACTCTGTTATTCCCTTACCACTGTTTAACGGTCGTCCGAACACCACGTCAGTGTCATGTTACGCTTAGAGGTTTACCTCTAAGTATCCACACGTTTTTGGATCATCAGACCGGCCCAAGTGTGTGGGAGTGTTTTCGTATCAACACACTTTTTAGTGACTCCGCTAGGGACATACACGCCAAGTGCGACTACATCGATGGCAAATATGACTACTACAACTACATCGATGGTACCTTCTATGCCAACAAGCATCACGGGGAACATGGAGGACGACCACGACTTCGGTACCATTGCCCTAGAGGATCTCTCGGAGGAGGACCGTGCAGAACTTGAAGCCAAGGTGAAAGAAATTCACGATCACATACTTAGAAAATGCGTCAAGGTAGGTGACATGTTCGTCAAGCGCGACGTGAGATCCTTCACCATCGCCAAGCCAACTAAGGTAAACTCCCATCCTCCCCTCTTTTCCTCGGACCTTGAACAAGAGATAGTTTCTAAGGTAAATCGAACGGTTAATGCCGCATTGGACAAACACATGGAACAAGTGGTTTCCAGAGTAAACTCTAGGATATATGTGGTGTTAAGAAGATTCGGTTTTTCCGAAGCTGATTCCCTTATTACAATCGCTAGCACTCCCCCTATTCATCGCGAACGTAGTAGAATGGACAGGAGCATGGGGAGAGATGTCACATCTGTAACCTCAGATTTCATGGCCAAGGCCCCTCTAGTTCTTGTCGGTCTGACCAGACCTGGTTGGCCGGTCCAACCGACGTAACATGGTCGGTCCGACCGGCCATATCAGTCTAGTCCGACCGTCATGTGTCAGCCCACAAGACTGAACCCTGGTGCCACCACGCCACCAACGACGGTCGATCTAACCGCCTTTTGGAACGGTCTGACCGACTCACGCCCGACGGCGATGATTGGTCACTAGTCCGGTGCGATCGCACCTCCAACAAATGTCGGTCTAACCAGACCCATTTGGTTGGTCCGACTAGATGAGGAGCCATGCTGAAGAGCGTGGGCCTCATGGCTCCAAATGTGATGATTCATTGTAAACGGTAGTCAAAGAGGACTGAAGAAAGGAGAAGACCTGTTGCGTCTGGGCCGCGTGTGACTCAGATACACAGGCAGCGAGCGATTGTCGGGCAGAGGGGTCGTGAAGTCGGGCTGGCCCAATCCGTGTACATGGGCTAGGAGCAGCAGAGGATCCACTGGGCTGTTGACCAGGATTGACTCAGGTACACGGGCGGCGAGTGATTGCCGGGCTAAGAGAGCTGCGGAATTGGGTCGGCCCAATCCGGGTACCTAGTGCAAAGTCGGTGGACGCTTTGTTAGTTTCGGCGCAAAACTGACGACCGCTGATCTTGGATCGGACCGTCCTGGAGCGAAGCTGTAGTCGCTACGAAAGCTCCGCTTCCGGATAAGTCATTTGTAAATAGGAGTTTACTATTTTGTCCTTAGGCCCACATTCAGTCAGTCGAGTCTGTAAAAATATCCTAAGGGCAGTTTGGTCTTTTCCATTTATTTCAGCGTCTGTAAAAAAACCCTAAGGGACTGTTGGAATATTCTTAGGCTATTGGCTTGCCTATAAATAGGGCCCCAATCCCTAGGGTTAGGGTTACCCTTTCTGAAAACACTTTACTAATCAAGAGATTGGGTCACTTTTTGTTCATCTCCTGTTCCGTGCGAGCGCCGCCGCCATCAACGATCTCCTGTTCTTCGCATTCTTTACTCAGGTTTTTATTCGTACTGTCTCTCCCATCGAGGATCACGACAGTTTTATTTATCGATTGCCTTGCTTTGCATGCCTGGTTTGTTCATCGATCTTTAAATCTCCGCGAACGCATGCTTGTTTTTGTTTCCCTCTGTGATTTTGTTCTCCGGGAATGACTGAGAAGATTTCAGTTCTGTCATTCACTGCACATGTTTTGATTGTGAGATAATGTTTTCTATACATTGCTTTTTGCTCTCTAGCGTAGCGTGTTGAGAAGATGCACTTTACTAGCTAATATTTTAGCTTGGCAGCTAGGTTCTGTAGGTTCCTGTTCTTGTGCGTATAGGCTACAGGAAGACATCATTTCTCCTGTATCTAACGCATTTTAGTGCCTGCACAAGTCTCGGAGCTAGTTTTGCAGAAGCTATTTTCTTTAGGTGACAGGGTACTGCCTAAGTCTGTTTTGTTGTTGTTTGCCATTTCGCTAGCTTCGCCAGCCTGGAGCTTCGCTCAAAAGCTTCGCATGAAATCACTTAAGCACTTCGTTCGAAGTTGCTCTGCCTTCTGTCAAAGCATGTTTTAAATCAAGCGCATAACTTTTAGTTTTCGAGCCACTTCGTTTGTCGAAGTCTGCCACCAAAGGATTTCACTGTGTTCAAAACCCGAAGGTCTTCTATTTTGAAGCTTCGCTGCTCACCGGAATATATTGTTCAAAGAACAAGCTTCGAAGTGCAGGCTCCACAGCGAAGTCCCTTTTTAAGAGTGCGAAGTATCTTTTCTGGTTTCTGTTCCTTGCATGGGCACAACAGTGCAGTTTTCGTTGGCTTCGAAGTTCGAACCGAGGCACACTTGCATAGCACACTTCACATAGTTCCACACGATTTCGAAGCTCCGCTGAATACTTCGCTATTCTTTTTGCATTGTGCGAAGGCCCCATAGTTTCCAGCGCAGTTCGCAAGTTCTGTTCTTCAGAGTTTGTTTCGAAGCTAGCTTCACTATCTATACCTTCGGACAACAACTCCGAAGCACACCTCGGCTCAACATCAACAACCTTCGTTACTGCATACTTCGGACAAGCTTTGGCAACTGCTACTCAGGCTTCGACACTGTGTACTCCTAAGCCGGCTTCGACAACTGCAGGCTTTGCACCACACAGGCTTCGTCTAGTATCGAACAGGAGACAACTTTGAACAGTAAGACTTCTCATTTTACGTGCACTCAGATTATTTGCTGTGATGATTTATTTCTGTGAACCTTGATCTGCCCATGTGTTAAATGCTTTGTTAATCTGCCTATTAGCACTGTGTTCGTGTTTCTTTGTCTAGGACACCGGTCGTTTATAGGCTAGATACTTTTAGACTTTGACGATCTGTTTACGTTTTCCTGCCAAGTTTTTTTGAGGTGCGTTGGGTGTTGGGGCAGGCCATTGATTCGAAAGAATTTTTTAGGCGCCCATTCACCCCCCTCTGGTCACTACTTTTGGTCCTACAAGTGGTATCAGAGCTTGGTTAGGGTTTTTCCATACCTTAACCAGTTCTAAACCCCAGTAGTGATCATGACGTCTCTTGGAAAGGTCCCGTCCTTGGAAGCTTATGGCTACAATTGTTGGAAGACTCGCATGCGAGCCTATCTCATGAGCCAAAGCTACTTTCTCAGTGTTGCCTGTTGCTGAGCGTACTACTCCAGATATTATTGCCCAACATCAGAACAACAACAAAGCGGTGAATATTTTGTTTTCTAGATTAGGTCCCACTGAATTTGAGCGTGTGAGCCATCTCACCACTGCGATAGAGATCTGGGCTACCCTTCAGGCACACCATGAGGGGACAACCTAGGTCAATGCTCAGCTCTATCAGACCTACCGGCGTGAATATGAGAATTTCACACAGAAGCCGTGTGAATCTATTGAAGCGTTGTTTGGTTGTTTTCAATCGATCATAAACAAGCTTTGGGCCAACAAGGCTGAGGGTGTTCAGTTAGTCTCAGATCATGAGCAGGCGCTCAAGGTTCTCCATACCTTGGACCCTAAGATCTGGGAGATCAAGGTATCCTCTATCATTGAGAGCATATCTTATGATACTTTGACAATTTCTGAGTTGTTTAGCAAGCTGAAGGCCACTGAGGTTGATACCCAGTTGAGATCAAATCTCACTGACTCTGGATCAAAAACCCTGACCCTTGCTACACCATGTGCTAACCCTTCTTTGTGAGTTGTGTTGGGTTCTCTTTGATGTCTATCACTGAGAACCAGCTCGAGTCGTTGGAGATGATGACCTGTGTCTTTTTAACAACCAGGTGCATCGTGTTTATGACAAGAGAATGTTCAAAAGACACGACACGAAATCCGAGTGCTTTGAGTGTGGTGATCTAGGTCACTTCATTGCCAACTGCCCCAAGCACACTGGTCACAAGAAGGGCACCGGTGGTGGCTTCTACGACTCCGGCAAGCACGACAGCTCCTCCTTCACCAAGGGCAAGCCAAAGACCAGATTCTTCAGAAAAGCCCTGAAGGACTACTGACGTGAGAACAAGAAGCACGAAAAGGCCTTCTTCGCCGAGATGGAGAAGAGCTACTCCAAGCGGTCCACGTCTTCTTCCTCTTCATCGAGCTCAAGCGATGAGGAG
Source organism: Zizania palustris (assembly GCA_019279435.1). Taxonomy (NCBI): domain Eukaryota; kingdom Viridiplantae; phylum Streptophyta; class Magnoliopsida; order Poales; family Poaceae; genus Zizania; species Zizania palustris. The sequence continues at coordinate 79,261,256 of JAAALK010000283.1, read as the reverse complement.
ATTGTCATCAGGAAGGGGAAGGACAAGGACGATCCGGCGGGCCTTTACTTCATGGCCTTCGGGGACAGGCCGAAGAGCCGCTCACATCAACGCCGAAGATCCCGCAAGAGCTTCTGTTCAATGGCTCTTGGGGATAAGGAAGAAAAGGGCTCCTCTGATGACTCCGATGATGACGACAATTAAAAGGTATCATCTTATGAACGTGAAATCGTTGATTTACTTGAAAGTAATCGTTAGGAGTTGAAATGTCGGGAAAAACTGCTTGGAGGGGCTAAGAAGAGGATAGATGAACTGGAGAGTGAGCTTGCCGTGGCCAACGGCAGAATTGAGAGTCTATCTTCTTCCCCTTGCTTGGGTGATAGTAGTGAGTGCCCAAAGTGTGAGGTGCTTCTGTGTGACCTGACGACTTTGAAGTCTAGGTACATAGAAAGGGTTGATGAGAGGGACGCTTTGGCCACTGAGCTTGAAAGCGCTCAGCTGGATCTGAAAGATGCTCATGCCACTGTCGTCGTACCCTGTGCTGATTGCCAATCCCATCTAGCCAGTCTAGCTGAGCTGAAAACCAAGGGTGATGAGCATTTGAGCGAGTTGGAGAGAGTTAGAACTGAGTTGGGGCAGGCTAGGCTAGAGCTTGAGACACTGTCAGTTCCACCCACTGTCTGTGAGAACTACTTGTCTCTTAGACTGGAGTTGATTAAGCTGAAAGCCGAGAAGTCTATCAAAGTAGATAGAGAGTGTGAGACCTGCTTGTCTCAGGTGGAGGTACTAGCTTCCTTGAGAGAGGAGCTAGCTGATGTCTAGAATGAAAACTTTTACCTCCGTTCAATCCTGAGTTGGGTGAGTGCTAGAGAGCCACAACTCGACATGATGATCTAGCAGTTTAAGAGGCAGGATGGGTTTGGGGTAGGATACACCTACACCAAGGCTGACTTTGAGAGTGCCATTAGCCGGGCAGTGGAGTGGAGTAAAATGACTCCTGAACAGAGATACCCTAAGACTCACTCCACCGAGTACTTTCAGGCTAGTCAGCCCAAAGATGGAGTGTTCCAAGAACAGCCCAAACACCTCCACACTTCTCTTGACTCTATTCCTGGACCCTCTCACACCAAGAAGACTACACCAAACACCACTAAGCCCCAAAACCCCAAGCCTCAACCACATCCCAAGAAGCCTACTTACCACTGTGAGTTTTGTCAGAGAGACGGGCATCTTGCAGAGTTTTTCTTCAGGAGGAAGCATCTTGAGAAAGTAGAAAGAGTTCGTGGTAGCCAGGAGCAGTTCTACCAGCAGGGTGGTAGACTGAGAGTTCCTTGATGCGGGGAGAGACTAGAGGCCAGGCCGCGTCGTGTAGGTGGTGGTAGAGGAGACGACTTTCATGCCCGTGCTCCAGATGGTGGTGTTCGTTCCGGCAGAGCTCCAAGCCGTTTTGGTTATGGTCCTGGACCTCGTGGTCGAGGTTTTCGGCACAACCATGGACCACGCTTTGAGCCGCGTTTTGGTCCAAACTCTTATGACGATTTCTACTTTCCATCTTTTGAGCAGATTGCTCGACACTGGTTTAGTTCTTTTGCTAAACTCGGTGCCGGACCATTTGCTCCCCCTTACAACCACTGATTGTGCAGGATCGGGGACTAGAGGATGTTTGGATCATGTACTCAGGATGCTTTCGCCAAATGACAGGACATCGCAGATGGTTCTCCAGTCTCTCTCCCCCGGGCTCCAAGGAATACATCACCTTCGGGAACAGTGGTCAAGGGAAGGTGAAGATGGGGTTGTGGTGCGCAACAAAGCTCGACTAGTGGCCCAGGGTTTTTCCCAAAAGGAAGGTATTGTCTTTGAAGAAACTTTCGCCCTGTTACCCGTCTTGAGTCCATTCACATTCTCTTAGCTTTTGCCGCTTCGAAGGGTTTTAAGATTTTTCAAATGGATTTCGAGAGTGCTTTTCTGAACGGGTACATAGAGGAGGAAGTTTATGTTAGGCAGCCCCCGGTTTTGAGAACCCCAAGTTTCCTCGACATGTTTTTAAGCTACAGAAAGCTTTATACGGTCTGAAGCAAGCCCATAGGGCTTGGTATGACCGGTTAAAGCAGTTTCTGTTGGGGAAGGGCTTTGTGATGGGTTCTGTGGATGAAACTCTTTTCTTGCTCAGAGATGCTTCATATTTCTTAGTCACTCAGATTTACGTGGACGATATTATCTTTGCCGGTACTACTGATGCTCTTGTGTCCAAGTTTTCTGAGCAGATGCATAGTGAGTTTGAGATGAGCCTCATGGGTGAGCTCAAGTACTTCCTAGGGCTCCAGATCAAGCAGACCAAGGACGACACTTTCATCCACTAGGGTAAGTACACTCAGGACATGTTGAAGAAATTCGACTTTGGTGGAGAGCTGAAGCCCCAGATGACCCCAATGGGCACATCTGGGGGCCTAGACAAGGACGAGAGCAGCGTCAAAGTCAACGAGAGAGAGTTTCGAGGGATGATCGGTTCACTGCTGTACTTGACGGCGACGAGGCCAGATATACAGTTCGTCGTGGGACTGTGCGCGCGTTTTTAGTCTTCACCACGCGCGTCTCGTCGGCAGGCTGTCAAGCGCATTTTCAGGTATCTCACCTATGCGCCTGAGCATGGTCTTTATTATTCAGCATCATCATCTCTTTATTTATCTGGCTTTTCGGACACTGACTTTGGTGGGTGCCGGTTGTATCGCAAGTCGACTTTCGGTACTTGATAGTTTCTTGGTTCGTCTCTTGTTTCTTGGTCTTCTCGAAAGCAGCCTGAACTGCTCTTTCGACCACTAAGGCTTAGTATGTAGCTGCTCCTAGCTGCTGCTCACAGTTTGTTTTGATGATTTCCACGTTGCGAGATTTTGGGTTGTTCTTTCCTACCAGAGTTCCTTTGTTTTGCGACAGCACCAGTGCAATTATTGTAGGGAAAAAACCTTGTCTCCATTCAAAAACCAAACACATTGATGTGCGCTTTCACTTTCTGAGGGATCAATATGAGAAAGTTGTAATTGACCTTGTTCATGTTGATACTCATCATCAGTTGGCTGACATTTTCACCAAACCCTAGATCAGTCTACTTTTGAGTGTTTACGCGGGGATTTGGGTGTTGTGTATCCTTTTTAGGATATTTTGAGTTAGTTTTCTTTCTTCTTTACTCTTTTCTTGAGTCTTTTTGTGTGTGTGTTCATATCATGCATACTCACATATCACACTTTGAGACTGCTTCTGTTATATGATTGGACTGCTTTACATAGTCTAGCTGGTACATGCTTTTGATTACTTGTCGATGATCATGCTTTCTTTCAGGTCACTTGATATGTCTGATATCTATCATATGCATGGTTTTTATGCTTTAAAATTGAAAAATGATCACCATTGCTTCTGGTAACTAGCATGTGTAGGCTGAATGCTTTTTCTATCTATTACATGCCTTGTAGCTAGATCCTTACTTAGATGCAGATATGCAACTTGGTCATCTATATGCTTTAAACATGGAAATGTGCTCTAAAAATGATAAAAAAAAAATCAGAAAAATGAAAATTCTATGCATTTTTGTGCTTAAGTTGAAAAGATCCAAGTGGGTTTGCTTTGTCGCATTGTAGTGTTCTGGACTGCTTACCATAGCACTTTGGTATGAACTAGGACAGTGTAGTGTATGCCAAGACCAATGTCTTAAGCTTCTGATGGTCTAGTTCTGGCCTAGGCTTGACTTGGTCGGTTAGCATAAGGTTTGACATGCAAATAACCCCTGGCAAAAATGAAAAAGGAAAATGAAAAAGCCTGAAAATTAAAAAGACAACAAGTTTGCTAAAGCACTTTTTTGGACAATGCTTATCTTGGTAGATATCAGTTAGCTTCTACATGTCATGCTTTACCTTGCTTGTCAACTGGAAAATGTGGTGATGCGTTTGTTTGCAAAAATTGAAAAATGCGTGCTAATGACTTTCTTTAGATATCATCTGTTGCACTGATCATGCCATGTGTCTTAGACATTATGTATTTTGCTATACCTGCTAGATTTTGTAAATTGCAGTCAATCATATCTAAGAAGCATGCTTTCTTCACTCCACCTGCACCCCAGTTGCATTTAGTCTCACTAGATGAGTCCGTTTGTCAACAAGGGGGAGAAATTTTGGGAGAAGAGTTTAAGGGGGAGTTTTGGCTTTCTTTGGGATTTTTTCAGGGGGAGTTTTTGTCCCATTTTTCCTTACCCTTTTTGATATCCTTGTTGATAATTTTGAGATTGCACTCATTTTGAGATTTTACTTTTGGTTAACCATAATGACCGCTTTCTTGCTTTTGTTAGGCTTTTGGTTATTAGGGTTAAACTTTTACTTTATTTTCTTCTTTTGTTTTCTCGTGCTTTGTTTTCATGTTTCCACATGTGTTCGTATGTACTGGAAAGCTGATGAACAGAAGTGTTAACAATGCACTCATCAAGGGGGAGATTGAGGAGCCATGCTGAAGAGCGTGGGCCTCATGGCTCCAGATGTGATGAGTCATTGTCAACGGTAGTCAAAGAGGACTAAAGAGAGGAGAAGACCTGCTGCGTCTGGGCCGCGTGTGACTCAGGTACACGGACAGCGAGCGACTGTCGAGTAGAGGGGCCGCAAAGTCGGGCTGGCCCAATCCGGGTACATGGGATAGGAGCAGTAGAGGATCCACTAGGCTGTTGACCAGGATTGACTCAGGTACACGGGCGGTGAGTGATTGCCAGGCTGAGAGAGCTGTGGAATCGGGCCGGCCCAATCCGGGTACCCGGTGCAAAGTTGGTGGACGCTTTGTCAGTTTCGGCGCAAAACTAACGACCGCTGATCTTGGATCAGACCATGCTGGAGCAAAGCCGTAGTCGCTACGAAAGCTCCGCTTCCGGATAAGTCATCTATAAATAGGAGTTTACTATTTTGTCCTTAGGCCCACAATCAGTCAGTTGAGTCTGTAAAAATATCCTAAGGGCAGTTTGGTCTTTTCCATTTATTTCAGCGTCTGTAAAAAACCCTAAGGGACTATTGGAATATTTCTAGGCTATTGGGCTTCCTATAAATACGGCCCCAATCCCTAGGGTTAGGGTTACCCTTTCTTTAAACACTTTACTAATCAAGAGATTGGGTCACTTTTTGTTCATCTCCTGTTCCGTGCGAGTACCGCCGCCATCAGCGATCTCCTGTTCTTCGCGTTCTTTACTCAGGTTTTTAATCGTACTGTCTCTCCCATCGAGCATTACGACAGTTTTATTTATCGATTGCCTTGCTTTGCGTGCCTGGTTTGTTCATCGATCTTCAAATCTCCGCCAACGCATGCTTGTTTTTGTTTCCCTCTGTGACGTTGTTCTTCGGGAAAGACTGAGAATATTTCAGTTCTGTGATTCACTGCACATGTTTTGATTGTGAGATGATGTTTTCTATACATTGCTTTTTGCTCTCTGGCGTAGAGAGTTGAGAATATGCACTTTACTAGCTAATATTTTAGCCTGGCAGCTAGGTTCTATAGGTTCCTGTTCTTGTGCGTATAGGCTGTAGGAAGACATCATTTGTGCTATATCTGACGCATTTCAGTGCCTGCACAAGTCTAGGAGCTAGTTTTGCAGAAGCTATTTGCTTTAGGTGACAGGGTACTGCCTAAGTCTGTTTTGTTGCTGTTTGCCATTTCGCTAGCATCGCTAGCCTAGAGCTTCGCTCAAAAGCTTCACGTGAAATCACATAAGCACTTCGTTCGAAGTAGCTCTGCCTTCTGTCGAAGCATGTTTTAAATCAAGCGCATAGCTTTCAGTTTTCGAGCCACTTCGTTTGTTGAAGTCTACCACCAAAGGATTTCACTGAGTTCGAAACCCGAAGGTCTTCTGTTTTGAAGCTTCGCTGCTCACCGGAATTCTTTTTTCGAAGAACAAGCTTCGAAGGGCAGGCTCTGCAGCGAAGTCCCTTTTTAAGAGTGCGAAGTATCTTTTCTGGTTTCTGTTCCTTGCATGGGCACAACAGTGCACTTTTCGTTGGCTTCGAAGTTTGAACCGAGGCCCACTTGCATAACACACTTCGCATAGTTCCACACGAGTTCGAAGCTCCGCCGAATACTTCGCTATTCTTTTTGCACTGTGCGAAGGCCCCACGGTTTCCAGCACAGTTCACAGGTTCTGTTCTTCAGAGTTTGTTTCGAAGCTAGCTTCGCTGTCTATACCTTCGGACAACAACTCCGAAGCACACCTCGGCTCAACATCAACGACCTTCGGTACTCCATACTTCGGACAAGCTTCAGCAGCTGCTACTCAGGCTTCGACACTGTGTACTCCGAAGCCGGCTTCGACAACTACAGGCTTCGCACCACACAGGCTTCGTCTCGTATCGAACAGGAGACAACTTTGAATAGTAAGACTTCTCATTTTACGTGCACTCAGATTATTTGCTGTGATGATTTATTTCTGTGAACCTTGATCTACCCATGTGTTAAATGCTTTGTTAATCTGCCTATTAGCATTGTGTTGGTGTTTCTTTGTCTAGGACACCGGTCATTTATAGGCTAGATACTTTTAGACTTTGACGATCTGTTTACGTTTTCCTGCCAAGTTTTTTTGAGGTGCGTTGGGTGTTGGGAGCAGGCCATTGATTCGAAAGAATCTTTTAGGCACCCATTCACCCCCCTCTGGTCACTACTTTCGGTCCTACACCAAACGAGTATAGTCGGTCCAACTGGCCAAAGCAAGCCGGTCTGACCAATTCCCACTCCGCTACGGTTTTCACATCACCACCTGCACGGATGCGTCCATTGCCCGCACCTATTGTACCCCTAGCTACCCCGCATGTGTGTAGGTCTGTGCACACACCCTGTTATGCTGCATCGACTTAGGATTACTTGTCTCACCATGCAGATAATGTTTCGGCACCCCCTGCTATCCCTCCACGATCGGTCTATCCACATGCACCAGCAGTAGAAGATGATGATACACATTATACACTGATCAAGGATAACAAGCCCACTACCAATCCTCATGACCAGCGGAACAAGCCTTCTCATGCTCCCGTTGTGCCATGACCCTTTAGGCTAGTAGCGCAACAAGATAGCAGAACAAGGCCTAAAAGTTTGAGGAAGAAGGTGTACACCACACTCTGGAAGTATTTAGAAGTCGAGTCAAAGGATTAGATCAATCAAAAGTCTTATCGTATATATTTTGAGTTTTATAAGCTTCCCGATGGTTTCGAAATGCCGGAATTAACAAAATTCAGTTGCAATAATACAGAGACCACGAGCGACCATATAGAGTAATTCATAGTCCAGTGTGGAGAGGCGAGTAGTTGCAATGAGCATAAGGTTAGTTTGTTCTCTTTATATTTATGCGCAACTGCTTATGAATGGTTTGTGTCTTTGCCCACTCATTTTATTTTTACTTGGGAAGATTTAGTCCAAAAGTTTCACATGCAATTCTCTCCTAGTGAAATAGAGTGTCAGTTAGATACTTTGAGATCTGTTAAACAACATACCAGTGAGACCATTGACTCCTACATTGACAGGTTCCTAGAAACCAAAAGTCGATACTCTAACTTAACTACTAGCGACAAAGACTTAGCTAATCTTGTACTTGATGGTTTGCTGGTCCACATTAAAGAAGCTATGCAGGGTCAGACTTTCATGGATATAGGTCAAGTATTATGAAGCGCTCTGTCTATTGAAAGATGAGTCATGGACAAGGGAAAATCTAAGGATGACTCAGAAAAAAATGCCGGTGAGTGATCATCTAGCTAGAGTAAGAAATTTGATGTCTATACAGCCGAATGGACTTGGACTCATGAAGGATATCCATTCGTGAGCGTTAGTTTGAAGCCAACACCTTGAAAAGGTTCAGGATGTAAGTATACCTTTGATCTAACAAAGTGTGATAAAATATTCGACTATCTTTTTGAGAAGGGAAAAATCAATGTGCGTGAAGGCCATGTTATACCGTGGGCAGAAGAACTAGTAGGCCATACGTACTGTAAGTGGCATGACTCTTATACTCATAATTAGTATTGATTGCAACAACAAAGTGTTGATTGAAGTTTTCCACCAACAAATTCAATCGGCCATCAATGAAGGATGATTGAAGTTTGAGAATGATCCTTTTCTACTTAGTATTGATTGCAACACCAAAGTGTTGATTTGGCACAATCAAGACAAATCAACTAAAGGAAAGAATATGGTAGTTGAAGAGCCTCGGTCTGATACACATAATTCTATAGACAAAGAGAAGCCGCTTGGCGACAAGACAACTAGGCGACCGAAAGTTACTTTTGATGCACTATTAAATAAGTATGAGCATATGGCCAAACAAAGAGCAAATAATCGGCCTAATAATGTAGAAAGACCAAATTCGAGTCCTGAGAAAGGATTTGGTCATAGCCATCAGTCATTGGGAGCTTTCATGCCATTCTATTCATATGGTTTTTTGATGATATCTTGGGGGGCATGTCCAATGCCCCAATACGGTGGTCCTCCTTAGTACTTTTCCCCATGGATGCCATTCTTGCCGTCCCAAACACCATTCCACAAAGGACCAACAAAATTAGAGAGATCGACAAAGAGGCGAGTATATGGCCGTGCTCAAAAAAGTCATCCTAGGTCTTCAAAGATGAAGGGAAGGGACCGAGGATGTAAACCCAATGAAACAATCTTCATTGACAAAACGAGTACTTAGAATGACCTAACCCTTGAAGAAGTCCTCCTGGAGCAAGACGGAGGCGATGACGAGGAGACCGCTGAAGGTACAGCTACCATTCCGACCGTCGCCTTGGAGCCGGTCCGACCGACCATAGTGCACCAGTCTGACTGGCCTACTATGGCTGGTCTGACCACCCTTTGTCAGATTCTCATCAATGGAAGGTCTAACCGGCCCAGCATGGCCGGTCCGACCGGTAGTGTACATGAAGATATTCATAGTCGTTGCAAAATTAGCAAGGCTGAGTTGAGTACTTCCCATTTGGCCAGAATTTTCAGGAGTAAAATTGTTGCTCAAGGAACAAAGCTGCTGCACTCATGGGCACCACCGCGGATGACCAAGTCTCTAATGAGATGCCTACAACGTCTTTGATCCCAAAACACTAGAGAGAAGAAGGCCGAAGAGTTCGAAGGTAACCTGTTCGATAAGTCCAAAGCTTTAGCAAAGACACGACATGTGTGGACACCAAAGTTGGTTGACAAGCCAACTTCTAGTTTCGTTGATTACAGACTACATCTCTACAAGGGACTGGGGGGCAAAACCGATGAAAATACTGAAGGTCGAATTGGGGGAAAAATTCGGCGTATGGTCCTCTAGTTCATAGATTTTTGTTATACAAAATCATCCTCAAGAGTTCACAAATTCTGAGTTAAGAGATGGACGATTTTTGGTAGGTGAACAAATAAAGAGTATGGGGAATACCGCCCGTGGCTCGCTATGCTTTTAGCTCACTAAGTTTTCTAAAAGGTAGGGGGCATGTGTTGACACCAAAATTTGGCATTAATGGTTGAAATTTTCGAAAAATCAAGTTTTGGTAATTTGGGCCAAAAATATGCCTTTCCTGGCACTGGCTGGTCCAACCGGCCATAGTAGGCCGGTCCAACCGGCCATGTAGGCCCAGTCAGACCAGCCCAATGGGTCCGGTCAAACGGGCCCAAGTCTGAAAACTAGAGATAGAGTTGGTTTTGGGCTGTTTTGATCTCTAATTAAATCTTAACTACTTTTTGGCTGAATCCTACTCAATTTAGGAGTCAGGGATCTTGAGACCAGCCCCTATAAATATACGGGTGAGGCCGATTCAAAGGGTATCTCCATAGATCAACTCAAAACCCTAGTTTTGAATTGTACCTTTACTTTTCAATCTACCTTATGCCCTAGCATTACTTTACTCCTAGCAGTAAATCTTTGTTAATTTCATCAGCAAATTATCCGTACTTCGCCACGCTACAATGAGTTCTTTGTTGGTTTGATCTGAAAATATTCTGTTTCACCATCGTACGAGTTTTTATTGTTTTATCGGTTTTTACCGGTGATTCGGTCCCTAAGTCGAATTGCCATTGGTTTCATGTGTTTTGTAGGAGTCAAGGTCGCCATATTCATCAAGCCAACTCCACTGCAACAATCCAAGTCGATGGAGGGATCGCCATCAAGCCAGAGGCTTCGTCGTTCCCCTGTCGGTCCGACCAACCATCTAGGGCCAGTCCAACCGAGTGTTGCCGGCACACGCCGATCCAAACGACGGCGCTGAGTCGGTCTGACTGGCCTCATCTTACTTCGCACTAGAGATCTTCATAGTGCCGAAGTCCACCTTCACTAGAGCCCCAGACCTCGCATCGGAGACCTTCATAGAGTACTACGGAACCCTCCACACCGCGCCCTTCAATCTGACCGGAGCCTGACCTCTGGTCCGACTGACTGAAGGACCGAAGGTCCCCTTCAGACCCCGTGGGCTGAATACCGTGGGACCCTTCAGTAATACGCTCTGCACCATCGGTCTGACCGATGGTGTGCCTTCGGTCCAACCGGCCTGTCTTGGCCGGTCTGACCACCAGACCCCCTTTGGTCCAACCGACATTGTCTTGGATGGTTTGACTGCCTTTTCCACAACTCAGTTAATTGAATATTATTCTATGATATTATTTGACTACCTGGCAACTCCGTTATTCCCTTTCTACTGTTTAAGGGTCATCGGAATGTGAAATCTGCGTTATGTTACGCTTAGGGGTTTACCAATAAGTATCCACACGCTTTTGGTTCGTCGGACTGACCCAAGTGTGTGGTCATGTTTTAGTGCCAACAGGACAATGTGCCGAAGACGTCGCCTCTTGGAGCACTCATCTTTCCCTGCATGTTATAAAAACTGGATGGCATGAATGGAGCAATATATTATGGGGCAGGGTACCCGGGAGGCGGAAACTAGCAAGGGGGCCACTACGCCATCAACACATGCTACAATGGTGGACGGAAAGGTGGCTCTAATGGCCTCAGCCATCGTGGGTCGAAACCACTCCTCCGAGGACGGCACGGCCTCACTCGAGGTCCTAGCCGAGTGCTTGTCTTCTCGGCCCTCTTTTGGTGCTTCTAGAGCAGCATGTCGTATGTCACCTTCGGCTTCTTGCAATTCACAGCCGAAGACGATGTGTTCGTGTTCACCTTCCACACCGCTACCTCAGGTTTCTTTGGCACGAGTGGGTGGGCACGGTTCTCCGATCACGACCTCCTTGCCCTTAGCAGACATGGCCTGTTGAGAAACCATGTTGAAGAACATGGGTTTGATACTCCAGATGTGATGAGTGATTGTCAACAGAAGTCAAAGGAAGATATATGAAGACATGCCATGTCTAAGGCGCGTGTGACTCAGGTACACGGGCAGCGAGCGACAGCCGGGCAGAGGAGCCATGGAGTCGGGCTGCCCAATCCGGGTACATGAGCTAGGAGCGGCAGAGGATCCACTGGTCTGTTGACTGGGTTTGACTCAGGTACACGGGCGGCAAGCGATTGCCGGGCTGGGGAAGCTACGGGGTCGGGTCAGCCCAATTCGGGTACCCGGTGCGAAGACGGTGGACGCTTTGTTAGTTTCGGCGCAAAACCGACAACCTATGATTATTTTGTTTTTAGGATATTAATATTTAGTTTTTAAGTTATGAATATTTTTATTTGACTCAGGTGATTTTTCTAAGAATATTTTAGTAATTTTCGGAATTTATTTTAGAGTCAGTGTTAATTTTCCCTAGGGGTAAATTAGTCTTTTCATGTATTTGGAGTCGCCTATAAATAGGCCCCTACCCCCCTGGGGATAGGATGACTGTTTTTGAGAGAATTAATCTACAGTCCACGAGTTTGGTTCGGCTTTCGTCCTCCACAAAAAACGTTTCTTTTTCTTCTCTGATAAGTTTCGCCGGTGATTTACCTTACCTTCGTCCGTCGCGGTTTATATCTCGGCACAGCAGTGCGTGGCGCATAGATTCCGCACGGCTAGCTGCAGCCATTTTCGTGCGGGCCCCACGCCGTTGTCATCTCTGCAAGCGGCAGGCTGCTTTGGCTATGGCGAAATCTATCAGGCGGCCGAGAAAATCAACCGTAGCATCCATGCGGGTCCCGCCGGTGCGTCAGCCGAGACCCTGAAAGTCAAGATGTTGCATGCACGCGTGAACACCTTGCAACGGTGTCAGCAGAAGAAGTGCGCCAAGCAAGCTACTTTCGGCGGAAAGCTTCCCGGTGCAGCATCCCATCGCACGGAGTCCAAGCTGGTGCAGGCGCAAGCAGGACAATCAGCTGAATTTTTTTGTGGCACGGAGATCACCGCGTGGGACCCGCCGGCAGGGTTGGCTTCTATCTGCATCAAGCGGAGAAAATTATCGTGCGGCAGGAAGTAAGCTGGTGAAGTGGAGAAGATGAATCAGGTTAGTTTTTTTAATCTCCTATCTTTTAGTTAGATTAAATCTAGTTAGTCATTTCGTAGCAAGTTTTAATCTGCTAAATTTTTATTAGTAATCTCGTATTATTTATTTAAGTTTTTTTTAATTTTCTCATATAAAATGTAAAATTTATTAGTCGTAGCAATATTTTTATTCTAGTTTTACGTGCAATATTTTAGGATTATTTCTGAATTAATTTTTGAGTGATCCATGGTTTATTCATTTGTTTAGTATTTTATTTCTAGACTGCAATCTAAATATTTCATGATATATGTAGGTGTTTTAATTCACTGTAGTATTTTTATTTAGTCTATCTTTAATATCATTTCAATTAAGACACCGGTCCTTTTTAGGCTAGACAACTTTAAATTCTTGTAATTTGCTTTCCCAATATTATTTGTCCTGTTAAGGTGCATTGGGTGTTAGGATTTAGTCATAGTTTAGCAAGAAATTTTTTGGCGCCCATTCACCCTCCCTCGGGTCGCTACTTTCGGTCCTACACCTGCTCAGGCTGAATCAGCACCTTGACGTTGTAGCCGCCTCTTCCGAGACTTGGTCATGCTTGGGGGTTCCCACGAAGGCTGCGGCTTAGTGCAGGGCACCACAACTTTGTTCCTGGAATTTTTGGGCAAACGAGAATTGCTCAAAAAGGCCTTAGCAATTTTGTGCTTGGCAGGATTTTGCTCCTCTTTCCTGTGGGTTGGTCCGGCCTTACTAGGCTGGTTTGACCGGGCTATGTTGGTCGGACCGTCCATTGAAGGCCGGTCAGACCGGTGGTGCAACATGTCTGAACATATCCGATCAGACCAGCCATAGTAGGCTTGTTAGAACGTAGGGGTGACGTCGGTCTAACCTATCTTGAGGCTACGGTCTGACCGGCGGTCTCCTCGGGTGACCTCTATGGTTCACCTTCGTCTTGCTCCGCGGAGGCCCCCTTAGAGATTGGGACATCTTGGGATCCTATCTTGACAATGACAGCTTTGGACACCACCTCCGGACGTCCTCGTGGCGCAACAAATAGTCACCGAAGACATCGCCTCTTGGAGCACTCATTTGACCCTACATGTTATAAAACCCGGATGGCACGAATGGAGCAATATAATATGGTGCAGGCTACCCGCGAGGTGGAATGTAACACGGTGGCCACTGTGCCATTGACCAATGGTATGGTTGAGAAGCGGTGGCTCCAATGGCTTCGCCCATCGTGGGCCGAACCCACTCTTCCGAGGATGGCTCAGCCTCACTTGACATCCTGGCCGAGCATTTGCCTTCTCGACCCTCTTCTTGTGCTTTTGGAGCAGCAGTCATATGTCACCTTCGGCTTCTTGTAATTCGCAGGTGAAGACGATGCGTTTGTGTTAACTTTCCACACTCCTACCTCAGGGTTCTTTGACACGAGCATGTGTGGGCACGGTTCTCTGATGACAACGTCCTTCCCCTTAGCGGACCTAGCCCGCTTAGGCAGAATCAACACCTTCTTCCCGTCAAGATAGACAGTGTTCACCGGGAAAGGGTCCTAGTCGAGCTTCATCTTGGGACTTGTATCCAATTTCAACTGTCCCTCTTCTATGGCCAATTGAACCTGCTGATGAAAAACATTGCAATCATTAGGAGAATGAGAATGAGAATCATGACACTTACAATAAGCCCATTTCTTCAAGTCATTGGTAGTCGGGATGATGTGACCCTTCGGTACCCTAATAAGTTTGCTTTTCAACAAAAAATCAAATATCTTATCGCACTTGGTCACATCAAAAGAATACTTCACCTCGTTGGGCCGACTGTTGGTGGGAGACGGCTGTAATTCGGTGCAAGTGATAGGCTTGGCCTTACTAGGCCAAGTCCACTCTGTAGTTTACATATCGGCCGAGTCATCCTCCCTCTACGATAGACTTGGCCTTACCAGAGCTTTCTGCAGCACCTAACTAACATCAAAGAAATCCTGGCCATCTAGTTTCTCCTTAAGTTCGATGTGAATACCGTTAAAAGCTAGGTCAGCCAAGTCTCTATCAGAAATGTTCAAAGTAAACCATCGGTTTCTAGTGTCCCTAAAATGCTTAACGTACTCAGAGACACTATCGTTAGCCTTCTATCTAACCGATGTAAAGTGCGAAAGTCTAAGCTCGGTCTCCCTAGTATAGAAATAGTCATGGAACTTCTGCTTCAACTAGGCCCAAGTATGAACAGAGTTCGGCGGTAACGCCGAAAACCAAATGAAAGCGGTGCGGGAAAGCAATAGAGAAAATAATCTAAGCTTCAATGCATCTGACCCACTAGCTTCGCCGCACTACGCTAAGAACTGGCCTATATGCTCTAGGGTGGTCATACTACATTTGCCATCGAATTTTGTAAATTTAGGCACCCTAAAGATGCGTGGGTATGGGATGGTGTCGAACTGATCAAGGTGCGGCTTGTGATAAGCACTAACCCAACCTCTAGTTGTCCAACACGCAACCTCTCTAAACAGTGCGCGAATCAGCTCGTCAAGGTCATCTACGCCTCCTTCATGCGCACATCACTCGTGTGGGGGCACGACACGTGGTGTTATATCATGGTGTCGGCCATGCAACTCATCCTCTTATGGTGGCTCTGGCCTATGCGGGCCTATGCGGGTGTGTGGGAGTAGGAGGTGCGGGCAATGCGGGGAAAGGTAGCGCAAGCGCTGGCGGTGGCAGCGCATAATATGTTGATGGAGCGGTATGACCGGCCATAGGACTGGTCTAACCGAGGGCATAATGGCCAGTCTGATCGGCCTGATGGCCGATCTGGCTGACTATTGTCGTCTGTTGGTTCTAACACATGCCGGTCAAAGGGCCAATCTGACCGATATGGTCATGCAGGACCTCGACCATGGATGGCGTAGCCAAAGATGTAATAATTTTCATGGTACTCCCATCGATTCTACTGTATATGCAGTGAATAGGGGGTACACTAGCTATTGGAGTGGGGGAAGCGTCCTCGAAAAAGCCGAATGTCCTAACACATGGTTTGCAACGGTAGCACTAACGGTCTAATCAATTGTGCTGGCTAACTTTTTCTCAAGGTCCTAGGAGGAAATTCGAGGAAGCGATGGTGTTACCTTAGACCCAGAGAGACTGGGGATGTCGCTACCGTGCTTGACGAAGCCCCGCGGGTCTTGGTGATGTGGCCAAGAAAAAGTGCATGATTTTACTGTGATCAATCTCTGAGCTCCCCACTAGGTTCATCGTCATCGAGGCTCCCGTTGATGTAGAGGTAGTAGGTGTACCCATCGCCGATGTAGAAGTGATTGTCATGTCTGTCCCCAGCGGAGTCGCCAAAAAGTGTGTTGACACGAAAATGCGCCAAACACACTGACGCTGAGCCGATGATCCGAAAGTGTGCGGATATTGAGGAGTAAACCCCTAAACGTAACACAACGCCGATGCCGCATTCCGACAATCCTTAAACAGTGGTAAAGGAAATAATAGAGTTGCTAGGCAATCAAATAATATTAGTCCAAAATTATTCAATTAACCGATGTGTGGAAATAACTAATAATAATACATAATTAAACCAAACAAGCCAGAATTGGCTCGGTTGGACCGAAACATCACATGGGGTCATACCGGTCGAGGTAGTCCAGTCAGACTGAGGGTACATGGCTATTCTGACCGGCGGTGCGAGGTTCACTGAAGGGGGCCTCGGCGTGCGATGCAAAGTGCTGAACTCTACCCTTCGGCTAGTCAGACCGAGGTTGTACCTCCGGTCAGACCGCAAGTGGCCGAAGGGGTCAGGAGCACTCCGGTACAAAGTTACCTCCGGCGCGAAAGTTTTCGAAGGGGGCGTCTTGCTACCCGGTGTGAACCCTATCCCTCGGTTGATCTGACCGAAGGGTTGGCTCCAGTCAGACCGAGGGGCGCACGGCACTCCGGACGATAGGCTCAGACATCCGATGCGAAGGAGCCCGAAGCCTCCTGTGAAGCCCAGTCAGATCGGCCTTAGGCTACCGGTCGGACCGCAGCGTGCCAGTGCGTCAGGTGACGGCACGACATGGGCCGATTAGACCGGGGGAACACCGCCGATCAGACCGACTGTCCCTGGAAGATGGTTTCCGGCCTCCGTCGACCATTTTCTCGTGGGTAGATGAATCCAAAATTCTTGGAGGATGAAGATGAGATGAACATACTGCGAAAAATACCAAGATATCAAAGTAATTCAGCCAGGAGACCGAATTACCAAAAAAAATAGATAATACGATAGAAATCCGTTATGTGGATGAAATGGATGATCCACGAGCGAACCGACAAGGACTTTCCGTGATTACGATGTGGCGGATGAATGGTTTACAATGCAAACCAGCAAACATATACATGCTAAGCTAAACCTATGGCAAGGAAAGTAGATTGAAAAGTAAATGTACGATTCAAGGAAATAATAGATTTGATATATTAGGGTTTTTTGGGGAAGGCTCCTTGAATCGGTCTTGCCTCTATTTATAGAGGTTGGTCATGAGTCCCTGGACTCTAATCTGAGTTGGACATGGGTTCCTATTTGTCAATAATTAATTAGAGATACAGATTGGGCCGGTCTGACCGATCCCATATGGTCGGTCTGATCGAGCCTACATGGCCGGTTGGACTGTCTTATGCTAGGTCTCGGCATATTTTTGGTAAAACTACCAAAAAGTGATTTTTTGATAATTTTGACCATTAATGCCATTTTTTGCTATCAATAGTTGGCTTTGATTTCTTGATTGCTCAGATTTACGTGGATGACATTATTTTTGGTGGTTCTACTAATGAGCTTGTGTCCAAGTTTTCTGAGCAGATGCACAGCGAGTTCGAGATGAGCCTCATTGGTGAGCTCAAGTACATTCTGGGGCTCTAGATCAAGCAAACCAAGGATGACATCTTCATCCACCAGACCAAGTACACTCGGGACATGCTGAAGAAGTTTGACTTTGGTGGAGAGGTGAAGCCTCAAATGTCCCCCATGGGCACATCTGGGGTACGGGACAAGGACGAGAACATGCTGTACCTAACGGCGATGAGACCGGACATTCAGTTCGCTATGGGATTGTGCGTGCTCTTCTAGTCTTCACCATGTGCATCTCATCGGCAAGCTGTCAAGCGCATTTTTAGGTATCTTACTTATGCGAATGATCTCAGTCTTTACTATTCAGCATCATCATCCCATGAGTTATATGGATTTTCCTACGCTGATGTTGGTGGGTGTTGGCTGGATCGCAAGTCGACTTACGGTACTTTCCAGTTTCTCGGTTCTTCGCTTGTTTCTTGGTTTTCTCGAAAGCAATCTAGAGTTGCGCTTTCCACCACAGAGGCTGAGTACATAGCTACTGCTAGCTGCTTCTCACAGTTGGTTTGGATGATTTCCACTTTGAAATATTTTGGGCTATCTTTCCCTGCCGGAGTGCCCTTGTTTTGTGATAGCACCAGCGCGATTTGTGTAGGGAAAGCCATGTCTTCATTCGAAAACCAAACATATTGATGTGCGCTTTCACTTTCTGAGGGATTAATATGAGAAAGGTGTCATTGACCTTGTTCATGTTGATACCCATCATCAATTGGCAGACATTTTGACCAAACCCCTAGATCAGTCTACGTTTGAGCGTTTGTGAGGGGATTTGGGAGTTGTGTATCCTTTTTAGGATATTTTTGTGTCTTTTCTTTCTTGTTTACTCTTTTATTGAGTCTTTTCGTGTTTGTTCATATCATGCATATTCATATATCACACTTTGAGCCTGCTTCTGTTATATGATTGAAGTGCTTTACTCATTCTCGCTAGTATATGCTTTTGAATACATGTCGATGATAATGCTTTGTTTCAGTTCACATGATATATCTGATATCTGTTATATGCATGGCTTTTATGCTTTAAAATAGAAAATGATCACCATTGCTTCTAGTAACTAGCATGTGTAGGTTGAATGCTTTTGCTATCTTTTACATGCATGGTAGCAACTTCCTTACTTAGATGCAGATATGCGACTTAGCAATCTATATTCTTTAACATGGAAAATATGCGCTTTAACATGGAAAATATGCTATAAAATGATAAAAATAGAAAAATGAAAAATCCATGCCTTTTGTGCTTACATGAAAAGATCTAGGTGGGTTTGCTGTGTCACATTGCATTGTTCTGGATTGCTTACCATAGCACTTTGGTATGAACTACGGCATTGTAATGTATGCCAAGACCAATGTCTTAAGCTTCTGATGGTCCTGTTCTAGCCTAAGATTTACTTGGTCGGTTAGCATAAGGTTGACATGCAAATAACCTCTGGCACAAAAGAAAAAGGAAAGAAAAAGCCTAAAAAATAAAAAGGTAACAAGTTTGTTGAAGCTCTTAGTTCTAGACAATGCTTATCTTGGTAGATATCAGCTAGCCTTTGCATTTCATGCTTTACCTTGCTTGTGTACTAGATAATTTGGTGATGCTTTTATTTACTAAAATCTAAAAATGCGTGTTAATGACTTTCATTTGATATCTTCTATTGCATATCTAAGAAGCATGCTTTTTACACTCCACTTGCATCCTAGTTGCATTCATTGCATATTTTGAGAGGGAGATGCATTTTAGGGGGAGTTTGAGTTTGTGTCTCTTTTGAGTGCATTTAGTCTCACTTGATGAGTCCAATTGTCAACAAGGGGGAGAAATTTTAGGTTACTTGATCTTTTAGAAGAGTTTAGGGGAAGTTTTGGCTTTCTCTGAGATTTGTTTCAGGGGGAGTTTTAGTCTCTTTTGCCTGTACTCTTTGGATATCCTTGTTGATAATTCAGAGATTGCACTCGTTTGAGTTTTATTTGAAATTTTTGTTGATTTCTTTTCTGTTTAACCATAATGACCATTTTCAGCCTTTTGTTTGGCTTTTGGTCATTAAGGTTAAACCTTTTATTTTATTTACTTCTTTCTATTCTCTTGTGTTTTGTTTTCGTGTTTCCACATGTGTTTGCAGGTTCTGAAGCGTTGATGAAGAGGTGTTGACAATACACTCATCAAGGGGGAGATTGAGGAGCCATGTTGAAGATCATGGGACTCATGGCTCCAAAAGTGATGAGTGATTGTCAACGAAAGTCAACGATGAAGAGAGAGAGAGGAGACGAAGAGGAAAAGAGAGACCTATTGTGTCTTGGGCCACG
>JAAALK010000283.1:79217904-79241651 GCA_019279435.1 Zizania palustris | reverse complement strand
AAGCAACATTACTCTCTGTATCGAGACCAGAAAATAATTAGAACATCCGATACTACCTATCGGAACTTCTGATCCACAAAATTTTCTTAGGCATATCCTTCAATCTCCCACTTGCTCAAGAACCCATTCTTTGCACAATTTTAAACCATCCCCTTAAGTGTGTGACCCGATAGGTTCATACACTAACGGTTGTTCACCGGAAACAATTTTCGACTCACTGATCAATAGCGATACCTAGCAGCATAGATTGACCACCGTAAGCATACAAAATCAAATTTTCATGAACCATGATATTGACAAGCACTAGCCCCTTTGCCACACGCCGTTTGTCAAGCTCAAGGCGATATACGTGCCACCCTTGTTGATTAGATCGACATTTCACTCGAACAAGAATCGGATCCAAATCATGACTAACTCCTTACTCCTTAGTCATAGTGGCAAGGCCATGCACTTTTCCAATCCAATACCTCAAGGAGCCCAGAGACGACTCTCCCAGGACTAGTTTCACAACACACCTGAAAACAACCCTTATTACTACCCTATTATGGAATAACATTAGGATGCATCTAAGTGTGTCACAACACATTCTGGAATCAAATGACGAATTCAGGTCCAAGGACTCTGTAGGTACACCATTTGAGATGACAACTGTTGGCACATTACAATAACAATCCTAGCAGTATCTCAAGTGGGTCTGTCCAACACCATGTTCACTAACATGTGTCCACATCACCGATTTGACATCTCTATGTCTTATGATATGTGAAACACAATCATCAATCATTCAGATGTGCTAATCCATGTATCATCACTGTCCCACATGATGAGAAGATTAGGTACCCATTAATTAGATGCAAACAATATTTATTCAAGTAACAAGATAACAATTATTCTCAGACATTAGCATAGACTCTACTAGCATCTTCCACAAACACATGACTCACTCACACAAGTATCTAATACCCATGGAGCTCATATGCGCCTCATGCTTGGGCTGTGGAAGAGGCTTCATCAATCGATACGCCATGTTCAAATCCATGTGCACCATGCAAATCTTCACATCACCTCTCTCAATGATCTGGCAGATCAGGTGGTATCGCTGAAGTATATGTTTAGATTTCTGGAGCGATCTAGGCTCCTTGGCTTGCGCAATGGCGCCACTATTATCACAATAGAATCCACTAGACTGGACGCACTAGGAACAACACCCAGCTCAGAAACAAACTTTCTGATCCAAACGACCTCCTTCGTAGTTTCTAAAGCAGCGATATACTTAGCTTCTATTTTAGAATCGGCCACCGTCTCTTGCTTGGAACTCTTCCAACTCACTGCACCTCCATTGATGCAGAACACAAAACTAGATTGTGATTGAGAATCATATTTATCAGTCTGAAAGCTAGCATCCATGTAAACACTTACAATGAGCTCCTCTTC
Source organism: Zizania palustris (assembly GCA_019279435.1). Taxonomy (NCBI): domain Eukaryota; kingdom Viridiplantae; phylum Streptophyta; class Magnoliopsida; order Poales; family Poaceae; genus Zizania; species Zizania palustris. The sequence continues at coordinate 79,240,217 of JAAALK010000283.1, read as the reverse complement.
ACCACCGTAAACTAGGAACATTTCCTCAGTTCTTCTCAAGTACTTGAGGATACTCTTTACTACAACCCAGTGAATTTCACCCGGATTCGATTGGTACCTGCTCGTAACACTTAGAGCATATGACACATCTAGGAGCGTACATAGCATGGCATACATGATGGATCCAATTGTAGAGGCATACGAGATCACACTCATCTTCTCTAGCTCATCAGGTGTCGCAACACACTGAGTCTTACTAAGAGAAATACCATGTGACATTGGTAGAAAACCCTTCTTAGAATTCTGCATTTTATACCATTTCAAAACCTTATCAATGTACATACTTTGGCTTAATCCAATTAACCACTTTGATCTATCTCTATACATCTTTATGCCCAAAATGTATGCTACCTCTCCAAGATCTTTCATCGAAAAACTATTTTTCTGTGATGTCTTGACAACATTCCACAAAGGAATATCATTTCCTATCAACAATATGTCATCCACATATAGGACCAGATACACAAGTGAGCTCCCACTAGCCTTCTTGTAAACACAAGGTTCTTCTTCATTCTTGATGAAGCCAAACCCTTTGACTACCTCATCAAAACAAAGATTCCAACTCCGAGAATCTTGCTTCAATCCATAAATGGACTTTAGCAACTTGCAAACTTTCCCAGCATTTTCTAGATCATCAAGACCTTCAGGTTGTGTCATGTACACATCCTCACTTAGGTTTCCATTTAGGAAAGTCGTATTGACATCCATTTTCCATATCTCATAATCATAAAATGCGGCAATAGATAGGATAATCCGAATAGACTTAAGCATAGCGACGGGCAAAATCGTTTCATCATAATCAACACCTTGAATCTGTCTAAAACCTTTCGCCACCAATCGTGCCTTGTAGATGTGAACATTTTCCATCAACGTCTATATTTTTCTTGAATATCCATTTACACTCAATAATTTTTACACCATCGGGTGGATCGACCAAGTTACAAACTTGGTTTTCTCGCATGTACTATAACTCGGATCCAATGGCTCCATGCCATTTCTCTTAGTCTAGTCCCATCACTGCTTCTACATATGTCTTGGGTTCATCGTTGTCCAACAACAACACGTCTCGATGCCCACTGGTCAAGAACATATACCTCTCTAGCCCATGGACTACCCTCACATACTTTCGTGGGGACTGAGCATGTACAACAAGCTCCTCAACACTTTGCTCATCCTGTGTTGTTTAGTGGGATCTGGAACACTTTTTAGTGTCTCTTGAACCTCTTCTCATGGAACACACCATTCTGAGTGACAAAGACTTTGCCCTCCTCTCTATTATAGAAATAGTATCCTTTGGTTTCCCTAGGATTCTCCACAAAGAAGCACTTGTCAGACTTAGGAATGAGCTTGTCAGACGTCATGCGTTTGACATATGCCTCACATCCCCAAATCTTTAAAAAACACAAACTGGGAATCCTCCCAAACCACATCTCATATGGCGTCTTCTCTACTGACTTAGATGGAACTCTATTAATCATGAAAGATGTTTTTTCTAGAGTGTGGCCCCAAAAGGATAATGGAAGATCAGTGTGACTCATCATCGACTGCACCATGTCCAACAAAATGTGGTTTTTCTGGTCAGACACCCCATTCCATTGGGGCGAGCTAGTTGAAGTCAGCCGTGGAACAATTCCACACTACTTTAGATGATCACTAAACTCATGGCTCAAATATTCACCCCATGGTCATATTGTAGAAATTTAATTACCTTGCCCGTATGATTTTCTACTTCATTCGGGAACTCATTGAACTTTTCAAAGGATTCCCACTTATGCCTCATCAAGTAGACATAGCCATATCTACTAAAGTTGTCGGTAAAAGTGATAAAGTACTGAAAGCCTTTCCTAGACGTGTGACGCATTGTTCCACACACATCAGTATGTACAATGGCCAATCGCTCACTCGCTCTCTCACTCTGTCTAGTGAAAGGCGTCTTTGTCATTTTGCCAACTAAGCAAGACTCACTTGTGTCATATGATTCAAAATCAAATGACTCCAAAATTCCATCACTATAGAGCTTCTGCACGCGCTTCTCATTTATATGACCTAAACGACAATGCCAGACGTAGTTAGGATTTAAATCATTGAGTCGTTGTTTCATAGTAATAATGTTATAAACATGTGCATCATCAAAACTTAGAATATACAATCCATTCACTAATGGACAAACAGCATAGAGCATGCCATTTGAAAATATTGAACAACTCTCATTCTTTATTACGAATTCAAAACCATTTTCCTCTAAACATGAAGAAGAGGTAATGTTTCTGCCTAAGGCGGGAAAGAAATAACAATTTTTTAACTCCAAAACTATCACACCCTCAGTTAGACTGGCCCTGTGGGTGGTAAGACCGCCCCTGTCAGACACTATGTGCCGCCTCCCATGCCCACATTACCTTATCTTGCACTGCCCACACCTCCTACTCCCACATGAGAGGAGGAACTGCATGGCCGACACCACGAAATACCACCACATGTCGCACCCCCGCACGAGAGACACTCATAGGAAAGAAGCGTAGATGACTTTGAGGAACGAATTTGCGCACTGTTTAGAGAGTGTGCAGGTTGGACGCCTCGAGGTCAGGTTAGGGTTTATCACAAGCCATGCCCTGATCACTTTGACACCATCCCGTACCCGCGTGGCTTTAGGGTGCCTGAGTTTACAAAATTTGACGGCGAAGGTAGTAAGACCACTCTAGAGCACATAGGCCAATTCCAAGCGTAGTGTGGCGATGCTAGTGGGTCAGATGCGTTGAAGCTTAGGTTATTCTCTCTATCGCTTTATGGCTCTGCTTTCACTTGGTTTTCGGCGTTACCGCCGAACTCCATTCAGACTTGGGCCCAGTTGGAGCAGAAGTTCCACGACTACTTTTATTCTGGGGAAACTGAGCTTAGACTTTCACACTTGACATCAGTTATACATAAGGCTAGTGTGAGTGTCTCTGAATACGTCAAGCGTTTTAGAGACACTAGAAACTGATGTTTTACTTTGAACATTTCTGATAGAGATTTGGCTGACCTAGCCTTTAACGGTCTTAACCCTGAACTTAAGGAGAGACTAGATGACTAGGATTTCTTTGATGTTAGTCAGGTGCTGCAAAAGGCTTTGGTTCAAGAAAGCCGAGCCAAAAGTAGAAAATTCACTAAAACATTCAACAAGCCTAAGGCCGATGTGCACATCATGGAGCACTCCAATGAGGAATCATTGTAACACCACAAGATTTAAAAATAAATAAAATAAAGGAAATATATTTTTCAGGGAATTAAAGGAATTATTTAATTAAAGAAACCCTAAAAGAGCCCTATTAAAGTCAAACAGAAGGAAATACTTCATATTTTGACTTGGAAAATTTATGGAGGAATCTAGAGGCCAAGATATAATTTTAGGAATTTTTAAAAATTTTTATCAACAGTGATTCAACTCTTAAATAAATAAATAAATTACTGGAATTAAATTAATTCAGAAAAGCTTTTTAAATCCCACTGGGCCATAACCCTGAATCCTCCCCGAGCCCAGCCCAGTCCAAGCCCTTCATCACTAACATGTGGGACCCAGGTGTCGGCGCCGCTCCCCTCCTCTCTCTCCCGCCCACGCCCCGCCTTGGCCCCACCCGTCAGCTGACAGGTGGGACCCACCTGTCAGATTCGTCTTATTCGTTGGAAGGGGATCCCCCTTCCATACCAGCGACCCCCTTTCCGTTTCCCACCGCCGGCCGCCCGTGTTCGCCCGGATTCACCTCGGATCGCCTTCCCCGACCGCCGACGACCTCTTTCCTTTGAAAACCGACGCGTTTTCCCGTATTTGGAAGCATGGCCGAGCAAAAGGAAACCTCGCCGGAGTTGGAAAGGAACCATCGGGTTTCCTCCGATTCCCTTGCCAAAACGACACCGGCGAGCCCCTATTTAAAACCTACGAGCCACCGCCCTCTACCCACACCGCCGTAACCCTAGCCAGTGCATCCAAGAGCGTCGCCACCTCTTTTTCGGGTTTCACCCCTACTCCACCTCAGGCCGCCATTCGCCGCCGACTCGAGCCGTCACAATCCATGCCGCCGCCACCGTCGTGACCACCGGAGCCCGCCCGTCCTCGGCATCTACTCCGTTGGCCGTGGGCGCCACCAGATCGTCATCGCCATCAAGCACCCGAGAAGCCTTCGCCGTCTACCCTCGCCGCTGGTCACCGTCGGATGTCCTTCGCCGTCGAAGGTACGATCATGGCCGCCGTCCCCTCCTCTTTCCATTTCAGCCGAGAACCAGGCCCTTAGGCCCTCGCCACCAACGTCGCCGCCGCACCTGAGCCCCACCGTCGCTGGAGAAGAAGGGTAAAGTACCCTTAGCGCTCGTGCCGTGCTGGACGCGATCTCAGCCGTCCGATCCGCGATGGTGGGCTAAGATTATAACCCACACGGGTTTAATCTGGGCCATCCATCCGGTCAAACCCCGTACAGGGCCATCTGGGCCGTTGATCGCTATTTAAAAACTTGACTCAATCTCGTGCGTCCATGTAGTACCCTTTCGCGCGTTTTAATCTCAACCATCCATTTTGACTTAACCCTCCCGCAACGCATCTGGTCGCTGGATCTAGATCCAACGGTCTAGATCGATTGGGTCCACACGCACAGTCACGGGTTCACGGTGAACCTTGTTCACCGTGGACCGGGGACTATTTTCTGTTTAAATAAAAATTCAGAAAAATGTTTAAACTTTAACAATTCATAACTTGCTCATTTTAACTCCAAATTTCACCAAAATATTCTTATTAAATAAATGAGTAAAAACCCCTTAGGGATAAATTGATAATTCATAAAATAAATTAGGAAAATCACTAAAAATTAATCTTTAATATTTTTCAGCATAACATCATAATCAAAAAGGATTAATTCCCCTTATGTGAAACAATAAACTTGTATGTATATACTTTGTGCTATTTTGATTGTTTATTAAATGTATGTTTACTTTTTCCGTATCGAGAAGACTACGAGATCGTCGAGGAGCTAGAATTTTACCCCGAGGTTCCTCCATCACCATTTGCTGATCAAGGCAAGTCACAACCCCCATTTTGATCATCATTAAGCCCATGTTTTAATAAACTATCGCTATAACTCATAGGATAATATTGCATTAGTCAAATATCAAGCCCTACATTCTAATTATTAGATCCCCGTCCTTGTGTGCAAACCCAAGCCATGCTTATTGAGCCTTAACTCCCTGTCACTCTACTATAATATATTAGCTAGTGTCCAATGTAACGACACAACTGCTATAGGATAAAAGAATGAGTCGTAGATAGATGGATTCTACTATATGTATTTCCCCGTTATTCTCGTCTCTAGACTCTGTTAGAGTTGGCTATGTTATAAGTATGGTGGGTTCCGGGTGCAAGGTAGGGCATTGGTTGGTCGCACCCGGGCACTATAAGGACCGGTCTGCGGGATCTGTTGCAAAGCATTTCCGTACTAACCACAAGTCTAATGGGTAAGTCCTAACTGAAAGTATGGAACAATCCGACTCGATGCACCATAGTGGAGGGGGCAAGGGGCAACCTGCGAGTGACTTGTACCGACGTGGCTCAAGGGGGGGTATGGTGTTGGCTCGACGCGTCGGGGCACCATATGAAACCCATCAGAGGGTGCTGTCGCGTCGAGGCGGACCATATGGAAGGTTTTGGCACGAGTTCCTGTGGTATGGGTCATCTCGTTACACTTTGGTGTAAGTGATGAGTGCATGCCTTGTGGGTATAGTGGTACACCTCTGATCAGAGTATTAAATCTTTTCGAAAAGCCGAGCCCACAGTAAAGGGCGGGTTGTGTGACTTCTCGCAGTTAGTTTACAATTGTTTGATTGGTTGAGTTATTCATGGCATGTAAGGACTATTGATCGAGGGTGGGCTGACTATACCCCTTGAGTTAGAAGATGATGCATACACATGTTTACATTTATGTATAAATAACTTGATCACCTTTAATTGCTTTACAAATAAGCTTTTCGGCAAAGTTAGCCACTATCTCCCTTGTTATTACTCTGCATTATATTTGCATCCGGTGGCTTGCTGAGTACGATTGTACTCACCCCCGTTGACTTACACCACGAGAGCCCGTCTACTACGAGGAGGATGAAGGTCTGGAGTAGCGAGCCAGTCAAGGCGAGACTAGAAGGAGGCGTTCATCTAGGACCCTTGTTTTATTAGTTTCTCTTCACTTTATTCACTTTTGTACTAATACGGTCTACGAACCGTGAATGATTGATCGTATTGTACGTGGTTGTGTGATGAACGTCTTGATTTATTGATTTTCTATGGAATTTCAATAAAGGTACAGATTTATTAAATCTGGGCGTTACAATCATGGAGAGCGAATATGACTCGGCTGACATGTACACCGCAGAGTGGACTTGGTCTAGTAAGGCCAAGCACATCACTTGCATCGACTTATGAGCGTCTCCTACCAATAGTCGGCCCAACGAGGTGAAGTATTCTTTTGATGTGATGAAGTGTGATGAAATATTTGATTTTTTGTTGAAGAACAAACTTATCAGGTTCCCGAAGGGTCACGTCATTCTGACTACTGATGACTTGAAGAAACGGGCTTATTGTAAGTTGCATGATTCTCATTCCCATTCTACTAACGATTGCAATGTTTTCGTCAATAGGTTCAATCACCATAGAAGAAGAACTGTTTAGATTAGTTAAAAATCCCAAGATGAAGCTCAACTAGGACCCTTTACCTGTGAACACTATCGATCTCTATGGGAAGAAGGTACTGATTCGGCCTGAGCAGGTCGAGGCCGCTAAGGGGGAGGAGGTCATGATTGGAGAGCCACACCGACACATGCTCGTGCCGAAGAACCCTGAGGTAGGAGTGCGGAAGGTGAATACTAACACATAGTGTTCGACTGTGACTCACAAGAAGCTGAAGGTGACATACGACATGCTGCTCTAGAAACACAAGAAGAGGGCCGAGAAGGCAAATTCTCGACCAGAACCTCCAATGAAGCCGAGCTCTCCTTAGAAGAGTGGGTTCGGCCCACGATGGGCGAAACCATTGGAGCCACCGCTTCCTCCACCATATCATTGGTCCATGGCACAGTGGCCATGTGTTACATTCCGCCTCTCAAGTACCCTACCCCATATTATGTTTCTCCATTCATGCCCTCTGAATTTAATAGCATGTAGGATCAGATGAGTGCTCTAAGGGGCGACTTCCTCATCATACTATCCATCGCACCATGAGGACGTCCGAACAAGGCGTACGAGGCCATCGTCATCAAGGTAGGGTCCTAGGAGGTCCCAATCGCTAAAAGGGCCCCCTCAGAGCAAGACATAGGCGAACCACATGAGACGTTCGAGACGAGGACCATTGGTCTGACCGCAGCACCAGGGTTGGTCAGACCGTAGTCACCATCCCAATCTAATCGGACAACTGTGGTCGGTCCAACTAGCCTTTTGTAGGTACCCGACACTAGTTAGTTAGACTGACACACCATGGCCGATCCAACCGACAGCACTCGGTCAGACTGGCCCAGTAAGGACAGTCCTACCGACAAGACACAGGGAGACGTCTCCACTAAGCACAAAATTGTCGAGGTCGATCTGAGCAATCCTCGTTCGGCCAAGGGTTCTAGGAGCAAATTTGTGGCGATCGGCACCAAGTCGCAGCCTTCATGGGAACCCCCAGGTACGATCAAGTCCCCGAAGAGGCGGCTTCAATGTCTTTGAGCCTAGGAGATGCGTGAGAAGAAGGCCGAGGATGAGTGGGACACCGTTATCAAGGAAATCCATCCCCATCCAGCGATGAAGATGGTTTGGAAGCCGAAGCCAGTTGCTGTAAACAACCAGACTCCTACTCCGAGCGATGAGGAGGACAATCTTATGGATGATGACTACACACCCATCTCTGAGGGGCCCCCTCCTCAAGCGATGGATGTAAATGTCGTTATGCTGCCTGCTGAGTTTGCTCCCCCACTGGATGAGGCCGAGGTTGCTCAGCTAAGCCTCGGCCACTGGGAGACTATCTTCAAGAAGCTTGATGATATGGCTCATCACTTGAAGCCTCTCTACGTCAAGGGTCACATTGATGGGAAGCCGATCTCGAGGATGCTTGTAGATAGAGGAACCACCATCAAGTTGATGCCATACTCTCTACTGAAGAAGCTCGGCAGGAATGAAGATGACTTGATGAGGACCAACTTGACGCTCAAAGACTTCAACGGAGAGAGCTCCGAGGCCAAGGTGTGCTTTCTTTGGAGCTGACGGTAGGCAACAAGACGTTGCCGATGGTGTTCTTCGTCGTTGATGTGCAAGGTAACTACAGTGTACTACTTGGGCATGATTGGATTCACACAAATTGGTGTATTCCATCTACTTTGCACCAGTGTCTGATCTAGCAGGACAACGACGATGTAGAGGTTGTACCAGCTGATACTTCAGCCTAGGTTGCTTTGGCCGATGTGTCTATCGATGCTAATCATGAGAAAGTAGAATGCTTGTCAGGTAGAGATATCTCAGACTATGACTTCGTTAGCGTGTCTGAGGTTTGCTTTGTTCCAGTGTCTGTAATGCAGGCTTATGTAGCACGACTGTATCTGAGTTAGTAAGTAATGTATAGTGAGATTAATCTTGATTTGCTAAAATCTCATATAGAGCAATATCGGTCTTCCAAATACGGTATTGACGAAGCCATTGAAGATTTTAGCAAAGTAGAAAAGTTACATCGAGGTTTTGCATCGGCCAAACCTCTAGAAGAGGTCGATATAGGAGATGGTAGAATTCCAAGGCCGACTTTTGTTAATCAAAATTTACAGGATGATGAAAAGGCCTAAGTAATAAAGATTCTTTGGTCGTATGTCGATTGTTTCGCATGTGAGTATAGTGAGATGCCCGGACTAAGCTGCGAGCTCATTGAGCATCATCTACCTATTAAACCCATATTTATGCCTTATAAACATCCCCCTCACCGCTTGAATTCTGTCGTGTATGACCGAGTTAAAGAGGAGATAGAACGATTGCTCAAGGCTGAGTTTATTAGGCCATGTAGGTATGCTGAATGGGTCACTGACATTGTGCCTGTAGAGAAGAAAGGGAGTGGCAAGATTCGTGTGTGCATTGCTTTCAGGGACTTGAACAAAGCCACACCGAAGGACGAGTACCATATGATGATAGCTGACATGTTGATCAACGATGCTTCAGGACACAAGGTACTAAGTTTTCTTGATGGCAATGCTGGTTATAATCAATTTTTTATGGCCGAAGAGGGTGACTATAAGACTGCCTTTCGATGCCCTGGTTTGTCAGCTTTTTTGAGTGGATTGTTATGACCTTTGGTTTAAAGAATGCTAGCGCTACATATCAACGTGCTATGAACTTGATCTTTCATGACTTGCTAGGAGTTATGCTAGAGGTCTACATAGATGATGTTGTAGTCAAATCGTATGCTATGGGAAACGATTTAGCCGATTTGAGAGTTGCTTTTGAGAGAATGCGTCAGTATGGCTTAAAAATGAAACCACTCAAGTGTGCTTTTGGCGTATTGGCGGGCTAGTTCTTAGGATTCATGATTCATGAAAGAGGTATTGAGATTGATCCTAAGAGGCTCGAGAAGATTAAGAACTTTGAAGCGCCGACATGTAAGAGAGATGTGTAGAAGTTGCTAGGCAAGGTAAACTACTTGTGTCACGCTATATCTATCTTGTCTAGCAAGATTGATGCTTTTGTCCCCATACTTCGGCTAAAGAACAAAGTCGAATTCATTTGGGGGGCAAGTCAGCAACATGCTTTTGAGAATATTAAAGAGTGCCTATCATCACCGCCTATGGTAAGGGCACCAAAAGCCAGGATTCCATTTTGGCTATACGTTGTTGTAGAAGATAACGTGATAGGAGTCGTGCTAACATTCGAAGTGGAGGGAAAAGAGTGCATCATCACTTTCTTTAGTCACCGCCTATTTTATGCCTAGATGAGGTACGTGTTCTTAGAGCGTTTGTGTTTATTGCTTTATTATGCATGTACCAAACTTTGACACTATCTTCTATCTGGCACATGTATTGTTACTTGTCAAACTGATGTTATAAAATACATGTTGCAAATGACGATTCTAAGTGGGAGAATCGGAAAGTGGGCTTATGCTTTGATTGAGTACAATTTTCCTTATGAACCCCTGAAAGCTATGAAAGGCCAAGTCGTCACAAATTTTATAGTAGATCACCATGTAGATGTCAAATGGAGTCATGATACTACTTTAATTGAAGTGATACCATGGAAACTTTACTTTGATGGTTTGTCTTGCAAGAATGGCCAAGGTGTTGGAGTTGTGCTTATATCACCTAGTGGTATGAGTTTCGAGACATCGGCCTAGTTATAATTTCCTTGTACAAATAATCAAGCCGAATATGAATCTTTATTGTTAGGACTTGAATTTCTAAGCTCCGTGGGTGTTAAATATGTTCATGCATATGTGATTCACTATTAGTAGTTCAACAAGTAGCTAAAGATGCTCAATGTTTTAATGGTTTTCTAAAGAGCTACTTGGATAAATGTCTAGACATAATTTCTAATCAAGATGATTTTGAGATTTCACATGTGTCTAGAGAAGCCAATTCAGTAGCAAATGATTTGGCTCAGCAAGCGTCTGATTACCAAATTAAAAGAGGAAAATTTTTTGCGCAAGAAAAACCGATGTTTGACATTATTTCATTGCCCGAGTCAGAACACATCGGTCTGACCGGCCTGACATGGCCGGTTCGACTGTAGGTGTCTGGTCGGTCTGATCGGCCATGCCAGGCCGGTCTGACCGCCCTGTGCCAGCCGTCTAGCAATGGCCAGTCTGACCGGCCCTGCATGGCTGGCCTGACTGCCTCCTGTCAGGAGGTTTTGCAGCACGGGGGGCAAGTTAAAATTTATAACTTGAAGGCCAATTCGAATGAGAATTTGGAGAGTAATTCAGAAAATCATGAGGATGATTGGAGAACTCCAATTATTTAGTATTTGAGAGATCCTAGTAAGAAGGTTGATCGGAATGTTCGGCGGTAAGCGTTTAAATTTGTATTACTCATAGATGAGTTGTATCGCCGAACTATTGATGGAGTACTTTTGAGATTTTTGAATGCAGATCAGTCTGGACTTGCTGTGGGTGAAGTACACGAAGGTCTTTGTGGTACTCATCAGTCGGCCTAGAAAATGAGTTGGATGCTCAAAAGAGCAGGTTTTTATTGGCCGGCTATGACTGAAGATTGTTTTAAGTACTATAGAGGATGTGAAGCTCATCAAAGGTTTGGTAATATTCAGCTCGCTCCTAGATATTTACTTAATGCTATTATCAAACCACGGTCGTTCTAAGGTTGTGCCTTGGACTTCATCAGTAAAATTTATCCTTCCCCTTCAAAAAGGCATCGGTTCGTGTTGATGGATACATATTACTTCACTAAGTGGATTGAGGCCTTGCCTCTCAAGAACATAACGCATAATGAGGTAATTGATTTCATCTTAAACCACATTATACATAGATTCAGTATTCCTCAAACTCGTACTACAGACCAGGATGCTTCATTTGTTTCTAAAGAAATATGTGATTTTGCCCAATCTTTTTTTTTGAGGCAAATTTTGCCAAATCTTATGGTATAAAGTTGATAAACTCGTCACCATACTATGCTCATGCCGAGTCTAGTAATAAAACTATGACTAAGCTCATTAAGAAAAAGATTGAAGAGTTTCCTAGAAGGTGGCATGAAGTACTTTCTAATGCATTATGGGCATATAGAGTTGCAAAGCATGGCACCAGCAAGGTAAGTCCATATAAGTTGCTGTATGGACAAGAAGCCATTTTACTTGTACAGGTGAATCTTGGCTCTTTGAGGTTGCTTAAGCAAGATGGATTATCAGTCAATGAGTATGAAACTCTTTTGAAAGATAATTTGGAAGTGGTAACCGATAAGAGGTTAAGAGCTCTAGAAGCAATAGAAAGAGACAAAAAAAGTGGCTAGTGCTTATAAGAAGAAGGTGAGAGCAAAATCATTTCAAGTTGGTGACTTGGTTTGGAAGACGATTTTGCTTTAAGCACTAAGAGCCCAAAATTTGTTAAATGGTCACCTAGTTGGGAAGGTCCTTTAAGAGTTGTTGAAATCACTCTAGATAATGCATATTTGAATGGTAGGTATTTGAAAAGGTACTTTCCAAGTGTGTGGCAAAATGCTTGAAGTGTCAAAAGGCTGATATGGACTATATCGCACTTAGCTCATTGTGCTTTTGGCTCGCTGAATTTTGCCAAAACACAGCGGGCATGTGTTGATAGCAAAAAATGACATTAATGGTCAAAATTGTCAAAATATCAAATTTTGGTAATTTGACCGAAAATTTGCCAAGACCTGGCACAGACCAGTCCAACCAGTCATGTAGGCCTGGTCTGACCGACCATGTAGGCCCGGTCAGATCGGCCATATGGGTCCGGTCGGACCGACCCAACCTGAGTCTGGCTCCAATTAGCTGATTTCAGGGTGTTTTTATCCCTACTTAATTTTGGATGACTTGGAACCCGTGTCTAACTTAAACTAGACCCCAGACACTCATGTCCAACCTCTATAAATAGAGACAAGGCCGTTTCAATGAAGGCCCCCCCGCAAAACCCTAATAGATCCAATCTATTATTACCTTGAATCGTACCTTTACTTTTTAATTTACTTTCTTGCCCTAGATTAAATTTAGCATGTGCATCTTTGCTAGTTTGCGCTGGAAACCACCCGTCCACCGCATCATAATCACGGTAAGTCCTTTAAGGTTTGCTCGTGAATCGTTTGTTTCATCCACAAAACATATTTTTATCGGTTATATCGGTTTCTATTAGTAATTCAGTCTCCTCGATGGATTGTTTTGATCTCTTTGTATTTTTTACAGTATTTTCATCCTATCTTCATCCCCTAAGAGTTTTGGATCCATCTATCACTGTTGAGACATTTGCCGGAGTCTAGAGGACAACCTTCGGAGGTTGTCGGTGTGACCGGCGACACCCCTCCAGTCTGACCGGACCGTGTCGTGCGGTCATCTGACGTGCCGGCATGCCTCAGTCCGACCGGTAGTATAAGGACAATCCAACCGGATCACACGCACCGGAGTACGCTGTGCTAGAGTGCCTCGCACTGAAGCCTCAGTCTGACCGTAGTCGAATTCACGGTCTGACCGACCCCTTCGCACGGGGGGTTTCTTTGAGCCTGAGACTATCTTCGCATTGGTTTCCCGGAGCCCCGAGAACCCCTCGGTCTAACCAGGCTTGTACCCTCAGTCTGACCGACTGAAGGCCGGAGGTACCCTTCGGCCACCCTTCGCATCACACGCCGAAGCCCCCTTCGACCGAACACTTCGCACCACTAGTGTGATCGGCGGTATAGCCTTGGTCCGACTGGCATACCTCGGCCGGTCTGACCACTACGACACTTTGGTTGAACCGGCCCTATTCTGGCCGGTTCGTTTTAATTAGTTATTTTCACATATCAGTTAATTGAATAATTTTAATTGATATTATTTGATTGCCTGGCGACTTCGTTATTCCCTTACCACTGTTTAAGGGTCGTCAGAACGCGACGTCGATGTCGTGTTACGCGCTTTTGGATCGTCGGATCGGTGTCCATTTGTTTGGCGCTTTGTCGTCATATTTTAGCGTCAACACACCTTGTAATTGCGCTTCTAATGCTAGGCTTGTGGCAATGGTGGCACACATGAGAGTTGGCAAGACCAGACCTAGACTTTCAGTCGGTTTAGACTTCGTACTAGAGATCGAATCTGTAGTCTTATCATTTTTCCTCCTCCTCTTTTTGCCTCCTTCTGAACCAACATCACTTGATTAGGAGACTTCTTGATACTCTCCTCAGCAGTGTTAAGCATCACATGCAACTCAGCTAGTGTCTTCTCCAGTCCAACCATGTTATAATTCATGATGAACGACTCAAAGCTCAGTGGAAGCAAATGGAGAATGACATCAATAGCTAGGTATGGATCTAGTGGAGTGCACAGTCTCTCTAGAGTCTATACGCAACCAATAATTTTGATCACATGAGGGCTCACTGGGCACCCTTCAGTGGCCTTCTACCAAACAATTATTTAGAAACATTGTATCTTTCTACCCTTGCCTGGTTCTGAAACGTGCTATTAAGAACTACGATCATATCGTAAACATCACGTTCCTCATATAGTTTCTAAAACTTAGAGGACATGTAGGCAAGCATCAGAAAGCTGACATCCACAGAATCGCTAGCATGCTTCTCAAAAGCATGCTTGCCTACTACAAAAGCATCCTCTCCTGGTTCATTAGGGTGAGGTATCTCTAGAACATAATTGTTGACATGGAAATGTGCCCCCACACTTGGGTCAGTTCGATGATCCAAAAGCTTGTGGATACTTAGAGATGAGCCTAAGCGTAACATAGTACTAACATCGCATTCCAACTACCCTTAACAGTGGAAAGGGGGAGGAGTCGCCAGGTAATTAGATCACAAATGCAATAATCCAATTAACAGAAATATATAGAAAAAATAAACCAACCGGCCGAACAGAGCCTGATTGGTTCAGAGCATATCATGCGAAGGGTCACCGAAGGGGGGGGGCTTCAGTGTCTGGTGCGAAGGGTGCATCGAAGGTATCCTTAGGCGTTCGGACTGATCTGGCCGAAGACTGGCTCCAACAAGATCATAATGCGAAATCGCCTCCGAACGACAGGGTTCAGCGCGAAGCCTCTGACGTGACAATCCAACGCAGAGCGCTGGCGCGATGAAATCTGGTGCGGAGCACTGGCGTGATGATGTCTAGTGCAGGGCGTTCTGATCGTGACTCCGGCAAGAAGCAACTCCGATGCGAAGTGGCTCCGAGGCACGAGACTTAACCAAACCGACACAGCATGATGAATCCGGCATGAACGGATGAAGTGAGAACTCGCTGAAGGGTGTTCTGGCAGCCTCCAATAAGGCTTACCACTATTACGTTGTGGCCGACGGAGGGCTTCTAGTGGAAACCCACGAAGGTGTATGGAAAGATGAAGAAAGGAAAAGTACGGTTCAAACTAGGGTTTGAAGTTGATCTGTGTTTGGGGGGCCTCCTATGAACCGGCCTCACCCCTGTAATTATAGGGGTTAGTCTTCTTATCTCTAATACTAATCTGATAAGATTCGGCCTAATAAAGATTAGAGATAAAAACAACCAGAATCTATATCAAACTCCTTATCCGAAGCCTTCCCTAAGTGGGCCTTCGGTAGACCCGCCAAAGCCTGCTCCTCAAGCCTAATCTTCGGCGAAGCAGGCCGCCGAAGGGCCTTCAGGCCGAAGCCATCAAGGAGCTAAAAGGCCTCTGAGGCCTTATGCAGGAGGGCCTCCGCCACGTTCAGGGCTTTGCCCTGTACCAGGAGCTGCATATTTCTGGCCCAAATTACCAAAATTTATATTTTGACTATCTTGGCCATTAATGCCATTTTTTTCTATCAACACATGCCCCCTGCCTTTTAGCGAACTAAGTGAACTAAAAGCACAACAGGCTAAGGACGATACCTTCCATATCAGCCTTTCAACACTTTTAAGCGCTTTGCCACACACTTGGGAAGTATTTTTTCAAATACCTACCATTTAAAGCTCTTCGAAACCGCTCTCCTTGTAGAGACTCTAACAAGTATGCATTACCAAGAGCAATTTCAGCCACTTTAAAATAACCTTCCCAACTAGGCGACCATTTACCAAATTTGGGGCTCTTAGTGCCTAAGGGCAAAATCGTCTTCCAAACCAAGTCACGAACTTGAAACGATTTTGGTTTCACCCTTTTGTTCTAAGCTAAAGCGACTTTTCTTTCATTTTTCTCTATAGCTTCCAGAGCCCTTAACCTCGTATCAGTCACTTCTTCCAAATTATCCTTCAAAAGAGTTTCATATTCATCGACTGATAAGCTATCTTGCTTAAGAAATCTTTAAGAGCCAGGATCTACCTCTACTGGCAGAACTGCTTCTTGTCCATACACTAATTCATATGGACTAACTTTGGTAGCACCATGCTTTGCTACTCTACAAGCCCATAACGCTTCAGAAAGAACTTCATGCCACCGTTTAGGGAACTCTTCAATTTTCTTCTTAATGAGCTTAATTACAATTTTATTACTAGGCTCGGCCTAACCATTGGCGTGAGCATAGTATGGTGAAGAGTTTATCAACTTAATACCATAAAATTTGGCAAAGTCTCTCACATCTTTAGCAATAAATGAAGTACCTTGATCTATGGTTACAGTTTGGGGAATACCGAATCTATGTATAATGTGCTTGAGGATGAATTCAGTTACCTCATTGTGAGTCATGTTCTTGAGAGGCACAGCCTTGGTCCAATTGGTGAAGTAGTCCATTGCCATTAGCTCGAACAGATGCCCTTTTGAAGAGGAAGGATGAATTTGGCCGATGAAGTCTAAACCCCAACCTCTAAATGGCCATGGTTTGAAAATAGGATTAAGTAGCGATGCAGGGGCCAACTGAATATTACCAAACTTTTGACATGTTTCACATCGTCTATAATACTTAAAGCAATCATCAGTCATAGTCGGCCAATAAAACCCCGCTTTTTCAGCATCCAACTCATTTTTTGGGCTGAGTGATGAGTGCCACAAAGCCCCTCATGAACTTCTCTCATAGCCACCTTAGATTGATCGGCATCTAAGCAATTTAGAAGTACCCCGTCAATAGTTCAGCGATATAACACATCATCAAGCAACACAAATTTAAACGTCTGTCGCCGAATTTTCCGATCAACCCTTTGACTGGGATTTTCTAGGTAATGGAAGATTGGAATTCTCCAATCATCCTTCTGGATCTCCGAAGGGGGGTTCGCCAATTCCTTCCCCGAAGTGTAATCTAAATTATCGATTTCGAGGTACCCCGAGTCTTTTTTTTTCCAATGGCTAGTCGGATCGGCTGTGCGGAGCCGATCAGACCGAGTCCCCTCGATGGAGGGATCCAGCGCGTAAAGGCCTGTGGTGCTAAGAGGGCTTCGGCATGAGCAGCCCGGAGTGCAGGGTCCATCAGTGGATGAAGGGCTCAGACACGAGGGCTCCGGTGTGTAACACCCTTCGATGGGCGAAGTGGTTCGGTTCGGAGGGTCTGATGGACCTCGCGTTCGCCTAGAACCTATGGCTTCGGCACAGAGTTCAAGCATTGGCCTTTTTTGTATAAAACATTTTCCTTTCTTGATCTGATAGCCAGAAGCTTGCTAAGCCAAATCATTTGCAATTGAATTGGCTTCTCTAGATACGTGAGAAATTTTGAAGTCATCAAAGGTAGCAATTATGTCTAAACATTTATCAAAGTAGCTACTTAGCAAGTCATTAAAACATTGAGCAATTTTAGCTACTTGTTGTACCACTAACAGGGAATCGCCATATGCATGAACTTGTTTAATACCCATGGAACCTGGCAATTCAAGTCGTAGTAATAAAGCTTCATATTCTGCTTGATTATTAGTAGAAGGAAATTCTAAATGGGCCGAGGTCTCGGAATGCATACCATTAGGCGATATGAGGACTACTCCAATACCTTGGCCATTTTTGCAAGCCGAACATCGAAATAAAGTTTCCATGGTACTACTTCAATTAGAGCAACATTATTACTCCAATTGACATCTACGTGGTGGTTAACTATAAAATTGGCGATGATTTGGCCTTTCATAGCCCTTAGAGGTTCATAAGCGAAATCGTATTCAATCATAGCGTAACCTATTTCGCGATTCTACCACTTAGAATCGGCTTTTGCAACATGTATTTTACGACATCGGTTTTACAAGCAACAATACTGTTGGCGTAAAAGATTACGCTAACAGGTTTCTGTAGAAAAGAAACTAACAAACGAAGTGTTTGCGAAGCAAACTGTTCTAAGCCTCCGAAAGGATAATAGCTTAGAATAGTTCGAAAGTGTGTATTGAATCACTTGTAATCGGTCCTCATTACATGATGAAATGGGGGGTATTTATAGGCCTAAACATTAAGGAAAAGACCTATTTACCCCTCTATTACAACCGACATTAAGGAAACTATTCGGTTTCCTTAATAGGGCTAACATGGTAAAAGACTAATCTAATAGGATAGAAGATAAGTCTTCCATCTTAGCTGGCAGAAAAGATCCTGACGGGCTTTGGTTCGAAGACATACTTCGAACCAGTACCTATCTTCGGGCTTCGAACCAGGTTCCGAGCATCTTCGAAGAAGGTCTTCGGACAATCTTCGAACTAGTTGGCTGTCTTCATGCTGCTTTAGCAATAACCCCGAAGATGAGATATTTTCCCCCAACAGTAGCCCCTCGAATACGCTTCTCTGTACGACCTGTAACGTTAGGAGAGCAGTATACGGAAAGAAAAGATAACCAATCATAGGGGTTATTGATTTTCGTTTTATCTCCGAAATGCATGAAGACATGAACTTCGAATCAGTCATAAAGTAATTACTGTTCGAACTATCTTAGAACTGACTCAGGAAGTTCGAAAGTCTTTTTAGACTTAGAAAATAGCCGTTAGTTTCTGTTTCTAACGGAAGTTATATGAGGCGTTATTTTCGGAGGAGAATAACAGGCGGGAATGCGAAAGGGCAAAGCCCAAATGGTAACAAACGGAAAGATTAGGCTATAAATAAAGAGCCCCAAAACTTACCCGATTACCTTTTCACCGCTTCCTCTCAGTCAAAGCTTTTTGAGCCCTTTGAGTTCTTGAACCCCAGCCTTCGAGTTCTTGAGCCCTAGTTCTCCATTCCATCAGATCAATCCGGCAATCGCGATGGTGAAGACCAAGGGATCTGCGCCTCCTTCGGCCTTGGCTCGGCAGCAGGCAGCCGCAGCAGCAGCGGTGGCGACATTGGCGGCGGCACCCTCGATGCAGGCAGCAATATCCATGGCGGCAGGGGGGAGAAATCCCCAAATCCCCGATGACCAAGGTCTGTGCCCACCATCGACTAAGTACTTGGATCAATCCTTTGAGTTAGGGCCATCTACCTGCAAGAGAGAATCTTTGGCAATCATAGCAGGGGGTAAGATTAGCAATGGGGTTATGGTTCGGAGGCCGGGCAAAGAATCAATCCCATCACCAAGACCCGGAGAGGTTGTAGTGTTCGAAGCTTTTTTCGAAGCAGGCTTGGGCCTCCCTGCTGTGGATTTCTTAGCCGAAGTTCTTGACCTGTTTCACATAACCCTCCCCCAGCTATCTCCGAATGTTGTAGCTAGATTAGCTATCATTGAGTGGGCGCTGAGAGCCGAAGGCTGTGAGGGGAGGGCTTAAATCTTCGCTGCACTGCATAGAGCGACTTGTCAGCCGAAGACCTCCGTAGACTCCGGAGGTAAGAAAGTAGTGGTTGCCTTCGGAAGCATCAATTTCAGGCTTCGAGACGAGTATGCTCTGCGATTCCCTGCTAAGGCCATCAATGCTAGATGGTACACAGATTGGGTACTGAGGTGGTTTTATGCCGAAGTTGGAACTAGCAGTCCTCTGGCTGGGCCTCTCAAAGAAATCAGATTCCGGAAAGAAGCCCTAGTGCAACCTGACGAAGGTCAGCTCGAAGCCCGCCTGAACCTGCTTGAAAAAGTTAGCCGAAGGCTCAGTATGCGAGACTTGGCTGAAGAATTCATCGGTCTTCAAATTCCTCCACTGATGGCCAACTGGCCTATCATCTTCGAAGAAGACTCCGAAGGCGGCCTTCGCAAAATCAATTATACTTCGAGCCCTGCAGGTAACTTCGAAACCAACATGCATTGTACATATTTACTTCGAAGAAAGACTAACTCGAATTATTTTTTAGCTTCTTCAGACCCTATTACATCAGAACAAATTGTAAGGGCTTCGGAGAAGATTCTTGGTGCCCCAACTCCGTCCGAGAAAGAATGGCGAGTTAAATTAGTCGGGAGTTGGGAGAGATTTAACAGAGTATGTGGAATGTTGGAGTTAACTCCGCCCCCTCTGATGGATTGGGTGCCTCAGGAGAAAGGCCCCAAGAAAAGAGTAACTGAAGCCGGAGCTTCAAGTTTAGCGAAAACTCCGGTGAAGAAGGTGGCTCGGAAACCAAAGAATCTCGCACCTTCGGATCCTGCTCCTTCAAGCTCAAGAACCTCACTTTCTGGTTCTAAAGAGGATGAAGGTATTTTATTAGTGAAATTAATTGATGAAGATGCAGCTCAACGAAGTATTCACATTGAAGATACTGCAGGTATTCCGGAGCTTCAAGCCAACATCGAAGAAGTAAGAGCTCCGGACACCCAGGAAGAACAAATCGAAGCCCCTATGGGTGTAGATGAGGCCAAAGTACCTGCGAACGTACCGGAGTCTGGAGATAATGCTGATCAACCAATGACTTCGGTAGTTCAAGAAGATACAACTCAGGACGGAGTTCCTGTGGACGAAGGTGGGGTCGAAGTCACTATGGCTTCGATTCCTGAAGAAGTAACGAGGACTCCCCAGGACGATGCTCCTGCAGTCCAAGATTTAACGGCTGATTCGGATGAGGACTACACTTTTGATCCTCCGATCAGTCCGGTACTCGATATTCCAGAGAATGTCGAAGGTAAATTTTGCATAATTTTTATCAATTTTTGCAAAATTATACAATGTATAATATTTCTGTTTTTGCAGAGCCTCCTGTTGTCGAAGTATCTCACGAAGATACAATTCAAAGACCTTCGACAACTTCGGAGCCACGACCGGAGGTTACTTTACCGGGGCTTGGAAGAGGAAAAAGACACATAGAGCCTCTCCCTGCTCAAGGATCAACTTCATCTGAGTCGACAGATGAAAGTGAATCAACTGAGGGGGGGCCATCTTCAGAAGTTCCAAGGGCCTCGGAAGAACTCTCTGGACCCTCGCTAAGCAGAGCTGATCAGAAGGCTCCAGTAATGCTTCCTCTCATAACTCCTTTTTTGGAGGAGAGAACTGGACTTGGGACTTTGGTTAAACCTTTGGGTAAGGCCAGTCGCAAAGTCGGGGAAACAGAACTGGTAGCCCGTTTAAGCAGAGTGAAGGGTTCAGAGCTTAACCTTGCTGTGGAAAGAGCAGCTTATCAGGTATAAAGCATCTTCGAACCAAATAGCAAATTATATATGAATAATTTCTTATTTCCGTTTTTCTTTTTTCTTAGCAAGCAGTCTTAGCCCGCGCTGCGGCTTTATCGAACGAAAACGAAATTGCTCAACTTCGGGAAGAGAACGAAGCTCTTCAAAGAAATTTTAACTTCTCCGAAGGTCGAGTAGCTCAGATGGACAATGTAATATCAGCAGAGCGAAGGGCTAGGCAAAGCTTGGAGGCTGCAAAGAAAGAGCTCGAAGCAGAAAGAATTGTGCTTCGGGCAGAGATTGAAAGACTGCGGACGGAGGATGCTGCGAAGGGGTCCGAACTTGTAAGGTTACAAGAAGAGGCTGGCCAACTCCGGACTCAAAGAATGCTCTGACTACGGAGAACGCTAGAATCTCCGGAGTTTTAGCAGAAACGACTTCGGCCAAGGATGCGCTTATTGAGGAAAGGCTTAAGTCTGAGAAGGTGGCTTCGGAGGTCATCGAACAGATGTTAGGTGTCTTGGAGTACTTCGGTACTACTGGATCACTACCTTCGGATGACAATGTGACTCTGCTGCGCCGGTTAAAGAGGATCCAAGGAGCAGCGAAGCAAATGAAGACGGCAGGCATGCGTTATGGAGAACTCTCCGGACAAGTGTCTGCCCTTGGATTACTTCGTTACTATGAAGATTTGGGCCGAGTAATTACTCCGAGCGCAGAGGGCTCCATCATCTTCGACGACGCAAGGCTTCTGACTCCTTTCGAAGGCGTGGCTGCCGCCTGGCGAGCCTTTCAAACTTCATGGAGAGCCGAAGGTCGATCTGCGATCAAGGCTTGGATTGATGAAGGCCAACGCCAAAAGCAAGTTCGGAGCCAAGCTTCGAGCAGTCAGCCTCCTCCGAACCCGCAGGTTTAGGATTATTTAGGATTTTTTGATTATGTAAAGCTGATGCTTGTAAATATTTATCAATGAAGTCTTGTTTATCATATTTTTAGGCTTTGCCTCTTATGGAAGATATCGAAGTGCTAGAGCTTAACAGCGAACTTCGCTCACTGTGGAACACCTTCGAACTTCTAAAGAGTTATAAGCGTCCTCGATTTCTTATTCCTCGAGATGACTCCGGCGTTATTGCGCCCGAAGTAATCAAAGACGTATTGTCTTATATCAAAGAGGAAGATAAAGAGATTGACGCAAACACCTCGTCTTCTGAAGACACTAATTGGTCCGAAGACGAAGGTGAAGCCCAAAATAAAAG